>JAYDZK010000044.1:5645482-5710861 GCA_034509185.1 Euphonia xanthogaster
AAAAAGCATCCATGGCCACTAATTCATGAGAGGATGAACGCAAATGCAGACTTAACTCTGCAATGGCAAACACATCAAAGGAGGGTGTTGTTGGAGAGGAAATGATCAGACTAGAACTTCCCTCCTGAAGGGTTACAATTCTGTAAGATTTTAGCAATTTGAGCAGCTCCAACCCCAGCTCTATCAAATTAACATCTGGAAAACAAATTCTGGACCTGACAGCAGTGCCATGCTTCAGTAAGGATTTTCCAGTGGACTACTTCATTTTATTTCTCAAAGCTCGATCTCCTTTCAGCAAAGTGAGTATTTGGTTTAAAATACCTAAGTAAAAAACTTTGCAAATTTAAATTGGATGGGAACTACAGAGTGATCCAAACTACACTGAAATGCCCCTGATTTAATGGAGACACAATCACACCAGACAGTTCCTCTTCCCTGGCTTCCAGAAACAGCTCCTGAATTTGGGACCTGGATTGAAGAAGAGGCAGAATGGTTTGGGGAAGAAGAAGAAAGATTTGGGGAAAAAGACCAGCAATTTCTTGGTGGCTTGGGGGTTTGCCTTTTATTTTTGATGAGTGAATTTAACCATGACCTGAAAGTGTTTCATCAGAAACTGGTAGAGATAAAACTGGTGCCAGTGCTGGAAACCAACACTGATGGAAAGAAAACATGTTATAATTCCACCCCTCAAAGCCCATCCACAGTCCAGCAGCCTGCAGATAAGCCTTCTGGGACCAGAAATGAAGTGTTTAAAGGAAGAAAAATCAGCAGGGAGCCATTAATTTTGTTTTGAAACCCATGTAAGATTTGGCATCTGCAAAGGATAGAGCAAAAAGTGCTCTCAGAGGTGTTCAACCAAAGTTTAAGAGCAGAAAATTAAATAGCTGAAGTCATCACAAATATTGTTATGTGACCTCTAATGCTAAATTTAAATGTCCACATTCCCTCTAAGTTTCTTTTTTTAAAAAGTAGAAATTTGATGACTGAAGCCATGAAGACAAAGACGAAATCCAGCACAATGCCAACTTCCACATAAGATGGTGATGCAAATACCAAGATAACCTTCCTTTTATACTATTTTATCCCCATTGTCTATGATATTCACCCTGCTTAACCCAGCCTGCAAATTCTGCCCAAAATATCTATCTTCATTTACATATAAAAGTTAAGAACTAATACAAGAACAGGTGGTACAGATAATTCTCATACTGCAGCTTGAGCTTTATTGGTTTGGGTTTTGTTTCTTTTTTTTTTTTTTTTTTTTTTTTTGGTGGGGTTATACATTTATTCTATCCAAAAAATTTAGGTCAATTCTACACTTATTCTGCTGCTGTATGAGAGAATAGCAGAACTAATGAATTTTCATTACCTGTAGGGTTTGACCTCTATCAATTTATTTTGTCATTTTTGTAGCACAGTTTTCCCCATCCCTCCTGATTACAATGTCCTCTGGTGTTTCTAGCTCTCTCGTGTTCTGACCCTAGCAACAGTGCTGCCATCTGCTCAGCACACCCCCAGCCACCAGCCAGGCAATCCTGCATCCCCTACAGATCATTCCAAGCTCCAGATATTCACTGACCAGCTGGATGTACTTGTTTGCCTATTAACCAGCTGGAGAGTGATCCAAGCTACTTAAATATTCCAAGACATTTAGGAAAACCAAGCAAGCCTTTCCCACCAAGAAGCTGTAGTTATCAGATAGAGAACAGAGAGGAGGGAAAGAAAGGTGCCTTAAAATGAAATCTCTCTCTCCCCCAGGCCAGGCACTGTCCCTAAGCATGTCCCATTTTCAGCCTGAGAAAGAAGTCCAGTGTCACATGCTGCTGGAGAATCAGCTTTCCACAGGGATTTCAGGAAACCTACAAGGGCTGAAGCCTCTCACCGTGCCCAGTAAGACCAGTAACAGCTCCTTACTGCAAAGGGGACACAACAATTCATAAAACCCATTCCAGACTGATTCACCAATGGTGGTTAAGATGGAAGATACCCAACACAGCCACAAAACTCTCCTGCTTATGGCAGCATGTCCTTGGGATGTTGTTCCAGACTTGTCCTTCAATTTCCTTGTGCCTCAGAAGTAGAAAGATGCTCACATTTCCTTGCAAGGTACATTAACATCTCCACATGGAAAACGTTCCTCAGGTGATAACTACATTATGCAGACACACGCCTTTAGCTGCCATTTATCAGCTGAAATGCATTTGCTCTTAACCAGCTTTCTGGAAATGGAGATTGTCCCATTGGCTTTCCTGCCTGCTAAAGGCTCACTGGCAGTGTTTATATTATAAGTGCAATTTGAAGGATTTTTCTCATCTTGTTAAGTTGCTTGGAAAATGGGAGCAGAGATGAGACTAATTGAATGGTTATAACGGGGAAAATGAGGTTTGCTTTTCAATGTAGGAGATGTTACAGGCATTTGCTGCAACAAAAACCCCAACAGACAAAAATAGTATAACTTCTCCAAATTCTGCTTTCCCTAACAAAGCAGTTACCACACCAAATTGTAGAATATAAGCTCACATTAGTCCTTCTTACAACTCCTAATACTTTCCTACAACAAGTATGTCAAAAATACAGCCCATGAGCCAGACTGATCCTTCCAAGTACTTTAATCTGGCCTGCAAAATCCACAGAGCATTGTAATCCGGATCTGGTCTGCCAGTCAACTCTGAGGTCTCCCTGTGTGTGCAACTCCAGTGAGAGTCACACAGGCAAGCGGGAGTAGGGGGAGGATCGGGGTGGATTTGGAAGGAATGAGAACCTGTGGGAGCAGCACACAGTGCACTATGACACCATCTCTGAGCAGCTCTGGGACGCTCAGGCCACAGAGGCTTCTCCCAAAGGGCTTTCCAAGGAGCCCTGCTGCCCAGCACCCCTGATTCCACAGGGAGGAGTGGGGGAACAGCTTTCCTGTGAGGTGAGGCTGCCCAGCGCCCTGGATTCCACAGGGAGGAGTGGGGGGACAATTCTCCCGTGACATGTGGCAGCCCAGTCTCCTTCACCACGCAGTTCTACTGTGGAACACGGGACAACAACTAAAAATAAGAGGAATTGCAAACCTTTAACATAACTTCTCACTTGATACAGATTTCACAGCTCCCGATTAAGTCCAGTGCTCCACGAACACACCAATATGAGCAGAAGCTGCACTGTGCAATGACATCATCACTGCAGGGATAAGCATTTCCAGCCTTGAATGGGTGGCACTTCACAATGTTAATAGCAACTGGTACTTCTCTAAATTAGTGGACTATTAATAGATTGCTGCTGAAGACAGTTACACTGGAAAAGCTTTGAAAGGAATCCTTGTGCCTACTGGCTACTTAGAGTCAGCATTCCTGCTTCAGACACCTCAGTTTGCAATTTCTTGTGCAATCTCAGCAGATATAAGACCCTGGCGAACAGGCAAGTCTGCCCTCCTCCACCACAGAAGGAACCTGCAGAGCATCACCTCTTCCACAGCATGGGGGTGAGCAACCACTGAAACCAAACCCAAAGCACAGGTTTAGCTTCAGGCAGATCTCTGAGCTGACCTGACTCAGGTCAGAATAATCTGGCCACTAAAGCAATGCAGATGCCAGGAGAGAAGTGCAGACCTGCCCAGAGCTGTGGCAGACCATCCCCTCCAACAGCAGAGTGTTGAGATTGGCTGCAGCTGAGGGGCAAATCCTGCTCCAAGTCAGAAGTGACATGGGACCACACCCCTATTCCTCCCAAGAGAGCACAGTGTGGATGGAAACAGCCCTCAGCTCTCTCACTCTCCTTGGAGGTTGAGGTTCCCCATCTAAAATGCAGCAGGAAGTTTCTGGATCTAGCACGGCCATCTTTCTACTTCCCCAAGTACTTAAGCAGCATTATTCAACTTTTCCTCCCCTCCCTTGTTTAGAGAATGTAAAGCTAGGATGGAAAAGTAAGACAGAAGTAAGTGAAGTAATCTATTCAAACCTTGATTTCATAAAATATCTCCATGAGAGAGCAGGCTATAACTAACAATAGGTCTTTTTTCCCCCCCTAAAGAAGTCTCAGGAGACGTCATTTGAAGGTGGTTAAAAGAAATAAAATAGGTTGTCTCTCCATGGGCAAAGTAGGAAAAGTAGGCTTTCATGTGGGGGTGCTGCAAGAAGAACAAAGGCAGAATATCTGCTGAATCACCAGTCTATCCACAACACTCAAACAGCTCTAATTCTCCAGAATTTGCAGCACCCAGCAATCAGGCAATAGTGCTGCTGAGAGGAATTTTAACCAGCACTAGAGCAATCAAACAAAAGCAACAGCACTGCAAACTACTTTCAGATGACGTCTACTGCTGTCATGCAATGACAACAGGATTCTGCTGAAAGACAGCTCAGGGGTCTTCCTCCTGGGAGAGTAAAATGATTAATTCCATGATAATCACTGTGGAGAGTCACTTGAGAGCTATATCAGTCAAGGGAGAGTTCCCTGGTCAGCATTTTTAGGAAAAAAAAATATTACCCATAATGAGTGTGGTCAGGAAAGCAATTGTGATGGGGAAAAGAGAAAACAGAGGGACTAAAGTGAGAGACTTGCCATTACTCACAAGTACAGCTTTGGATATCAGCCACATCATCCATGATCTCTGCAAAGCAGCAAGGCATCTCCCAAGTTTCTCTTCCAAACTGATAAACTTTAAAGCTGGTACAAAACCAAGACTGAAAAAATTTCCAACTCATTTGATTAACCTTCAGGATTAGGAAGGTTTGTACTGCAATATTAAAATGCATATTTTACTTCCCTCTAGCTAGAGAATGGCATACATCAAGGATTTTTGTGATTTTCTTGTTAAGGATGATATCAGTGATTACCAACATCCTCCTTTTTAATAAGAGGAGAAAGTCTTGCATGAACTATGAGCAAGCACCCACATCATAAAGTTTATCCTTTTTTAAATAGTTACTGCTAATTCTTTGCACCTTGTCAAGGTCTTTGTCTTCAAAGCACCAGCTGACTGTACCTTCCACTGCCTCAGTGAGTACAGAGTTGTGCTCAGCACCACACAAGTAGAACATTTAATCACAAACCAGAAATAACACATAGGCAACAGACTGCTCAAAGTAATCATGTGAGAGAATCTCATTCTTGGGAATTACCAGGTTTCCCTGTGCTAGGATGTCAGATTTTCACCTCCCTGCCCCAGCTGCACCAGCAGACACTCCTGTTCTCAACTTTGCTCCTTTCCATGGCTGTCACCACTGCCTGTGACCAGCCATGGCCACGAGGACATGCGTGGCATTCACGTTCTCTGAACTTGAGAGATACAGTGAGACAAGCAGAGAAAAGAATGATCAATACAAATCTTATCTCATTTACTGCTCCTGTGTTTTGGAACATGCGGAATGTGTTGGAAGATTATTTACCTGAAGGAATTTGCTTGATTGGATTCTGGTGTGAGTGTTTTGGTTTCTTGACCAATCTCTGCAAACTGTCCTGACGGTCGGTCAGGGACACTCAGGAAATTTGGTTGAGTGCTTGTGCAGTTTCAGTTTAGATATAGAGTAATGTAATATATATAGGATAAAAAAGTAATGTATAACATAGTATAAAAAAGTAATTAATCAGCCTTCTGATGTCATGGAGGCAGATGCACATCATATCTCCCTGCAATGGGGGTCGCCCTGCTTTTCCAATAGACACACAGCTGTCACTGCCTGCATTTTCCATGCTACAATCAGACTGATGTGCAGACACTCCAGGCTGACTTTATCCAAGTTGGGTAATGATGGCAAGTTCAGTGTTTAGAAGGGTGTTCAGGACTTAGTTACAGTTTCATTCTTCCACCTTGAAACATCTGAGCAGAATACCTAATTTAGGAGACTAGTCATTTTGTACTCCCTCAACAGTAAATGCAGATAGGCAGACACCTCCAGAAAATTAGCAGATTGGAGTCTGAGTCACACTCCGGGGGTGTGTGTCTCTCCAGTGACATAAAGGAGCCCGAGGGTTTCACACCTGCCTGGCAGGGCAGTGACTCCTGAGCCGTTCCTCCAGTGAGGCAGGACAGGCGTGGGCTGCAGCTGGGGCTTGGGGTGAGCTCCCCCCGCAGCTGGGAGGGGCTGAACGCTGCTCCTGGGATTCACCTTCTGGTGGTGGCTGGGATACCAGCACAAGCTTGCCCTGGATGGGTCTGTTCCGACCAGGGGATGCTTTCTTAAAGAGACAAATGGCATAAAAAGTGACATTTTCATTACATCCCTGTGCAGGAGTTTCAGAGACGATTAAGCAGACTGCAAATGTGGGAAATTACTTTGTGAGAAAATCTTAATTGATTTTAGTTCCTACCTCCAGCAACACTTACATTTGTTTTCTTAGAATTTTACTTGCCTGTTGTATAGGGTTTTACAAAACTTATTGTACATGAGAAACGAGGCACCTGTGAGCAGTGATAAGGAAATACAGCTTTATCTTAAGGTACCAATCCTAAGGCAGTAGAAACTGGAACTGTTGTGATGTGTTTGTGAAGTTGAATTCTGCTTTTCAGTTCTCTACAGGGAGGTTTCCACCAGAGCTGGCCAAGACACAGCCCAAACCTCAAACCCATCTCCTCACATTTGCAGTCAGACACACTGCTGGGGGATCCTTGTGTCGTGGTTTCTGTGGGATTTGATAATGGGAAAGTGGCAGGATTCACTTGTCCCATATTCCTTTTTCCTGTTGTATCCTGTTGGATACAGAAAACATCTTTTTATGTTACAACAGCAGGGCCATTCCCAACACACACAGACACCTCACACAAAGGGAAATTTTAGTGACTACAAGTAATGTTGGTCACATGACATGGATTTTAATGGAGTCAAAAGGTCCCCTCTGAATGCTGCACCTTCCAAAAGAGCACCAAAAAAAAATGAGACTGCCAAAGAAAGAGCACACTGCCTACTGCATCCCCATCTCAGCTCTACCAGGACCAATTCTTGGACTTTCACAGACTGTAGCTCAAAAGAACAACAATCCCTGTAGGAAAATAAAATTGGTTATTTTCTTAATGACCTTTTTCAGTACTAAAGACTATATTTTCTTTTTTAGAAGAAAAAAATCTGATAACACTGAGATTGAAGTCTCTCTTGTACATTTCCAACCTTCTCCCCAGCCATTGTCCAGAACAGTGTGAGCGTGACCCATAGCCTGCTCCTGCTAGGCATGGGCATGCACACAACAGAGTTTTCATAACAGCTGGGATAAAAATCTTTCTATGCCACCCAGCTGGCAACATGCCACAGGGAAAACAAAAAAAAAAAAAAAAAGAAAAACCCATTTTTTACATAATCCCCTTCTTGTTTAAATGAGCTACCACTACAGCCATGGGAGTGGTGCAAGTATAGATCACATATAATTAATAATACATCACAAATAATTGGTGATGCACTAAAACAGCAGCAGAAGTCCGTGGGGATCTGAAGTACTGCTAACAAAGCAATACATTTTGTGATTCAGCAAGCAGGAATTTTAATGCCTTCAAGCCTGAAATAGAAATGTGGTCAGCTGGCACTAAGAAAAGTTTGATCCCTCTTTTAGTATAATGGCAAATTCTCAATAAATGCACATAAACTTCAAAAGTGTAGAACTTTTCTATATGATTCAGTAGAAAAAGCAAAGTTTAAAACTTTTACAATTTTACTGAAAACTGTACAATAGATCCAAGCTAGTGCCAGGCTTCCATTCACAGGAGCAGTCTTGAGATATCTGTGAAACCATTAAACTCAATGGAAACCAGAGAGAATTATTTGTCCTGTATATTGGAATGGTCTCTTTTTTTAAGATTTTACACACTATAGGAATACAAATAGTAAATAATAATAAACTCAGCTTGATTTACATAGACTCCATTTTCCTTCCTTTTATGCTTTAAAAACTGAAGAATTACAATGACAACTTTAAATGTTGCATTTCAAGTTTTTGAAAATTCATAACTCTATTACTGTATTAAACACTATTTTCCACCTGGTATTTCCAGAAGATGTATAATTGATTTGTAGCATCATTTAGGAAATAAATTCATTATGCTTTTCATTAAACTGTACTAAGGGGAAGAGGCAACCTTTCTCTATTATTGATTCTCGTGGGCAGTCTAGGGTGAAATTTTTGATGTAGTTTTTCTGAGGATTAAAAAGGTGAGCATAAAAAATGTATTATTGATTGCGCCCTGCAAAGTACAGTATACTGCTCATCCAACTCATATATTATTGATTAAAACACTCAACAGTTCTAACCTTTCACTTGGTTGCTCCAAGGTAATTTTTTTTGTGAGGATGTCAAGATACTGTGCTTACATATTATGCTTCCCAGAGAGTTTGGAAAATTCACGGAGCAGCTACCAAAGCTCTTTAAAAAGGCTTAGTTGATAATTTTAGAGTCCCTACACATTAAAAGAAGGGGCTGGTTGGGACAGAAGGACGCTGTGCATCTCACGTGGGAGTTGTAACTGATGGAGCACCCAACCCATATAAGCCAAGGGAAACTTCATAAATGTTCAAGCACACAGACATGGGGCTCCAAATACCAGCCTGCATGCTAAACACAAAAGCAAAAGGTGCCTGAGTTTGACACCTCTATGCCCATAACAAGACTAGAATGAAAAGAGAATTTATACTTTAGGAAGCACTTCCTGGGTCAGCACTCCTTTTCCAAAAGTCTGGAGCAAGTTATGTACCAGCAATTGATCAGAACTGAAACATGAATTATGATCAGGAGCAAGTGAGGTCAGATCCTGTGGTTGTCTCCACATTGCTGGATTCTGACACCTCACAGGCCTGTCTTCTGAGCCACAGTTAGATTTTGCACACTGCATTTATCTCCTTTTCAGAAGCATATAAAACAAGATCTATATTTATTACATTTGGTACAAGGAGACAAAACACTGTATGATGAAATAAAAACATAGATTTACTACAGAGAATCCCTTCCCAAACTGGTCTGAGGTTTAGAATAGGAAGTGGGCAGGAACATGATCTTTCTGCCCTGCAATCTCTAGGCAGAAAAAGCATCTTCTACTCATAGAAAATGAGTGGAGATACAGAATCCCAGCATGGTTTGGGCTGAAAAAGACCTTAAGAACCATCCACTTCTATCCACTGCCATGGGCAGGGACAGCTTCCACTAGACCAGGCTGCTCCAAGCCCTTCCAGCCTGGCCTTGGACACTTCTGGAGATCCAGGGGCAGCCACAGCTGCTCTGGGCAACCTGTGCCAGGGCCTCTCCACCCTCACAGGGGAGGATTTCTTAATATCCCATCTTCCCTTCCCTCTGGCAGTGGGAAGCCATTCCCCCTTGTCCTGTCCCTCCAGGCCCTTGACCAAAGTCCCTCTCCAGCTCTCCTTGAGCCCCTTTAGGCACTGGAAGAGGTCTAAGGTCTCAGAATCTTCTCTTTTTCGGGTGAGCACCCCCAGCTCTCCCAGCCTGTCTCCAGAGCAGAGGCACTCCAGCCCTCTGAGCACCTTCATGGCCTCCTCTGGAATTGCTTCCACAGCTCCACATCCTTCTTGTGTTGGGGGCCCAGAGCTGGGGGCAGCTCTGCAGGTGGGGTTTCAGCAGAATGGAGCAGAGGGGGAGAATCATCTCTCAAGCTGCTGGTCACACTTCCTTATATGCAACCCAGGATGTGTTTAGCAAAAACGCCTTTCCACAGTGACTAACACCTCACAGAAATTCTACTGGAATATTACAGGCTGCTATCATAATAAATATCTAGCTCTACATAAGGATAGAAGTGACAAAAATAGCATCTTCAGGGTGATGGCTACTTGAGATTTCACAGAATGATTAATCCAATGAAAAAACCTGAACCTTGCAGAACTGCTGAAGAATTGATTGAGAGTATCAATTCAAAAATGTCTCTAAATAACACAGGCTACCAGCCCACTCACGAAAAGACTATAGGATATTTGTCATCATGCATTTCATGAATGATGTGAACATTTTAAAATAAATTGGAAACAATTGTTTTCAATTCACTGGTCTTCATAAGAATTCAAAGACAGGTAAATCACAAAACCCAAGTTAGAAATCCTTAAAATACGACTTTGGCAAGGTCATTTGTCTACAATTGGCATCATGATTTCTATGTTGGTTGAACAAAGCCAAGATGAAAAATCAAAACAAGAAAATTCCCCAAGAACCAGGCCAGTACCAGAAATGACTTCATCACAGACTCAGCAGTAGGGCTGGACTTGATTGGGTTGCTTTCTCATACAGAAGAGATTACTCAGGGCCAAATAGCAAACTACTCTGCTGATATAGCATAAGGTAAAATTAGAAAATTCGTTGAAGATAATCTGCTCCATGGCCTGGTTACAGAACAGCCACAACCAATTGCACATCTGGCATTGGCTTTGAGCGAGAGCTCTGGCATTTGGTGATCCTTCCTCTCTGCTCAGCACTGGTGAGGCACATCTGGACTGCTGGGCCCATCTGTGGGCTTCTGCACACAAGAGAGACTCCAGTGAGTCCAGGCAAGGGCCACCAAGGCAGTGACAGGAGTGCAGCATTGCTCTTGTGAGGAAAGTCTGAGAGCTGGGACCTCAGCCTGGGGAGAGAAGGGTCCATGACTGTCTCATTAAGGTGTGCCATAGCTGATGGCAGAGTGCAAAGAACCTGACCCTGCTTGGCGGTGTCCAGTGAGAGGACAAGAAATGGGTACAAACTAAAACACAGGAGGCTCTGGTCAAACACAAAGAAAAACCTTTTCACTCTGAAGTTATCAAGGACTGGAACAGGTTGCCCAGGGTTGTGGAACCTTTATCCTCAGAGATACTAAACACCTGCCTGGACCTTGCCCTGAACAGCCAGAGCTTTGTGTTATCCTGTGATCTCATAGTTGGAGCAAGCAGATCTGAAGATGCTGTGAAGGGCAGAATGGAAGGAGAGGAGCAAAAGGAGCATCAGGCAATGAAAACTGAATATGTAAGAGTCCATTTCTTCCCTCACACTGCTGTAAAACAGGGTGACTGACCCCGGTGAGCACAGGGTGGCTGTGCAGCTGCAGCAAGCAGAGCAGATGCAAGCTGAAAGATTAAGCAGCTCCCAGAGCAGCACATTCATATCTATGACTGATCTGCAATTTCTGCTTGTTTCAGGCTTATGGCACCCAAAACCCCACATTTCCTTAGACTCTCTGCTCCTAGACATGCCTGGAGAGGCGGTGGAGTCACCTGAACAGGGAACACAGTGATCCAAGGCGTGGGTAACCTCCTGCCTACTGCATGAGTAGTTCAGCTCTGAGAGGCTGCATTAAGTGCTGAGTGCAGAGGCACCCAAGGAGGTTACTGTCTCATCCAGCCAATTATACTTGTCTTTTTCCACCTCTCCGTTTTTCATTTCTTTTTGCCCAAAATTATGCTTAAAGAACCCTCTGTGTCCCCTTTGGAAGCACACCCTGGTAGTTCAACAAGGGATGTGCATCTCTGCTGCTGCTGGGCTTTGACCAAGCACCTGTTTTAAAGAGGGGAGGGAATTCTGGCAGCTGATGATCAGACAGGCTCTTCACCCCTCTGCTCCACAGGTGCCTGACAGTGGCAGGAGAGCACAGGCTGCCATAGGACAGGTAAGAAGTCACTACTCACAGCTTGAGCCTGAATGACAGAACAGTCAGAGACAGGCAATAGTGGGGCTGCTCTGGCAGCTGTAGGAAGGAGGAGACCCCAGACATTTCCATAAGGTGATTTTTCTACTCTGGTTACTTCTGCCTTCCAAGCCCTCTCACTCAGGGAGGCAGCAGGGGAAAGGCAAACATCTCCTCTCACTGGAGCTGACTGATTCCCTGGGCTCAGCACGTGCATCTGCATAAAAATAAAGATGATGTGGCTGGACTGACAGGGCCTGTGCACACCCCGGCTGGCAGGGGGCTGTTCCCCCTGTTCAGTTCCAGCCAAGCTGAGGCAGAACAGGAGCTGCATGCACCTGGATAATCTGGGACTGGCAGCTCATGCCACTGCCAGGCCATCCCCAAACCAGCCAGGAAGGCCTCTGTGGAATGTGTGTTGAGACAACAAACAAAGCTACCTACAGTGTGATTTCTTGTAGTGAGCTCAGACCATCCTCCCACTCCCTTTCCTCTCAGCCTCAATAAAGATATGTCAGATTTGCAGATCATCTCCCCTGCCTCTGCGTCAGTGAAACTGTTCTAGATTTTGCAAGTGAATCTCCCAGATAAGAAATGCAAATCAATTTGTCTCTTTTTTCTTTATTGTGCCAGTACCCAAAATGTGTTCTCTGGGATTAAGCACAGGATTGTCAGGCTGCACGAAGGCTGCGGGGGAGAAAGGAGGGGGCAGAAAGGGTGAAGTGAGGGGTAAAGAGAGAGAAATCTGTAAACCCAAAGCAGTTTGTGGGAATGAACTGTGCTTCATTTCTTCACAAAATCTTGGAATAGAGATGAAAAAGCAATGACTAGATGAGCACTGACAGCAGCATAAAGCAGCAGGCACCACCTGAAAAACCCAGGTGGCATTTGCACTGATCTTAGTTTATTTTCCAATAGTGAAATCCCCTCTTTTTGATACATTACTTTTCTTTGATGTTTGAAAAGTATTTTCACTCTAACACTCACCGAGGAAATCTTCCATGAAAAGAAAGAGAACAGGAACCAAAGGAGAAGCAGAGCAAGAAGATTCACATATACTTCCAGATTATTTTTTTCTAAATATATATATTAAAAACAAAATCAAATCAAAACCACTTATCTCCTCTGAAACAGTTCCTGCTTCCTGCCCATTTGCCTTGCAAGACAGCAGCTAACCTCCATTTTACTGAAGGGGTTTGGTAGGAATCTTAATGCCTTCTTGAGCTCTAGACACCTCAAAACTCACACTTGGTGTACCAACCCAGAGCACTGCTTTGCCTCTTGTGCAGTCTGGCACAGCCAAAGAAATGATATCACCTCACACAAACTAAAATCCAGCTAAGCAAGGTCAGAGTGATGCTTCAGTTGAGCTGCAAAAGGCACCTGCTCCCTCCTCCTCACCAGCCCTTTCTTCTGGAATAAACCAGAACCCACTGGGATCCTAAAAGCCTTATTTATCCATCAGTAATTCACTGCTATTGTGCTGTGGCATGGGGAAGTAACAGTCCAGGGGGTTATTCCATTACAGCCTCATGTAAGTACATAAAAAGAGAAACAACATAGCTGGAACCCAATAACAAAACAATATTGGAATAATTTTGATCATCATGAAAAGTGATAGGCAAAGATTTTGTCTGAGCAGAGGCTGGTAGAAGAGAAGGAAGGCAATGGGACAGTTTCCTGTTTGCAGTGTATAACACTCCCACGCAGAACTCATCTTTCCCCTTTTCACTCTCTGTGAGAATCCTATAACTTCTCCCTCTTTTGAAAACCCGTGCTCTGAGGACATGACAGAAACTCCAGTAAATGTGAAGCACACACAAACAGCTTAGAAATTATTTCTAGAAAAATACAGGTTTAAAACAGAGTTTTTGGCATCCTTTGCCACTTTCAGCAAAAGGAAATCCCTGAAGTTCTCACTGACATCAGCCTGCATGGTATGGATCAGGAATGGTGATTTTTATCCACTCATTAAACCAGATTTGCATCTACAATCACAAGAGAATTTTGCCATACTAAAGATCTTAATCCATCTCCCCACGCTTCTGAAATATCTGCTTTAGGGAACAGTTCAAACTCCTGGGTTAGCTTGACTGCCTTATTTTACATTTCTGACTCGTTTCCCATCATACCTACACGAGGCATTCACATTTTCTGAAAAATCCCTTCACCCAGGATTTTTCTCCTGGGAAGTTGAGAAGCCTCAGCAAAAAAGGAAAACAATTCTTATCTCATTTGCTTCTCCTGTGTTTTGCTCATGTGGGGTGTGTTTGGGGATTGTTTACCCACAGGTGATTCATTGGTTTCTGGTGTGAGTGTTTCATCTCATTGGCCAATCAGGGCCAAGCTGTTTCAGGACTCTGGAGGGAGTCACGAGTTTTCATTATTATCTTTTCAGCATTATTAAATATCCTTTCTGTATTCTTTAGTATAGTTTAGTATAGCATTCTTTAATACAATATAGTATCATAAAATAATAAATTAGCCTTCTGAGAACATGGAGTCAGATTCACTCCTTCCTCCCTTGTCTGGGGGCAACCCAAATACAATACCTACATGCTTGGGGAGGGGGAAGAAAACAAACAAAACAAAGCACCAGAACTGCTCAGGTCAGCATTACCTCCCAGCTGTCTTGATGGAACACAGAGCTCGGAGGTTATGCCAAGGTACCCACATCCTCCAGAGACACAGCTGCAGTGGTGGGGGTTTGCTTCCATCCCATGCTGTAACTTTGGGGAAAACCAACGTCAGGACAATGGAAGCTTCTTTAGTTTTCCCAGCAGTGGGTGCTCTTTCTGCTGGCTGGTTTGGCAGGTGATGGGCACTGCAGAGTGGCAGCCTTGGTGCTGGCTGGGCAGGGTAAAGAGAGAAGAGATAACAGAGTGATCTGCCTGAAGGACCATCAGCATTAAATATGGTCTGGCCTTGCACTTACTGGCAAACTCATTATGTGACTCCTCCAGCCCAGCTAAAGAGCAGCTGCTGATTTGCATGCACCACCACTCAGGCCATGATTACTGCTGACATGACATGAGCTGTATAAAGGGTTCTTTCAGAAGGGATTGTGCAAGCTGAATAAAGGCAGTTAGCTTTTACCCTAAAGAAAATGCTATGCATCAAGTCTATTAGATTTGCATTGCACAAGAATTACTCCAAATAATGGATGAATCTTTAATGCCGCTACTGAAAAAAAGAAAAATTTCTACCAAACAGGAAGGTAAGGCCAAGTGAGAGGGTAATGGAGATTTGTTTTTATTAATAAGGATTCAGAGGGCAAACCAAAGGTTTTACTAAAATGCTATTTATTAAAATGATTTTCCACTTGAATGGTTCATTGTATTTACCCAGCATTGCAAAGGTGCCTGCTAAGTCAGCCCAGCCTGGGAAAGAGGTGTTTATAAACTGCTAACTAGTCCAGGCTGTCAAAAAAGGCTTTGCACTTAATCTGTTTTGAAATAAAAGGGAACAATCCTGAGCCCAAAGGAGGGGATAGCAAACCTATAAGAATTTTGGGTCAGGATTTTTGTCTCTTTTTAAACATTCCGTAAGCAAATAATCCTGTTGGATGCAGAGTGATCCAGAGAAGCAGCAAGGATGGGCAGGGCTCACTCTACAGTGCAACACGCAGTGGAGACAGCCCAAGATCTGAGCAAGGAAAAAGTGAAGAAAGATACCAAAGGTTGGCTCTTAAACAGAAAATAATGCAGATTTAGGACTAGTTTGGCAACATCCCTAGACTGTAAAAATCCATATGGCAGCTTTGAATTTGGAAGGGTTCTTGGTATATTTTATAGGCAAGAGAGACATATAAAAATTTTCATGACCTTTTAGATGGGCAATTTAACTACTAAGAAAGCAAAACTCCCACTGTCACCTTAAAGGCTATTGTACACTTCACTGAGATTCTTTCCTGCAGGTACCTGAGATACAAGAACCTGTACCCTCAAAGGATGGACAGGGATGTTTGTGCTGGCTGAGATTTTCTCTTATGCCAGGGAGGTGAGATTGTGGGTGAAGGAGTAGGAGTGAAGCCACTGCAGTCAATTACTTCTGACAAAATCCAGGTAGGAAGCACAAAACAGACACCCTGTTCAGGAGTGCCTGAATAAGCCTTCTACAAAAGAGACAACTTGCAAAATATTAGTCTGACTTTTGGCTGCTTGCTTTGCTGTAGTGTCCACTCAGAAACCCCTGAGAATATGGACATTCAGGTTGGAATAGAGGAAAGAAGAGTAGAGACAATATTCTAACATGGTGTTTTCATTTCAAGCCAGCACTCTACACAGACACAAATTTCAACCAAATCTAAATGTTCAAACATCAGCATAATATTTTGCATTTAATCTAAACAAATGAGACAAATGAGTCACTATCAGGGATTAATTGGGATGAATGTCTTTCAGAAAATGCTTGTCTGACTCCACTGACACATTATAGTATTATACTCTATAATAATATAAATACTGAGAATAATAATAACAATACTAGTACTAAATAATAATAATAATCTCTAAATTAATAAATAGTTTAAACAAATTGTCCTCCAAGTCATACTAGCACAACTGGTTGGGAAAGGAAACCAGCAGCCAACATCAGCACTGCCACCAGGAAAAGCATCAGCAGATCAGTGGCCTCAGATCAGCCAGGATCAAAAGCATCAGGAGGAAACAGTTTCTGATATTACAGCTCCCCAAGGCCTTTGCTGGCAAGATTTGGTACAGGACTATCAGCCCGTTTTGTCCACAGGGGAAATGAGGTGTTGACTGTGGGAAGGCTGATATGGTGCTGGTGGAGGAATGAGCCTCCTGACCATCAGCCACTGTCCTAGTTATCCTTTTTGTAGGATAGCTTAACAAAAAATAAACCAAACCAAATCTAGAGCTATGCAAACCTTAAAATTATCATCCATGGAGCAGTGGCATTTAAAATAAAAACCACGGAATTTCCTGTGTTCTTTTCTCCCCAGACTTTTAATTATTCATCAGAGAACAGGGGAGAGCTAAAGATTCAGAAGCTGAAAAGGTCAACAGGGACAGTTGCCTGCAGGAAAATTAAAGGTATTTCTTGCTCTCTTCAGCTGGAAACACAGACACTGGGACCCTGCCCAACAGGAAGGGCATCTGGGCTAAAGAGAGCAGGCATATGGCTTGATCTGTGCCAGACTGGGCACTGCCAGCAGTGGGAAACAGCAGCAGAGGAGGTTGAAAGGGCTTGTCAGAGTCCACAGAGATCTACACCAGGAAACTTCTGGGGTTCAGCAGCTTTCTCTCCCTACACAGAAATGGGGAAACACAGGTACTCCTTTGCACACTGGCACACACTGGAGGCTGATGGTTCAGGGGTCTTGATACCGTCAGTGCAGAGCTCAGACCTGAGCAAAGCAAGCTGGGGATATCCAGCACAGAGGCCCCAAGCTTGGCTGCCCTGCCAGAACTCACCCAAATTAAACAGAATTAAGATGGTATTCCTAGAAGTTCAAACTTTTCAGCTCTTCTCCTTCTTCCTGTTTTTCCTATTCTAAAAGGAAAAATTCTTAACTTAGGAAAAAAGAAGCCCTTCTTCAGAGTGCTTCCCCCTCTGCTAATGCATGCCACCTCCTGCACCCTCCAGAGAGTCTGTTCCACAACTCAGACAAGTGTCTGCTGGCAACCCCAGCACTCACAAAAATCATGAGTGAGGCATTAAAATCTATCAGAGTTTTAATATCCTATATTAATAGATTTCTATTTGGCCTTGGGACATGAATTAGTTTTATTTCAGCTCTTAAACTACTTAAAAAGCATACCTTGAGTTCATTGCTTTAAATACGAGATGAAAAACTGATCCACCATTTGATATCAAGGTTGATCAGGCCAGGAAAAGACTCATAAGGCTCAAGGAAAATCCTGGGAGTTGCTCTGGGAAAGGGTGCTCGGCCACTCCCAGCAGCCAGGCAGCTCCAGGCCTAACCTGCAGCAGTTTTGTGGTTGTAATGTGCCTGTGCCTTTTGTCAAATGACTTTCCTGCCTATCTCAGCATAAATATCGTGAAAAATTATATGTAGCCCATCAATTACTTATGCATTCTCTATTAATATTTCAAGGATTGTGTACATAAATAAACAAAATTAATTAGAAATTTGCAATCTTTTTCTTCCCCTCAAGATTTTCCTTTGACACCAGTCCTACTTAGAGAGCCTCACACATACATCTTTATTTGTCTGCTATAAATCATTCAATGTGATGTTTCAGCAAAAAAGAGTTTTCTCCTTACAGCCAGTGGTATCAAACACACTCACTGGGAAATCAGCCACAGATGAGCTGCCACAGCAGAGCTGCCAGGGCAGTAGCTGAGCTTTTTTGGCAGGGAAAATTCAACACCTGGTCACCAACACCCAAAATTAAACCAAATAGTGTTTCTAGTTGTTCTAAATACCACAATGGAAAGCAGATGCAAGGGGGTGCCTGTAGGACACTGGCACCTCTTCAGTAATTACCTACATCTATGTATTTCAAATATTCACAGTTCACCACTATTTGATTCACAGAGACATAATTAAAGCACAATCTGCCAGCAAAGAGAGAGCAAATGAGTCACACAAGTGAAGGTATTTATGTTGCTACCTTCCCTCTGCACTAACTATATGTCTACCTGTTTCTTTTTTTATTCTCAAATAAAATTGGTTTTATTCTCTTACTGCATTCCTCTGCTCCCCCATGCTTAATTTTTATCCTAATCTCCTTTTTCCTCTTCTTACATCTCGAATATGAAAGTATCAG
This sequence comes from Euphonia xanthogaster, assembly GCA_034509185.1. Taxonomy (NCBI): domain Eukaryota; kingdom Metazoa; phylum Chordata; class Aves; order Passeriformes; family Fringillidae; genus Euphonia; species Euphonia xanthogaster. The sequence continues at coordinate 5,663,810 of JAYDZK010000044.1, forward strand.
TACAAAACAGTGTCCAGCCATGCAGAGCACACTCACTGTCCTCTAAGTCAAATTGATAAGATTGGTTTGGACTCAGCACCTACTCCATCATTCTCCTTCCCCTCAGCACTAGTATTTTGTCTCCCATAAGCCTACTGGGAATTCCTTTAGTTCCACACATCATGCTCTGGTCAGCTCCCATACAGTCTTTTGCTGTGCAGAAATACACATCACTGTTGATTCAGAATTTCCAGTCCTCTTCCTATCTCCATTTTCACAAGCCTTAAGCAGTGGGGGCCCTGCCTCTGTCTCTGCAGGGATTCTCCCCTGGGTCATCAGTTGCTGCTTTCAATTTTCTTTTTCCCCAGCAGTTGATCATTCTAGTTTTTTTTCATTTCTTTCAGCACTTACAGCTATTCTACCTATTCAGATGGGAACAAGACTCTTTCCCTTCTCATTTCCATTTCTTTACACCCTATGAACCATCCTAGCTGACCCTTTTCCTGGCAGGTCACCTTTGTTGGGAGTGGCACAGTAGGGCCACCCCAAGGATGCCCTGCACAGACACAGCAAGAGAAAGAACCCGTCTTGGATCAGTCCAGGAATCCCAAAGAGCCTCTCAGGAGATGAGGCTGGAGACAGAAATCCCAGGATAGCTCTGACCAAACCTGACCCCAGCTGGAGCAGGCCTAGGCCTGGAGCAGGGAGTGGGGGATCCCACTGGGATCACAGGCGAGGCTGCTCAGGGCAAAGAAAGAACATTACTGTCCTCAGGGTCCTGACAGTCTCCTCCCCATTTACAAAGCAATCAAAGTTTACATGAAATGCTTTTTGGCAACATGATACCCAAGTACCACATTTACTGTAGTGACAGCATGGATGGCAGGGACACCTCTGAGCTATGCAGCCTGAGAAGAATTCATTTCTAAATTACAACCACTGATCACCAGCTGGACTGTTTTCTATTAAAAATGTAATCAATAAAAGGGGGAAGTACAAAGTTTGATTAAATTGAGTCAATAAAGACTTTCATTAAACTCTATAAGGAGTGAAATTCTTGGGAGTATTAACTTTTCAGAAGGATTGCCAAACAATTATTCTTTTTGACAACATATTTCAAACGGTACATTACAAAAATGCACAGAAAGTCCTTTATCATAGCACACTCTGAAGAGAATATAAGTGGTCCCCTCTGGTGAGCCCTGTGACTGAGAGTATGTAAATTTTAGTGTATAGACCATCTTCATGAGCATTCATCCCACACAAATGCCTGTCCATGCTTTTTCTTTTTTCTTGCAGAGACTTTTTTTGGGGCAACTGGTTGATGAGAGCCAAAGATGCCAGTCTCTCTTGCTAGAATGCTGAGTAGAGCATTTCTTACCTCATTGATGTCAGTGTGTTATTCTCTATAGCTCTGGACAATAGGTATTAAATTTGATCAGCTATCCAGTCTGTCATTCTTTTTGGAAATTTAGTGAATAATTGCTGATTTTTTACAACATTTTTTACAATTAACTTTTCATAATAAATCCCCAATCCTGTGAATCCACTATGAGAGGGGAAAAAAAGCCCAAGTTTCTCAAGCCTTACTCCTTGCTATCCATTTTGTTCTGCTTGCAGGTTTCTCCACTAATATCTGCAGAATAATTTTCTTGGTTTTCCTATTTGACCCCTTGAAATACTAACAATTTTTCTTTCTTTGTAAACTAACTCAGCCTAGTCCTGCTCATGAACTCCATGCTCCTCGTCTCAGCCCGTTCCTACCAGCTGCAAACTTCTTTTTCACGATTTTGCCTCTCTCCATATCCTCTTTCCTAATCACAAAACTCCCCTCCCTGGCCCTCATATTCCCTGCATTCCCTCTCTGTTCCCCCTCTCTCTCCCCTTCACCCCTGGAGAGGCATCAGCTCCCATGACACCTTTCCCAGGGGATTAACTAAGACAGGACACAAGGAGAGTGGTGGTTTACAGTACTTTTCACCATTAGAAACACAAAAATAAAATCTAAAACCTTGTGAAGATAGTGCATGCAGCTTTATCAGTAGCAAATATTTTTACCCCAAGAGGTTTGGTCATTCTCTGCAGAAAAATGTTCTGCAGTTCTTACGTTCAGATAATGTCAGTGTTTAGTAACACTGCATAGGAATGAATCTGAAATTAAGTTGTAAGGATTCTCTGCAGATTTTAGCAATTTCAAGCTAGAATAATTGGATAAATGGAGTTATGAAAGTGAAATGCAGAGTTTATGACTTTGCAGGAGAAAGATATTTTTTAACTTTTAAATATTCATCCTAAGGCCCTACACTTTGCTTCATTTTCTTTTTAAGTAATTTATATCTACGAGTTTTGTATTCTGCCTCCAAAATATTTCACTGACATTATGTTGCTTTTGTCTGAGCAGGAACAAGGTGAGTATGATGCACAATTATAATTCTGCCCTTTGCCTGTCTAGGAGATTGAAAGGTAAGGATCAAAAATCAGTGTGGAAAGATATTGGATATAACTACTCTAGGTAGTTATTTTAAATTATTGTTCCCTTTTTCAGGCACTTAATGGACAAATTTATAAGAATAATAGGGTGTAAGTAGGATGGTTCTCTTATGGTGCTCTGCACAGGCATCGCTGTGATTGATGATCAGCTGCATATCTTTGAATTCCTTTTTTTTCTCTTGCAATCACAGCTGCATCCCAGTGGAGTCTACAGTTTCTCCGAGACAGCACATTTAGCAAGAAGTTATAAACAGAGCTCAGCAGAAAAGTTTCTTCTAACCTGTGTTTCTGCAGAATTCCTGATTTGTTCAATCAAAAGGAAAAAAAACCAGAGGCACTACATCAAAATATTATTTAAAGCACATGCCCCTCAAGACTTAGATTATTTGGCCATGAACACCAGTCTCAAGTGAGAAAGTGGATATTTTAAAAAGAGAATTGGAGACTATCCACCTAAGGAAAAGAGGTCTGTCAGTTAGAATATGGTTGACTAAGTATCATTAATTTCTTCATAACCTTCTGTTTAAATATCAATAGTTGCCTTAGATCACAAGTAAAAACCAAGAGATTTACACAGATGTCCTCATGCAGATTTTTCAGAGTTCATTAAATATGAATGAGAAAGGGAATGTCTAAAAAAAACACCACCTTTTCAAGCATTATAGAAATTAATTTACTAAGATTTACACTGCTATAGCAGTAAAACATTGAAATTAACTGCTGCATGGATTATCCCAGTGTAAGTTCTGAAATTCTAATTCAGCTAATTGAGGCAACCTCAGCTATCAGGAAATGAAAATTCTCATGGGGTTCAATTTTTTTTTTTGCTACTTTCTCCAACTACTGGTAGACCTGTTATGCATGCTAACAACCATCAGTGTCTTGTAGGGAGCAAGGTGCTTGTATGCAGTGTGCAGGATTTTGCAGTATAACTCAAACAAAGGATCACAAACTTTCTGAAGCTCCCAATGCCCTTCACCCTTCAGCTTCTGAGGTGGTTCCAGTCTGTTACTTCAAAGATTGCTGTTTTACAATTCTGTGAATCAATAACATCAGAGACAACCACAGTAAAGCCCATCATCTCTTTGAGCATATGGTACCTGTTTATAGCCAAAAATGAGGAGATGTCATTTGAACAGGGGAAACAGAAATAATCAACAATAACCCTTAGCAGATTTAGAAGGAAAGCCTGTTGAGCAGTCCACAAATAGCTGGTATTCTACACCTGTACACTCCTATATCTCAGGATATATTTAAAACAGAAACCTTGAGCCTTTAGTTATTCTTATCATGTCATTAATTAAACAGGAATTGAGTGTGAGTGCCTGCAAGCATTCCATCGCAGTGTTCCACATTAAGTGGTATCTATTTACAGTTACCAGCAAGCCAAGGGGTTTTGGCTTTTTTTGACTGGCTCAGCTAGATTTTATTTTTGTAACAAAATGCCAGCTCAAGCTGGAAACCTCACAGATGAAAACTAAAGGGCCTGGCTCACTACTGTACTCTTTCCAAAATACAGCAAGATAACAGTATGAGCTTTAGCTGCACCTTCATAACATGGATATTTATTTCTGCAAGGCATTTCTGCGAGGTAAAATGGCTCTTGGTGAGATTCAAAACACACAGGTCTCTAGGTGGAGGGATCCTACAGTAATAACTCCACAGCAAAGATCAAATATTTTAATAAAACAGTCCCACCTCATTCCTCCATATTCTCACTCTTCTGAGGTCCAGCATGCATCATGAAATGGGAGTGGAAGGCAGCTGTTGGTGAAAAGCTGGTTTTGCCTTGTGTTTCACTGTGGGAGGCTCCCAGGACAGAAATCAGCCTCGGGTGCCCATGGCAGATGGTTTTAATGGATCATCCCCAGCTCCTGCAGAGCCCAGCCAGAGCATGGTGCAACTCAGCCTCTGTCCTCTGATTTCAGAGCAGGCAGACAACTTCAGCAGAAAACCCTCCCAATGGGCAAGGAGCAGAGTGTCTGATGAGCAGGGGATCCCCAGCTCTTGGAAAAGCTCCATCCCACAGAACAAAGAGACAGTGGAACTGAAGCCCTACACAGCACTTGGCACCTCAGGAAACTCTTCCTAAGCCCACTTTAACAAGTGTCACACTGACAAAGCCAGCATGCAGCTTGAGGACAATATTGTGAATATTCACAGAATTCACAAAAATTCACAGAATGACCAGGTTGGAAGAGACCTAGAGATCATCAAGTCCAACCCAGCCCTAACACCTCAACTAAACCATAGCATCAAGTGCCATATCCGGTCTTTTTTAAACACTTCCTTCTTTCCACTGCTCTTCACAAGAACTGAAACAAGTAGTGAAAATAAGAAAAATCACAAATGTTTTGATGGCAAGACATCAGGGAGTGTATGACTATTCATTATTTAACAGTCTCTGTTTTTACATAAATTTGGCCTGTTTACATTCCTCATCTCAATATTCAGGTATAAAATATTGCTGACAGCAGTTTTTCCAGAAAGGAAATGCAGCTGTTGTATCAGTGGAAAATTACATGGACTAGATGTCACATTTCCACATGTACTATTTTCCCCCTAAAAGTGCTGTTATACCCAATAAAGAAATGAAAACAACTAGACAATTTTTATACAGGAACAGCCACTGAGTTTGAAACTTGGTCTTCAGTATAAATCTTTTTCCAGTCAATGACAACTATTTTAAAATCAGATAAGAAATTGAATTTTTACTATTTGCACACAAAAAATTATGCAGAAACAATATTAACTGAATAGATTGGACTTAAAATCTAATTTTCTCAAAACTGTGACATGTTTGTGCCTATTCAACCTGAAAAAAAATTAAAAAGGATCAAAATCCACCAGATAAAAAATGTAACATGTCATGGTTTAACCCCAACTGGCATCTAAGTACCATGCAGTCACTCACACAAACCTAAAGGTTTACAAGGGGTTTTTTTTAGAACTCCTATGAATAGAAGTTGTTAAATGCAAACAACTTCCCATGGAGTTCCCAGACAGATTCATCAGTTAGACATACAGCTTCTTTTCTAAATTTTCCTTTTGCTGGCAAAATATGCTCAAGCCTTACAAAATCCACATGGAGAAGTGATGTACATTTGTATGTCTTTGAACCTTTGACACTTTCCAAATGAGAAAACGTTTATTTAATTTATGTTCTTGATTTTGTGAGATAATTTTTAAGGCCTAAAATAGCAATGCCCCCGACTGACTTCTGCCTGCCAAATCTGTGAATCACTCTCATTGCCAACGATAAAAATAGAAAAAAGAAGAGATAAAAAAATCCCATCAAATTCCAACTTGTCTCCCACGTGCTACCTCAAGTAGAGGTGTGGGAAAAGAGCCTTTTTCAGAGGTGATGGTTTAGCCTTGCATTCACTGTGACAATCACTTCCTTTGCTCTAAAACCTGCTCCCTAACTCAAAAAATAAAATAATGTGACGTATCACAAAAGTGAACACAGCATAAGCAGCTCTGGCCCTAAATGCAGTTTTCAGTTAGGTGCTGTTCATGCATTCTGGCATCTCGTGTGTATTTCTGCCATGATCTCTCTCCTGCAACTCACAGCTCCTGGAAGCAGAGCCAGGTGTATCACATGCAGCCTCACTGATGCCTGGGGGGATTTTTAGCTGATGGCCCAGAGCCCATTCCCAGCCCCTGTCCCACACTTCCACCTGCAGTGTGGACACCCTCAGCTCTTGGAGAAAAGATCTGTGCTCTGGGGTGTGTTTCTACCTTCATTTGAGGCATGCACCTTTAGATGGGATGCATGATTGTGTAGAAGAGCAGCAAATTTCCTTCTGTCAGCTGGAAAATTTGTTGTTCCTAAACTGATTGTGCTGTGGAGAGATTATCCATCCACCGTGGGACAGTGCTGCAAGGATGAGTGGGGTGTCCCTGCCCATTCACACGCACTGCTTGGTGCACTGCTGGCGTTTCCAATCTGTCACACTGAATTTTCTGAACACTAACACATCTTCCTGGGGTTTTAGTGCCTTTCTGCTTCCTGTTGCTGTTCCCACAGGTACCAACATTTTGAAAGACTACAGCTGGTTTTTACAGTTTCTTGTTTTTGAAATCCCTTTTACCTTTACACTTCTTAAAGCAGCATCAGCATGGAAATATTTTTCTTCTGAGTCCTTTTCCTGCATTTGTTACTTGTAGGCAAGAGATAATTTATTCAAAACCTTTTTAGATTTCCTCCCTCAGGCACTGCAGATATATAAAATCAGTAGTCCAGAGTTCTGATTGTAGTGGAGTACAACTCACAGGAGAACCCACCTGGCAATTCTCAAATGCTTTAAAAATATCCTTACATGTCTCTTCTCTCTTCACCAGATATTAGGTCTGAATTCAAAACCAGTGCCTCCTCTCTTTAAAGCTTATACATGATCCAAGAAAGGGATTTGTCATCTGGCCAGAAAAGCAGATATTTCTATCTCCCTTATGAATTCACAGCTGGCATTTGCCAGCATTCATCTCCTAATGCAGGCAACAAACAATTTACAGTTTCTGCTGGGCATTACAGTGACACAATCTGCTTGTTCACATCAAGATGTTCCAATCAGTTTCTGTCGAGCCATTTCTTTAATGAAATCCAAATACACAGAGAGGAGACCTGAATTACAGCCTGAGCCTCCAGCGCCAGCAGCTGAGCACAGATCCCTGGTGAGCCCCAGGCTGAGCTCCCGAGGGCTCCTACAGAAGGCTCCAGGCTGAATCATGCCCTGGGGCAGCCCCTGGGGTTCTAGCTGTAGTTTAAATTTCAGGAGGCTGAAAGAAGCACAAGGCAAGGGAATTCATCAAAGCCAGAATCCTGATCATCTAACTACATTTAAATCTTTTAAATAAGAACATTCTTAAACTGGTTTTGCCCTGAAATCAGAAGGCAGAAGGGTTATTTTCCATTCTAGTGACCCTTGCAGATTCACATCTGGCTGCATGTGTGTGTTGGCCCAGGGTAAATGGTGTTTTGCAGACTAGCCAAAAAGAAATTGTTCAAAGTGTCAGGCAACAGGGCTTAGTTTGAGTCAAACAGCTCTAGTGGACAGCAGCTGCCTCAGGAGCACAGGTGAGCTGCTTCAGTAACACACTCCCCACTGGATTCCTAACACCCACAAACCTTGCAGCAATAATCAGCAAGGAAAACAACCATAAAACAAGGAACTACTGAGAAGGAAAATTCTTGCAGAAGTGTTGAAGGTTTTGTTTCTACTTCTAATGGATGAAATAATTTATGGTAATCACCCTCACCAGATTTGGGCTTTTTAAAATCTGTTATAATTTCCTTCCTCTATCCTTTCCCAAGCTCTTTCAGAGCTTCTTGACAACAAAATCTCTTTGGGAAACAACAGTAGCTTTTATTCACAGCAGCACTGTGCTTTTTCCTGCCACAATTCCACTATTTTGAAAGAAAAGGCTCGGAAGCCACCAGACCATGAAGGAAAAGATAAGCAAGATTTAAATTTGTACAGCCCTAATTTAGAGTGTTTTATTGAAATATTTAACTATATTTAAAAGTCTACATCTTTTTTAACTGTCAATTGCTTTGTAATCCATAAACTCCAAATGGAACAATATATTTTACCTGGTTAATTTCAGAGAAAAGGAATGTTTACTTCTGTCTTTATTTCTCAGTTTAATGACTGCTGTTTCTAAACTGACTTACATTGCAGTTTGCAATCATGTGCATGATTCTCAAGTGTGCTAATTCAGTGCTAAATTCAAATGTGGGTTTAAAAGGCCCATGTTATAGAAGGACAGACACAGTCCCTGCTTCCAGGATCCTGCTCATTTAAAAAGCCAAGGGGCGGGAACATTGAACCCAGAGAGAAAATCTCATTTACTCAGGGCTGCACAGCAAGACAGTAGCAGAGATATTAAAAGGACCATCTTTTCTGTGGCCTTATTTCTTGTGTTACAGAGCATTCTCAAATTTTTTTTTTTTAATTCTGTCATAGAAACAAAAAAAAAAAAAGTCAGTAGGCAGGGTCTGTAGTTGCTGCATGATGTGTGAAAGGAGACAGATTAAACTCTGCAGTCCATGATCTTCCTACCATGGCCTCCAGCAGGGCCCTCAGCTCCCTCCTGCAAAGAACTCAGCTTCTGCAAATATTGGAGGAGTACTTAAACTACGTTGTCACTTTCCAAAATCATCAATGGCAGGTAACAAATATCACACAGAGTTGGAATAAAATCATAGCATTAAATTAGATCCAAGTCCTACGCTCACAGAAGTTCCTTGGAAACCTGATTTTGTCCTATAACCTAATTAGCCTTATCTATACAAGGCCAAAAAAGAGAAATCACAGCAATCAGCATTACTGTCCCTAACCTATTTGCAGTTCTAGCCCAAAGAGCTCAGTCCAAATACCACTTCAAATACAAGTCAATATATGTTTGGCAAATGCTACAACCTTTGTAGGTAAGCACTGGCCACAATTCCTCCCATGACCCTCAGCCTTCATGCCCCCAGGGCCAGTGTGCTGAACCATGGCATCTCTTGTGCTCATCTCCCTACAGCTGGAAATGTTTGACTGTTTACCCCTGTCTGAAACTCTCAGAAATTATCATTATTATTAGTCAGCACACACAGGGATCACCAAGGTGGCTTTGCTTTTCAGATGCAGGTTACAGGTGTTTAACTAAATGAGCTGAATTATATTTAGAGTAGGTGTTTTCAGAAATTCTGGCTGACCCTCTGAAAGCTTCTGCATTCCCACTGGTGCAGCTGCTGCAGGTGCTGCTCTGTCAGACAGACCATCCATCCCAGGGGGGGCAGGGAGTGAGCCCAGGGTCTGCAGCAGCAGGGAGCACAGCCAGCCCTGCAGTCTCTGTGACCTGGGTAGCTCTGCTCTGGGGCTGTCCTCGAGGAACACACTTGTGCCCACTCTTTGGCAAAGCATGGCAAGGACTTAGGTCCAAGTTTGAAAACAACCATATGTCTCGAGCATACTTTTGATTCCCTTGTCATCAGTGTAGCTAAACAACTTGTCTTGGAAACAAGATAGTTCTGTGCAAGAAAATCTGTTAAATAATGATTTAAGCCCTAGGTAAAGACTTTTATAATTGATACTACAAAGAAATGGAACAATAAAATCCACACTTGGAGGAAAAATATCAGCAATAAGAAGTAATAAGGTAAAAACAATGACCAGCTCATCAGTTTAAAATAAGCAAGGTTCAGAATTTTGAACAGTGACTTTAAGGTAAAGATCATGGACGATTTTCAGCTGCCTGTGATTCTCCCAAGCAATGTTTAATATTTAATGTCTGTCTGGTGTAGACAACACAGAATCTCAAGTCTTTGGGATAGGCAAACCAGAAATCTCAAGTCTTTTTGATGTAGAAAATTCAGTCATACTGAGATGTGACAATCCTTACAACTTTGTGAAACATTTCCCCCAGATTTGTTATCTGAAATTCTTGATGCAGCTTGGCTTAAAATTCTTGGGTTCTCTTTCTTGAAGGTTAGGTCTTAGCAAAAAACATTCCATGAACCAGTTGACTAATGGGAAATTAATACAGATATAGGCATGCAGACACTCTTTCAGCAATGCCCCCTTTTTCATGACTAGGCGAGGGTCTGGCAGATGAGGTCCCTTACTAGTTTCTGGAGAGGGAAGGATGATTTCATAGATGTAATTTGCTGCTTGAATTTCCCACTAAGAGCTTTAATAAGACTCCTGTGATCTCTTCTGACCTGTGATTCACTCAGGGCTCTCCACATCCCCTTCCCCAGAGCACCTGCCCACCCTGCTGCTCCCCAGCCTGGTGCACTGATAATCACCTGTACCCAAGTCTAGCTCTTTTTATTTACCCCTAACAGCATTGCAAACAAGTTCTTCCACTCTTCAAGCTTTTCCTAAATGTTAAATCTTCTTTGTACAGGCTCTCACATTAATATCACCTGCAGATTTAATGAACAGACTCTGCCTTTGCTGCAGGCTGCTAAAGAGAACACTGATAGTACCTGGGCAGCCCACTGGGGCACTTGCATGGTACAGCCTTCCCATCCTGACAATCATTTATAATTGCTCTCTGAGGCTCGTTTCACAATAAATCTTGACCTCATTTCACTATATTGTTCTCAAACTGTATTCCTCTATCTTGCTTACAAGAACTCATGAGAGACTATCAAAAAACTTTAGATATGAGACATCTCCTGTCTTGTTAGTATAGAAAATTAAACAGGCTTGAAGACCCATTGTTTTGGGAATATCTAAGGTTGACTTTTATTCAAGTTCTTGGTGACTTTCCTGTGCTTTTCAAGTAGTTAATGTTCCACTGTTCAAATAAAATATTTTGTAAGCATCTGGGGTCAACACAGAGCTATGTACCACTAAGAACCACTTCCATTATTATGCTGTGTATTAGGAAACACAGCTGACATGCCCTCCAAAGTCATGTCCTCAAAAAGAAAAGCTTTGCAGGGGCAGTCCGACAGCCATCTCCTCCAGTTAGAGATGAATTCTCTGAACTTCCAATAAAACATTATCAATAATGAATCTACTTGTCATTACTGTTTATTCTCTCCATTCATACCTCCTATATTTTCACACAGTAGTCTTCTTGGTCTCCCCTAGAATATTAACAATTTTCTAGCAGTGAAGGACAGGAAAATAACAAAAGATTTTGTTTCATTTTAATCAAATATATGTCAGCTTCTAAAACAGGTTGTAGCTAGCTCTGTTAACATCATTCTTGCAATAGTAAAACACTATGGGCTTGCTATCAGAAAGGAAAAAAAGTGTTATAATTTCCTGTGCCATCATGTCTTCCAGTGGGCTGATGTTCTTCACAAGGCAGGATGATAACTCTCAGGAATGCCTAGTGCTAACAAACCCATTCCTTCAAAGAGCTGGGGGGTAATGCCACGAATCACAATATTCTAGTTGAGTAGATGATGCAGCATTATACCAACATCAATGGTTTTGGCATTGAGAAAGAGGACATCCAATTGTTACAGAGAAAAGCACCAGTGGCAACCAGGAGAAAGGAGATCCTCACTTCCACAAAGAGCAAATGTGACAAAGTGAAGGCTAAGTGAGAGCAGCCAGAGGAAAATACTGTCAGAGGAGCAAAGGACTGCAGTAATTTAGATTGGACACCTGAAATGTGTTTCCAGCAGGGTGGCACAGCTTTAGAAATAGTGACAGAGGGAAAAAAACCAGCTTAGGATGGAGCTTGAGAGATTAGTTACCAGTTAGATGTGTCAAGAATGTCTGTAAAAGCTGGTAATAGAAACACTCCATGTCCACACTCCTCACACCCAGCTCTCTCTCCTTAGGATATATTTAGTTTCTGTGGATTTACACTAATTCATACAAGCCCACAATGCAGAACAGGAGTGTGATGAAGAGCAGGTAGTATTTTTAATTTATGTTGACAACTTGGGCCAAATTTCCACAAACAGAATTTCAGTTCTGTCAAGCTCATGGAGTTTACAACAAATGCAAATGGTGCTCTTTATTCTGAAATAGCTACTTGGCATCAGTTGGACATACTAGTTACAGCCAAGCAGCTAAGTGCCTAAACACCTATTTGCATACAACTATGCCTAATTTATATCACACTGAATTTAATTAATTTGACAGTTATATCATTTGATAATATTTTTACACTACAGATACCACTGTATCCTGCCTTTGCTCATTACACTTAACAACTTTTATAAATCATTCAGTACACCAAACCAGCAACTTTACCTTTTCATTACCCAACACACAGGATTTTACCTTATAGCAGAACCAAAACAGCTGCTTCAGAACAGAGGGATGACGAGGAAGCCATGGCAATACAAACTTTAAGAAGAAATGTATTCTCTATGTTAACTGTTTCAGGGGCATTTGCTTTCTATATATATAAAAGCAGTTAATGGAGATCAGATAAACTAGTTATGGGTTTAGATGAAAAATCATGTGACAAAGTTCTTGTATTTAAATCATGTGTGCACACATGGCCTGTACATGCCCTTTGCCAACGCGTCACAGGCACACTCTGCTCTTCCACGTGCTCATTACAACAGCAAAAGTGCAAATATTAATCCTACCATCCTTTTAAATAACACTTTCAACTCCAGTAAAACATAACATCACTGTAGGAATGGGAGGCAGAATATGTAATGTTCTCAAATATATTTTTCTTTGTGGTACAAATCATAACAGGAATAAAGGTCCAGCCTACAGATGCTAAAGGGAGATGAACTAAGAATCTGCATGAAAAGAATTTTGTCATGAGGTTACTAGACAAATTGCACAAAATATTTCTTTGGGACACATCCAAAAATAAACAACCTCAGAGAAAATCAACCTCAGCAGATGCATTTCACTGAAATCAGAATTATGCCTTCTTTTTCTGAGAATGAGTAAAATTTTAAGGCAATAATAAAACTAGAGAAAATAACATTTCTGTTAGCAGTATTCTCCATGCAAAGAGCTAACATTGCACTTCTCAGGCTGATGTTTAAAATCAGCTGCAATGCAAGCTTGAAACTTTATTTCCTTGCCATTTACAATTACTCTTTCTCAGCAGTAATCAGTGAAGTATAGTCAAAGACTACCAAACACTGCTTGAGATGTTGGTATGATTTGAGCAAAAGTAAAGTGCTGATCAGCTTTTGTTTCAGTGCAACTTGAAGGCTGGAAGGATTTGAACAAGGCTATATTGCTGCCTACAAAGAGCATGAGCTCAAGTCTGAAATCCCCAGGTGCCTGGGAGGTGGAAGAGAAGCCTCACCTTCGATATGTGAATAAATGCAAGCACACTATTCAAGTGTGTCCCTGCTCTCCCTGGTGTTAGGTACCAGCCAGTGCCACGAAACACAGCAGATGCAGCCAGAGGGGAGAACTTTGTTTAAAGGAAGGACTGGAGTTAGAAGCACTTGAGCTACAACACATGGTAAAACATAAATTCAAAGCATCATCATCATCATCATCATCATCATCATTTTATGACTAATTTCAGGGGGGTAAAAAGGAGTTCTTTGTATATATGCATATGTGTATTTATATATATACAAATATACATTTTTGAGGAAAAGAGGATCCTGGGGTTTTTCTCAGACCACATTTTAAATACTGCTGAAGGGAAGATAGACACTATCCCAGGGAAAACATTTTCTGCTGATAGAATACTGAAAGGCAGGCAGTGTGAATTATCCATCCTCTCCTCACTTAACTGCTTTGGAGGACCAGGGGTGAGTGTCAGCTGAAGGGCCAGTGCTGTTGTTTTTAGAGAAATATTTTCTTATTTACCCTATTTGCCCAGGAAGCTTTAAATGGGTACATGACATCTCTCTCCCTACAACCACTTCTCCCTAACTGCTGGAAGGGTTAATTGGGGCTGCAGCCACACCCAGCCCCGTGGGGAGGGCAACACTCCCCCAGCACCCTGCACTGCTGGGAAGGACACACAGAACATCTCTGGTCACTTTGGTGAGGTGCCCTCCCTGCAACCCCTCTCTGGGCTGACCCCAGCTCCTCTCCAAGGAATATTCCACACTGCCAGGGCAGCTGTTTTCACAGATCTGCTGTTCCTGTAATTTGTCCAGAGCATATATGGTAGCTTTTCAATGGGATTTGAGCTGCTAATGCGCTTAGACTCCCTGGAAAATTCCAGTCCGATGCCTTGACATTTACAAAATTGATTTCATGCCATGACTGTTTTAGTGCCCAGGGTGTTGGGGATTTTTTCTTTCTTGTTATTTTTTTTTTCTTTAGGAAAACCATGATATATGCTAAACTAGCAGAATAATTTTTATGCATTTTGCCTCATTCCAGTTTGCAGGAGTGCTTGGAGCAGACCCTGTACCCTGCAATGCTGTATCCAAGAGTAACAGAGCCAGGAGCTAAGAGGAATTTTACAGTCTACAATTAAAACTTCCTAAATGCTATCAATTCTGTAGGTGAAATTGCTGCTACTAAGCTCATCTCTTTCTACAAAAATTAAATCCATGCTAAGTGAGCATGGCACCTTTTTTTTGAAAAACTCATTTACTCTTCTGGGTGTTTGTTGAGACTTGTGTACCATGAAAACAGACAGTCATTTGAAGCATTTTATTGAAATAGCCTTTAGAACATTTAATAGAAATGCATACAGATGTACCCAGCTCAGACTGCACTCTGCTAATTATCAGCTTTTGTCCCACAAAATTGCAGGTGGTGAGAACTATCCTTATGTTTTTCACATTTTGCCTATTTATCCAGGATGCAAACATGATGTAAATAACATAATCTTTTTTTTTTTTTTTTCTTGTGACATTATCACTATCCTTGCAGCACAAGCTTTAATCTACTTCTCACTAATAAAGCAAGGGACCAAATTTTCTGCCTAGTAAAATGTTTGGAATTTTGTGATCAAAAAACCATGATGACTTAAGAGATCAGAGGGAAAGCTAATAACTAACACTTCTGCATACAAACACAATTTAAAATTGCTGTAGGAAGCCTCTCGTGGTAGAAACCCCAGGACTCACTTTGCTCTTTCTGGGATTTATGCATTTGCTTTATTTCTGTCCAAGGCTGATTATTAAATCTCGGCATGTCTGGTCATCAGGGACATTTCTTAGTAGAGACAAACAAGAAAGGTTTTGGAATTGAATGCCACACGTTGGAGGCAGCCTGAGGATGGGAGCCAGGTCCATATGAATTTCAATAAAGCTCCCTACGAGACAAGCCCTCCTAGGCACTAACAGCACTCAGAGCTGGGGCTTTTCCCTATAGATATTTCATTGATCAGATTGCATAGGATGATACCTTTGATACCAATCCTCAGACTCATTATTTCAAGCAGGTTTAAAAGTAGGTGCATTTTCACTGGCATATTTTACTAAGTTCAAATTGGTTTTAAATAATTGGTATAGAAAGAATAAGTTCTTGTTCAATCACTTCTTTCACATATCAGTGTCCTGATTACCAAGGTGTCAGGTATGGGGTTTTCTGTGCATTTACAAAAGTCTCAACTGATGCGATGAGATGACTGACACAAATTCTGAGTTTGCCTTTGCTTATCACCATTTTCTACTTGAAATGCAGTACACTTAAAGCTGTTGAATTTTTTGTTTGGCTATATACAGACTAAATCCTTCAAACCAAAGCTTAGTGCTACATATCTTTTACAAAACATCTCTTAGCTCACTCTCTTACATCAATTAACAAATAAGTGGGATCTGCCAACCTTCTCATCACTTGTTCCTTGCCTTGTGCCAGCTGTGCCATGTGTTATATGGAAATGGTCATTTATTAATGGCTCTCCAGCACCTTGCCCATGGGATGTAGGCTCACATTTTATTTGTGCCATAGGCTATGCAAAATATGTCCTTTCCCCATAATGTGAGCCAGAAGTGGCTCTGTAGCTTTGCATCCCCTCTCTAAATTCACTCTCCCTGACATTTCCATGTCCTTTACTACAGTTTTCACAGGGAAAATATTCTCCATGGAACATAGTCTGAAATTTATTTTATTTTATACCTTGTCATTAAAAACTCCTGGTAGACTCAGTGTAACATGGTATCCACCCATGACATATGCATCACAGTAGTAATTTGTATTCCAAGAATATCCAGTAATATCACATTTTTCAGTAGAAAAATTCCAGGGCTAGAGGACATACTCTGTTAAACTACCTGATCAGCCCTTTCTCTTCCTAGACAAATTCCCTTAGTCTGGAGAGCCTCCTTGCAAATCAAATTCAAAACTAACCAACCCTGTTCTGATTTGGGGCACACAAGAAAAAAAGAAGAAATCTTCACCATTTTCTCTAGTCTGCTTTGTCCCCATCAGGAGCCACAGGGATACTCACAGGGGAAGACGAAAAATTCTGATCCACTGACACTAATGTTAAAATTCACTTTTTCACAGGATCACAATCTGTAATGCAGAGGTTCTGCAGGACATCAAGTCACTTTGGCAGGACACAGTTGCTCTTATCAAAGTACTTCTTGCATCTTTCTCACTCCCATCTCACTCTCAGCAGAGCATCCCACCACCTCACTTCCATGCTTGTTTGTCCCTTCATTAGGTTACCTTTATCTGCAAGGGGATTTTATGTGGAAAAGCTTACAACAGAGAAAACCCCATCCTGCCCAATGCCACCTCATCCTACCTCTGCTCACAGTGTAACATTTGACATGAACAGCCAGCCTCCCACCTTTCAGCATCTCAGCACCTCTTTGTGGCTAACTCTGAATTTAGCTGTCTGAAACTACCATGTTTGAAAAGTTGGCCCTAGAGGGAAAATAGTTCAAGTTAATTCTTTTAATTCCCTTTTGGTGCATGTAAATTATTAGAGACTGAACATTTAAAATATCATTAATAAAATCACAGAGATACCGTGCAAAAAAAACTAAAACAAAATCCCTTAATTAGATATTAGATTAACAACTCTTAATAAACTTACAAAAAGTTAGTCAATCAATACTGTTGTCTCTCAGTATCCCCAGAGCAATTAAAATTCAGTGCTCTGCAAGATCCATTTAATGATTTGGCAAGGTCTATTTTAGAACCATGTGGACAGTATTAGCAGCAGAACAGCCTGGATACATTGTACAAGATTCCTGCTGCAGCAGGTTTGTGAGTCCTTCAAAGGAAATGATTCACAAAGAGACCCATCCACCACATCTCAAGTGTTTATTGTGGGTATCATCAGTGGCTTTTAGGCCACTCCATGTAATTAGCATAATGTGACCAAGATCACAGAGTGCCCATCAACAGCATGGTTAGTCTGACCATGTGGATCTTGCAAGTGTGGCTGTGAAGGTTAAAATATGCACAACTTTGCTTGCAGATTCTTTCTCAGAGGTCACAGGACTAAACGTGTCATTTTCCAATTCCTTACTAAATAGGAAAAAATAAGTCACAAGCATCTCTATTTTACCTGCACCTCCAGCAGCTGCTGTACATATACAGCATTTCTTTTCAGAATTGAAGTGCTTTTGGCAGAATTCAGCAGCCCCACATTGGTCCTTTTTTAAAGCAGGTTTGAAGCATAAAAGTTCTTGAATTTGATGTAAAGCCATAATTAAAAACAAAATAAAAGGCTAAAGTAGTTTTAGGAAAAGCCCTAATTCTTGCTAGGATGTGTACTTGCATAGAGTCATTTGCTGTGACTGGGTGACAGTAAAAATATATTTAAAAATTTTGTTTATAGCCACTTATTTCCTTAAGTACTTAGCAATTATTATGGAAAATATAGGCTTTGTGTGAAGAGCATCCTACCTGTCAGCTCAGCTCACAGGAAGCCTGTGAAGCTCTATGGTGGTTTGTGACAAAGGAACACTTTCTTAGAAGCCCAAAGTCAAAAGATATTCTATGTATGTTCTATGAACCTTCACTTTAAAATTTGTTCTTCCCTGTCAGGAGGACAGAATTAACAGAAAATTCACCACCTAAAAAAATAATTTGAAAAACAGTGAAGGGCAGGAAAATCCTCAATCTGCCAGTGGAAAAGATCCTGCATGCATAATTAGTGTTGTCCATGTGCCAATGCCACTGCAGCTCCTTCAGTTCTGGAGCAGGAAAGGAAGAGTGCCATGGTTATGAACATTTAGTTACCACAGTGAAAATGACACTGAACTAAAAAATCAGGGGAGGAGCACAGAAGTAGTTCTTCTTCCTCCTTAATAATATATGGGGTTGTTTGGGTTTAGGGTGCTTGTTGGGTTTTGGTTTTTTGTTAAACAGCAGAGAGTTGATGGTATCTGAAAGTTTTCTGCAGTTGTGACCTATTAAATCTAAGAGAAGTGGAGAACCCAAGGCATCCCAGGATCAAATGGTTTATAGAGGCAAGGCAAGAGTCATTGGATATAAACTGGCAGCAAACCATGCTAAAATATTTCAGCACTTAGCCTAACCTCAAGAGGCCATGGTGATTTCTTGATGCTTGATGCAAGACACCAGCCACAAAGTATTTCAGAACTTTTGGTTCTGCAAACTAAGCTGGTAAAACAATCTAGAGAATCACACATAATCATTTTGTGCTTTGTCAGGCTCATTTGAGTACTATTTTCATAAAGGAAGCATTTTCCAAAGGGGCTGTTGTCCTAGTTCTAGAATTAACTGAAAAATGACTTATTTTTGCCTAATGCCTATAGCCTATTTTAAATAGGAACATGTTCCAGGTTCTACCAATTGAGAACAGGGAATGCAAAACTTTCAACAGCATTAGACAGTGAGTCTCATGGCAAAACTAGAAATTAATTCATTGTTTTGAAACCAGAGGAAATTGTTCCTTTTGTAGGCAGAAACACCACCCAAGCTGGCCCTGTAAGGACTGGCTTTGGGGGACTCTTGGAGCTTTGTCTCTTTAGCTGATCCAAGCTCAGAGACCCGTGGGTCCAGCTTCTCTGCTTTCATCTACACTCTCTCCACTCTATCCCTAGAGCACTGTGTCCCTTCAGCCCACACTCTGTGATCCATCCAGAGCACTGTGAATTGGTTACTTTGAAAGCTCTGTTTTCAGTAATATACACTCTCTCTTCAAGAAATAAAAGTACAGAAGGACTTTCCTCAGATCCAACACATCAGACCAAAGAAGATACTTTAAATAACAACGATGTAAGATTGCTGTGCACACAGCTAGAGCTCCTTTATCAGAGCAGCAGTATAAAAACCCAGAAATATAAATACAAAAACTAAAATATACTGTAGTGCGGGTTGTGCACATAAAATGTAAACCACAATACAGACATTATTTTCCATTACATTCAAATCACTCTTACAGAGATATAAATTAAACCATATTTTGGAAGCTGCCTAAGATGAGAGAAGATTTTTCTCCTGTTTCAGGTAAAAGTGTGATCAATCTCTGCTAGGTATCCTTATATATTCCCCAGCTTTACTCATTCAGAAAAGATCTCACAGTGGATGGATGCTTTGCTCTGCTCAATGTCTTCTCCAACGGACCCAGGATCTCAACTGAGATCATAAAAGTATTAGGCAAGAACACCAACACCACCTGAGTGGGTATCTGCACAAGCCATACATCAGCAATAATTTATATGTCCTTCTCTGCTGTTGATACTCTTAGCTCAGTTCTTGCCCTGCTCTCCCTTCTCTGCAGGGAACATCAGAAGTTATTCATCTCCTATAAGTTAAAAAAACCCTTGAGCTTGCCTCAAATGCATCAGGGGATCTGTGAAAGTTTGTCACAGATTATGTGTTGATGTAGGCACTGTTACTCAGAGGGTACATTATTGATAAAAGCTAAATATTTCATCTTTCTGCACCGTCTCTAAACAAAACTGGCATTTACTTACCAGGAGGCTGAAAGTTCAGCCTTCTCAACATTATAACATGGAAACACTTTGGCAATTTCTCTCTGAAGAAAAGAGGTACCAGACCCCTCTGCAGCTGTAGCCAAGGAAAATCACAGTGTCAGTCCCTCCCCACAGAGGCGTTTGAAGCTCCAGAGGGGTCCCCAGCTGTGCCCTGTGGCAGGCTCCTCACAGAGCCCAAGGGACACCAAGGGGGAGGAGGGACAGCTCCAAGTCTACATTTCTCATAGGCCAAGTCCAACCCATCCTATTAGCTGCATGCAGGTGTTTCTGAGTGTGTTTGTGCTTTAATTATTCATAACATCAGCTTCATATTTTATGGATTATTCTGCATCAGTGCTGGTACTTGCCTCATGCATTATGCATGCACCTGAATCTGTTCTGATGGGAGGCACAAAAGACACAAAGCATGTCTCTCACCTGTGTGCTTCTGATTAGAAGGGAGCATTTGTAACCCTGAGCCTGAATTGAATCCCAAATGTGTCCTCCTTTGTCCCATAACTGCACATCCCCTGATGAACAAAATATATCTTTTTACTCCTCTCTCTCACTCAAACTTTCCTAATTTTACTTTTTAGCCAATTTCAGCCTATAACAAAACTATTTCCCTTATAAAACATACATTTTTCTGAGTGCTGGTTTAGAAGTATACTACAAATCATAGCAAAGCCCACTTTTAAAGTAATATCTCTGAATGAACCAAAGTCATCCAGACTAAAGTCTCTAAACACAGTACATTGCAGTTTACTCCAAGAGACATCGAGAAGATGTGGGGTTACACACTTTTCAGAGTGCTAATGCACCTGACTGTTTAAAAGACGTGACAAATTACTCAGAATTTTAAGGAAAAATCCAAGCAAAAGTAATTGTGGGGTTTTTTAATTGCTCGTTGCTTCTTTGTGCCTCACACCTTGTTAGCAATGCTGGATTCCTTTCCTCTCTTTTTCAACATAACTAAATGAGGACTGTCTTACCCACAGGGCCCCAACATTTAAAAAAATCAGACATTTTCAAAGCTGCCCTGGTCAAGGGGGAAATGATTTTGTGGCACAAGGAATACTCAGGTTGGATGGGCAGACAGTGATGCAGAGGGATGTGGGCTGGCACCTGGGGAAGGGCTGTGGCACCTCACCTACCCTGGGAACCTCCATCAGCCCAGTGCCACACAGGGGGCCTTTCCTTTTCCCTTGAAATCTAACTTCTCACTAAAATTGCCAAATAGCTCTAGCAAGGGCCAACCCAGGAAAGAGTTCTTCAATCACTGAGAAAGATTTTAAGAAAAACGTACCAAAATTATGTAAATAGATTTAAATAGCTTCCCACACCCAGAGCACTGAGTTCTGAGCATGGAGAAGAGCCTGAAGCTAATTATAACCAACTGACAGCAGCCCTGGGTCATACCAGACAATAATCAGTATCCTGCCTTCAAAACACTGAGTGCTAAACGTGGAGAACTCTCTGACTTGGGTGTTATCTTCCCCATTGCTTCCAGCAGGACTCTTAGCTGCCTGGACTGAGCTGCCTGACAGGTTTCCTTCACTATCTCCAGCTGGTGTCTGCAAACCATGAGGCAATTATGCCACTCAAAAAATTTCAGACACTATTTTAAATCCAGTATAAATAAACTAAACCTTACCTGCCTTCTCTGCTATGTTCCCTTATTTGTCAGGTTGAAATGAATCTCAACATGGTTTCACCAAATGATAATTTTTTTTCCAATCACACTTAGAAAACAAAAAAAAAATTAAAAATAAATCTGTGCTTCTACTCATGGAAGCCTTGGCTGAATAGTCTCCTTTTGTGCTGTCACCCTTCTGTTAGCAAATGTGCACAGTCTTGCTCTGCTGGTGGCAGTGGTTTTCATCAGTTCCCACCAAAGACAAATCTCTCCTCTGCAAAGCCACATTTTGAGCTCACTGAGGACACAAACTGGTCTCCACCCTTCCAAGACAACCCTGCTCATCACTCACTGAACTGCCTCACAATTTTATTCCACCCCTGTATTCTGCAGTATTTCAATATCCCCTCCTATTCTTGACTGTGAGCTGCCAGATCCCAGTGCTATCTGTAATCTTCCCCTCTACCATTTTGGCCTGGGCTTTGTCAGAGTTCCAGACATTCCCCCATCCAGGCAGCTTTGAGTCTGAAACCCCCACAAATGGCCACAGGGCTCTCATTAGACCTCCTCCTGTGGAGGAGGGCTGTTGCACACACAATTTAATAGAGACTACATCATTTTTACAGGCCTGGTTTAAAACACACCCATATCTCTTCTGCAAAACTCTCAGATGACTTGGAAAGATTTATGCATAAACTCAAAAGTCAACACATTGAAGTATTTCGTATAATAGGTTTCAATATTGGTTTTGGGTAGGGAAAGGTTTTTCAGCAGAGATTTTTGGGGAGAACATGACCTCTTCTACATTGCAAAAGCTAGGATCCTGCTAAATAAACCTTCTCCAAGAATATATCAACAGGATATTTTCTCCTCACATGTTGTAATGGCTGAGAAAGTTGCTACGTGCCAGCAGACAACTGAGAGTGGTGCTGGCAAAAATGACACTCAAGAAAACAACTTTTGGTGTGTTTGTTTCATCTCCCACTTAAACCTGAGCACTTCCCATAACACAGACCCAGAAAGTAAAAGGAGCCAGGGAAACTTGGGATAAACAAACATCTTTGTTTTGAGGAGCTCACCTTGCTCAGTGAGTGCTTATGGCCAAACTCAGCAGAACACTCAAGTACACAACCTCCTGAAACACCAAGCAGGGCTTTCATAAGTTGCCATTTTACTTTTGCTAGTCCAAAAGAAACTCTTCAATAAAAAGGAAGTGTTTTAGCAAAGGTTACTATGACTCACCCATCACTTTAAAAGGGCCATATTGAGGGGTTTTTAGCAATGTTGACATGCAGGGAAATCTTACTTTTCTCTCAGTCCCTCATTAGACAGTAGATCTTCATTTATATAATTGTATGGAGTAACAATGGTTTCTGCAGCGCCAATTATGACATTTTAATTAGCTGGCCAAATGTTCCCAGTCCTGGTTTTTTGCCTAATTAGTATGTTTTGAGGTTTGAGCAGTATCCTCATTACCATACAAATGTTTCTAATAGTGCAAACTTCAAAAGCAGGTTGAAGAGAAAGAAAAGACTGTCAAGGAGCTCAGTAGGTTTAGAATGAATATTTTACTCTTGGTATCAGAAGCATCAGGCAGCTGCCTTTCCAGATAACATGAACAGGTTCTCAGCCCTTCTGTATCCAACTAAGATAAGGCAAGGAGTAACTATCCTACATTTGGATTTATAGAGCACTTTTTATCTCGAAAGTGCTTTGCAGGCATTAACCACATAATCATTAAATATTGATATTTGCATGATTAATGCTTTGTTGTTACATTATATGAGAAGAAAGATACAAATGTTGGGAGAAGTAATCTGCCTTGGAAGCAAGCCATGAATTTGTGCAAAGCAACTCTGTGCCTCGTGTTTCAGATATGCTTCTAATAAAAGTCTCCAGCTTTGGAAGTAGAACTGTGGACATAGTGATCCTGGTGCAATATCCTCAGCTTCACTTCTCCCTGTATCAGTAATTTGTTTTAAATTAAAACATAATGTCTAGATGGATCATTTCCCACAGCAAGCATTCTTTCAGGATTTATGCAGCACTAAGCCTGATGCATCTCAGGTCAGCATCCTGGTTTGGGAGTTTTATGGCCCCCATCAGCATCACATCTGTAATATTTCCTTTTCTACATTAAAGGGAAAGGAGAACAATTGCTAACAAGACATTTTTCTTCTCTCTGAACTTCAAAATTTCTTGCATGTTCTATTTTGTGACTTTGGACGCAAATGTTTTTACAGAGGAAAGAAATGAACATAAAAAAATTTCTTCATTTTACTAATAAATTTTTTACTCATTACTTAACAAAGACAAAACTTTGCTGCACCAAGTAAGAAAGGGATAAGGAGTAGAATCTCAGAAGTTGCAATTTAGAACAACTTTGAGAGAGCTCTTCCAATTTACCACAGCTGAGGACAGAGTCTCAGATGGTCTTCTTGATATTTATTTCTCTATATCACATCTCTGCTAGGCCAGAATGGTTTCCATTAATACACTTCCCACAAGAATTACGCAGAGGTAACAAATGAAGCCCAAAAAGATTCTTTCTAGTCGAGTTGACCTGCTTTATCCAGCATCTTTCCCCTCCTTTTAATATTCTTCTAAGACTCCTTCAGTGTATGAAGAGCCCATTTAAGCTAATCAAGGCTTAAAGAAAAGCAACTAGAGATTTTCTTTTAATTTAGCATGTAAAATTCCTTGGAAAGTTTTCTCATTGTCAAATACAAGTGCTGGTATTTTTAATACTTGGCCAGAAAGTACTTTCCTTCTTCTTCTCAATGACTTTATAATAGCTTCTGAAAGTAGGAAGAACCAAAGAATGCAGCAATGTGAAGAAAGATCACAAATTCACACTTATTTAGATACCAGGTGATTGAGTGTTCCCATCAGAAGTGACTAACACTTTTTGCTACACTCAATCTGAAAATAATTTGCTGCCTTACCCAGCCCAGGGCTTGTCTGGGGAAGCTCAGAGGTTCCTCAGCTTTGGGGTTGTGTACATGGGAAGTCACATCCTGCAGGAGGCCTTGCTGCATGAGCAATACTTGTCATGGCACACTAAAAATTGCTTTTATATTATTCCTTACATGAATTCCCTTGCTTCAGTTTTTATGCATCATCCAGATTCCAGCTAGAGGTAATAGATTCACTCTTATTTTTATGATAAACCATAAAAACACATCACAGCTACTAGACAGCTAGACATAACCACTAAAATAATGCAGCAGAGAGATGGTAGCCAAGCTATATCAGCTCTGTAGCATATTACTCATTATTACAAATACCCTCTGATGTCAACACCTCACACTTTTTTCCTTATTTCTCTTGGCTTTTAACAGGCAGGATGGCAAGTGGCTTATCAGCAAACTACACTGCTGGAGAGGAGTTTGCTGGTATAAATAGCAGGGGCTTGATGAACAGCCCCAAAAGTCTGCTCTGTGCAGGGAGGAGGCAAGCAGTGAACCTGTCCAGTGAGTAACTCACTCCAGTGAGAGCTTTCCTGGTTTTCCAAGCCCTGTGGAGCAGCAAGCAGTGTTCAAGGTTTACCTCAGGTCAGAACAGAAACCCTGCTCAGGCACACCAGGCAGTTGCACAGAACGAGCTCTGGCCTGTGCTGGAGGAGCAGTCCTGGTGTGTAACAGCCTCTGACACACAACAAACTAACAGCCAGTCTCCCCGACCTCAATCACTGCAGCCTGTGGGATGCATTCTCTCTCCCTACATCTTCTCAGGGCAATGGAGTGCTTGAAATTATTTTTTTTTATATTCATATGTTACTGTTAAGTAACTCAGGTTTCTCAGGCCCCACCACTGCACATGGAAGCCCTGCTCTGGCCAAAGGCTATGGTCTGTCCCAGCTCTCCCAGCAGGGTTTGGCTCTGTGATGATGCCCATTGGGAACTGGCCCAGAATGAATTTACAAACACTGATACCAGTTTTGCATTTCACAAGGAGATTTCTAAATGCAAACCAAGATCCCAACAGTGACATGCTTGCTCTGCACCCAGGGAGTTCTGAAGGATGCAGAGCAGAGCAGCCCTCCCCTCCTGTGCAATCCCCACCAGCACCAGCCAAAGGACTGTTATTATTATTACTATTATTATTGTTGTTATTATTATTATTGTTATTCAGAGTCACAGCACCAATTTCTCAACAACACACATGTCATTATAGCTGGCTACAATCTTGGCACCACCACATGGTGCTGATGTTATTTTTGGCCTGATGACATAGGCCAAGGACAGCTGCAGCACAGTTCCTGATCTCACTGATACCAGCCTGCTGGAATGGGAGCTGGGAGGACTCACCCAGGAGCAAACAGCAGAAAGTGAGAACAGAAAAGCCCAATTTATCACACTTTGGGGTCTGGGAGTTGGCAGGAGCAATGTAAACAGATATGTGTATTATACACACAACAATTTAAGGCAAATACAGAATTTGTGAGAGTTTGCTTCTAAGAGTTGTGGCAGACTCTCATTCACACGGGCTGAGAGCAGGACTGGTCTGCAGTGTGCTCATTCTGAGTCCCTGTGAAGTGCTGCAGCCCACAAAGGTTAGCAGGACCACAATATATTCATGTTGGAACAGCCTGTGAAAGGAATGTGAAACAGTTTTTAAGGGGAAATTGCGCTCTGCAGTGCTGAAGTGACAGCAATGCTAAACAAAACATGATTATTCTTTAACCTTTGGTGAGGCTTTGGAATTTTGTATTGGGCTTGGGGTATTTTTAATGCATAGAAAATAAGTTTGAAGAGCAGGTTTGGAAAGATTGTCTTAAAACAGTTTTCCCTCCCAGAGAGAAGTGTAAGAGAAGTTTGTTAAATCTCAGTTTTCAACTATTCATGTATGGCCCCAAAGAAGGCATTTCCTCAGAACCCTACACTGGTCAGGACTGCAGAACACATTTGTCTAAGCCATATCAGATATCCAGCATGTAAATCATCCTTAAAGCACAGAGAATTAAGGAGATAAGAGATGGCAGGAGAAGAAGGGCAGTAGTACAGCAAAGTTTAGTTGCAAGAAGAAATATTATATAAAATGTGCCTTATATTAAAGCCAACATATATTCAGAATATAGTTCTGAACTTTCAGAGTCTTGTTTTGATCCACAGTCATTAGCATTCATCATTAAAATTAATTATTTGCAAATATGCATGTACTAAATGCGAGACATTTTTACATGTGAAGGGAAATCAAATAATTTTATTATGGCAGAGTGTTTGTATTGGTTATCTACGTCTGGCTTTCTATTACAGCTTTATCCTGTTACTACATTTAAGCACAGTGTGTTGTAATTTCTGCAGCACAGCACATAATCAGACAGCCCAGCTGTGGGAAGCTGTTCCATTGCTGCAGATTTACCCTGTGGCTCTCCACAAAGACTCAGGAGTGTAATGCCAGGATTTGTTCTACCCAGCTGCTCTGTTTGACAAGGATGAGACTTGTGTGACATGAGCTCAATAGAGAGATTTGAGCAAAAATATTATTTATTTATATTTTTTATTTTTGCCTTGGATTGAAATATTGCTTGGGGGCTCAAATATTTTAACAATTATTTCATTCTGGCCACAGCTTTTATGCTTCCTTATGAAAAAATTAAAACTAAATGGTATCTTTTACCTTTTGACATCTCAAAAAGAGCCCCATCAACAATTTTCCTAGAAAATATTGGCTGGGGAAAAATAAGCTAATTTCCCTAACAATTAAACCCAGCTGACATTTTTTTATCATCTCTAGTGATTATGTAAAGTTCTTTAAACCAAGTTTTATCTGGACACAACAGACTTAGTATTTTGTCTACTCCCTAAAGAGCATTTTAAATGGCATTCCAATTTGTCATCCTTTTCAAATTTATAGATTTTTAGATGTTGCTTTGTAGAATGTTTTTTCACAGCTTTTTTGCATCAAGACTCTACTATAGTGTTTACTCCTTACTGAAAATAAGAAGGAACATCAAATAAAGGTAAAATAAACCCCTAATATTTAACAATTCTCATAAACTGACTCGAGATGAACACCTCTGACTGCAGGCATAGTAAAGAACTGCATCATTAGGACCTCATTTTGAAGAATTTTGGTGTTTAATATTTAAATCTCAGTAAAATAAATTATGTTTATATATGCCAGAGCAATTATCCCATCAAACAGAGGTGCTTTCACACAGCTCAAGTATATGTAACAGTGGTAGGCTTTTCATATTTTTAATACAGTTGGAATAATTTATTTTAGTAGCTATTCAACAGGAAAGAAACACTTCATGCTGCCATTTCCAACATCCTTAAAGTATTATTTTTAAAACCATCTAAAGAATTCAAAAGCGGGGGCACAATTCTCTGTTGATTACATTTTATAAGTTGTTATAAATTTTTTATAAAAAGGAATTGCTTGCTATTAAATACTCCAGGGTTTTAAAGTTATTTCTATAGTGCTATTTTTAATTTATACACACACACACAAAAATAGCGACGTTAAAGGACGCGGCAAAGTCACCCAATTGAAAGTTAGCACTGCCAGAATTAGAGAGGCCTGAGAAATATTCCCTCTGTCATCTCTGTGGGCAACTTCTCTGCTGCAAGCAGCACCACAAACCCAGGGTACCACTGAGGAGGTAGAAACTGGACCAGAAATGCTGGGGGGAGAATGAAGGCTCAGTGGGCAATCATAAATCTCACAGTTTCTAATTTTGGAGGGCAGGATGGCAAATCCATTGGGTCTCAGTTTGGAATACTGTGAGAAATTAATAAACAATCAGATAACAGTATTAAAATTTTATTTCCCCAGCTATTTCCTTCAGTTCAGCTGTCCCCAGTGCCACTGGGGGATGTCACAGGTGTTGGGGGCACAGGAAGGGTATGGATGTGCTCCATGAAAATCCCTTCACTGGGATTGCTGCTCTGCACTGTGTGTTTTACCTAGAATTGCAGTCTTACTGCTGCCACTTAGGCTAAATTGAGTTTTAGCTCTTCAGAGAGTTTCATATTCACATATTAATTAGGTTAGATACCATAATTTTCTTGGGGAATACAAGAATGTGGAAGAGGAGCAGCAACTTGTAAGAGCTTATAACCCAGTTAACTGAAATTCATGGGAGAAAGAACTGTGGCTTTTCTGTAAACCCAGGGGCTTCCACTTAAATGTCAAACACCTTCTATGAAAGTCAAAGACATTTGACATAGTTTATAAAAATTTTAAAAAGTCTTCTCTACTAGAAAAGGGCTGGGCAACCTCTGTCAGCAGGATGTTTTCTGCACGTATTAACTTCACTCCAAAACTTTCTGAGCAAGTTTCCACATTCCACACCAACGGTTCCACACTCTTGCAGAGCAACAAAAAGATCCAGACTGAAAATGAGCTCCATGAAAATCATCTCCAGCTGGATGTCCCCACATGCTGAGCATGCCAAGACCTGGCACAGCAGGCAGGTTGCAATTAACATGTGCCATGACTGTAATTAGATTAAAATCAACGTGAAGGGGAATTTAATTCAGCTGCACAGAGCTGAATCCTTAGCAAAGTGCTTGATCAAATACTCCACACCAAGGAAGAGCACTGTGTAGTCTTGAGAAAAGAGCAGCTAGACCCTTAGTTTGAAGATATGAAGTTTAGGATGCCAGAAAAAGAAAATTTATCTTTCTTCCCTTGTTCTCCCTTTTTCCTCTTTCATTTTTTTCATTTTTTTCTTTCTCTTTTTTTACTGTTGTTATGCCTTTCCTGTTCTAATTTGTGGTGTTGTGCAGAAGACAATAGCCCAGCAGAGCTCAGTATGCTGGCACCATGCCTGGAAAAGGGACATATTGCACATATATTTTTCATACATTTTCAAAAATACCCATGTGTTGGTTTTTGTGCATGAATTAGTGTGGGTTTGGCAGAGCAGCATCCCTGCCTTCATCCTGGGCAACCACACAAGGACATTCTGCCTTCAGCTCCTGCTGAAGCTTCCCACAGAAAGAGACTCCTTCAGAAAAGCATCCCTTGCTCAGAGCAGCTCTGGACTATTGTAGTCACTGTCAGCAAGTGCTTGGAAAGCAGCAGTGGGAATGTGCTACTTTATAATAGAGTAGGGCCTGACATGCAGCAAAAAGCAAATCGAGATATCAGGGCATGGTTCAAATCACAGGCAGCTCCACCAGCAAAACATTCCATGGATTCAGAGTTCCTCATCTGAGAATTCTCTTACTTGATGCTTATTCCTAATCTGCCTTGAATGATTAGGGATCATTCTTCTGTTAGCATGAAGAAAGATTCTTCTCAAACAATAGCTGCATCTAATCTCTGTTCCCCAAACAAAAAACTTTAAACAAATGAAGTAAAATCCTCTTGGATTCGAAGATGAATTAACTTTACAATGAGCCTGCACAATTTTCCTTTTTTCTTTTTTTTTTTTCTTTTTCTCTGTATTTGTCCTTCCTGCACTCCTGTTAGCTGAGCACCTGTCAGGCTGAATCCAAAGATGCTGCATTTTTGGGCAGATTCCGTGTGCTTTTCAATGTGCACCACTGGCACATCTCTGCATCTCCACAGGCTCTCCCTTGGAGCTGCCCAAGCTGGGCTGGCTCCCTGCATTCTCACTGAACCCTCTTCAGGCAAATGCTTGGCTGAGGACTCATGGGAAGGTGTGAAATGCTCATTTCCACACAGCAATTCAGAACTCACATTTTGTACCTGCAATTTTGATGTAATGAGTACAAAAAGCAAGTTACAATCCAGCAGTGAGCACAGGCACTTAGGAATTTCTAAGACTCAAATTTCTCTGAAAACACATTCTCCTGGGAAAAGGCTCTCTATATTTCCTTTGTTCAGTCCTCCTTCAATTCATACTTCAGATGGCAAAGGTCTACATATAACCCTCTATATTTCATTTAAGAGCCAAGATTGATATTATTGAGGATATTTCACCCAGTGGTGAAACTGAAAGCTGCCATAAGATACAGGAGGAACAATATTGTAGCACAGTCCATGAAGACATAGTGAAGTGTAATTTTATCCATGTAATGCTTATGGTATTTCCTCCAGAATCCAGGATTTTTATCCATAAACACATACACCTGAAAATTCTTGCATTAAACTATTAAGAACTGGGGCAACTTCCTTTTTGAAGTTTAGCTTGAGGAATCATTGATCTGCAGTTCATATACTGTACAGTACCCACAGATGGAAGACACAGCAGATCTACAAATCCTGCTTGTGTCTCCTCAGATAGCCAATAAGACATTTTGATTTCTAACCACTGAAATTACTCATCAAAATCAGCCTAAAAGCCTGTACACCTCCAGTGTTCTGTGAGCATGCAAATCCCTTTCCTTTGATGGCAAATACCTGTACCAGGGTAGGACAGGTTTGGATCAGACAAGAGCCCCAGCACATACATCCTGAAGTAAAGAGAAGCAACTTACAGCAAAGGTAGTGGCTCTTTCCCATGTTTATATTTGCTCACACTGAATTTCATCTGCCATTTTATTGTTCAACCACTCAGTTTTATTTGCTGTACCCTCATACATAAGCCTCAGCAGGGGAAAAAAAAAAAGTAATTTAAAAGTATCTTTTTTTTGAGGCAAGTTTTCCTAAGTGCACATGGGAATGATGGATAACATACACACTAAACTACACCTGCTGTATCCAGCAGCAGGGTCAGAGTGCTGAGGAACCAATCCCCAGCAGGAAATTCTGCTCTGAATTTTATTCACTGGGACATCATGGTTAACCTACCAGTTACATCTTTATGTACTTATTTACCATGCATCCTTTTTATTTCTTTATTTAATCTTCTGTACACTGATTTTTCCATAGCCACTAAAGGTCAATGTTAATTTTAAAAGCAATATTGAATGAAAACAGCCAAGTGAAATAAAGGAAGGCACTGTGCCACCTGTACAGCTCTGGATCAGCTCTCGATTTTAAACTGTTGGAAATAAAACAATATATTCTTTCCCCACTAAACTAGCACCCCTGGGTTCACTAGACATAACTATAGAGATCACTCTTTTTTTTTTGTTCTTTTTGCTTTCTGTTTGCAGCACTGACAAGGCCAGGAAAGTGCTTAATAATGAAAAATATAAATTAGTGCTAATGTCACTTTTTGTTCCCACCTGCCACTCACCTCTTTTGAAATGAGCCTGCACTGCAGAGTTTGCAGGGTCTGTTTCAGCAGTGTCCCACAGGTCTCTCAACACCCTGACTTCCAGGAAATCTGTATTTTTCTGAGCTGGCATGAAGTAGTTAGAGGAATCCACCACACAGCAAAAAGAAGGAAAATAGTGTCAACCTAACAAAACAAAATAGATCACAACTTGTGTACAGAGAGTAACTGAAGATGCCAAAGAGCTGAGAGACAGATTTCAAGTCTGTGCATACATATATCTAAATATTTATGTATCTGGGATTACCCCTGCTCAAAACACTGTAGTGAAACAGCTGCTGGCACGAACCAGCAGAATCCAAACCAGCCACACCAGTGTGAGACAAGAGCCAACCTTTGGTGAGCTCTGAGAAACAGCAATGGAACCACTGGGCAAGTGACAGGCAGAGAGCCAGTCTGCCCTTCCCACTGCATTCTCTGTTTTGTTCTTTGGGGTTTTACAGTACAGATGAGTGAAAACCATCTTTGATCATGGATTTGCAGTGAACACCATCTGGCATACAGCTTTCTACATGTGATTATCAATTAGCATCCTACATTATATTCTCATCCAGGTATCACACCATAAATTTAAAGGATCAGAGCTAGAAACACTGATCAAATGGACATTCATTTCTATAGATTCAGTATTTTTACTTCCTAGCACAAGTGTTGCTAATCATGTCAATTTGGGTAGCTCATAGTTTAAAAAAAAAGTGGTTTCAAAGAAGAAACCACAGGCTTGTAAAATCTAAAGGAAATAAGACAAAAACCTTTGAAATGCCTTGTGCTGACAGGTTATTATCATTATTAATGGAAGAATAGAGGAAAAGAGTACATCTTCTATCAACCCAGACTATATCTCTATTAGGCATCTACTATAGGGCTTAAAGATTTAGGACATGACACAGGAAGACTGAGAGGCATATTGTTCAGAAAAATGTGACAAAAATGAGTGTCTCCACAGCAGCTTCCTCAGTTCCTCAAACCTGTGACAGCACATCCACCTCTGGAAACATGACAGATCACAACAAAGCAGGGTCTGTTTCTGAACTCTGCCCACTAAAAACACGGGCAGAGTTCAGAAACAGACCTTCTGAGAATGCTGTAAAAAATTTCTTAGAGGTTGGAAATATATTCCTCATTCCCTGGGGGATTTAAATTTCTTACCAGTGTCCCAGTATCCAAAGCACCACTTGCTCTAGTGCAGCCAGAGTTAACACCCTGCTTTTATCTGAGCACACCTCCATAGAAAAGCTGACTGGATCAAAGTAAAATCCGTTCCATTGCTGTGGAATGCAAAAAGATAAAATAACACCCTCAAAGGGCACCTTAGAACTTTTGCTGACTTCCCTAGGATTTGCCTGACAGAGTGAATACAGGCTGACTTTTCCCTTCCTGCCTCAATGAACTTTCCCATGGAGAGCAGATCCCAGGAGCCTCCTGTGTGTGTGTGTGTGCCCCATGGAGAGGCAGTAGGGCTATGGCAGTGCCAACACCCCCTGGGGGCCCCAGGGATCCCTCAGGATCTCAAAAAGCCACTGCTGACACCTCCCAGCCCCGAGTTTGCAGGTACAAGACACAGAAAATTTAAAACAAGTACAGGAAGGATTCACGGCAACATCTTGGTCCCAGGCTGAGCAGCAATTCTTTCACACTGGGATTAGAGGCAGGTTCATGTGTCTGGTAGAACTGTGGTATAATTCAGCCCAATTCTGACACCTTCACCACAAACACCTGCTGCTCTTTGATCTGATTAACTCAATTTCTCCATCTGGGAAAATACAGGAATACTGACTGGAATCCTCTGGGTACTGCATCATTCCACCTCGTGCCCAAAATGCATCCTTGTGTCACTGACATCTTTAGAGAAAGGATAAGTTGGTTCTGACAAAAGTATTTCTCTCTTCACCTCCTGCAGGACACCTTATGGAGATGAAGCAGAAAATGACAGGGTGGGCAAGAAAAAAAACCCTTTATCAACAAGAGCAGAGGACCTGGTAAAGTTCAGTTTGGTAGTTTCAGTGATATGTCCTTGCTCCCCAGAAATTTTGCAATATATGTCTTTCCATTCCAAGACAGAGAGAGACAGCAACACTAATTTTCATGGTATATTAACAACCACTTTCAGATTGGGCTGATTACCAGGGCTTGTTATCATTCTATGGCTTGCACAATGTATGTTTACATACAAACAGATATAAGGAGCTGCCACATTTTGTAGTAACTGGTTGGATGATCTTAATTTTTTGTTTGTTTGTTTTTCTATAAGGAGGAACATACGGCACTAAGAAAATAAGTGTACCATTAAAAACATCCTATGTATAGTAAAAGCAGTGATTTTAACTAATTCTGACAATTCAAAATCCTATTTGAGCACATATAGCCATAAATGGCCATTTCAAACATTGAGTAGTTCCAAAAGTAAATAAAGCAGATCTCAATCTCTTCTCATGGTAATTTTCACAGATATAATTCTCGTTACTTAACTGAACTCACTCCTGATTTAGAGTGATGTGAGTGAGAATTTGGGTCCATTATTCCTCCAAGGCAAATCTCCTGACTGGGTGGCACTCTACAGTCATTGTTCACACTGAGTACTCTCCACTGGTAATCTCGATGACTGCGATATGATGGACTCGTATTTCAACTTTAAAATTCAGGCCCTAAACAAAAACTTTTCAAACTCAAGACCAGCAACTGAATGCTAGGACAGACATGCTTTAACAGATGCAAGATATATATTACTTATACTCTTCGATTCTTTTGTGTAGATTAGATCTAAGGGACCAACACACAGCTCTTCAAAATGCTCTCCTGTCTTCCTTGGTCATGCAGGGCTTGTAAAGCTCACTGTAGGCTATGATAAAGTATTTCTACATTTCCAGGTCAGCTTGAGACCTCTCTCAAATGCTGGCATTGTTAGTTATAGGACTGAATCAAATGCAGGAACAGAAGTATCAAACAGACCTCAGCCCCTGACACCACAAGGGATTATCAGAGAAAAACAAAAGAGTAAAAAAAATAGCTGCATCGGTGTTGGTTTTAAGACAAATGGCACACTATGAGAGTCTACATTTCCCAGTGAAATGGAAAGTTCTTTAAATTATGTTTTTGTATTCTGCAGAAAAAAAAAAAAGAAAACAAAAATCTGATTATGCCTCTGTCATCTACAGTCAAGAAGCCAGTCCTCTGTGCTCAGAGATACCAGCTGCTCTAGATGTTTTGAACAAGAGCTTCCTGAGAAGCAGAGGAAATGAGACAGGCCCTGCCTGTGAGGGGAAATGCAGAGCTTTTAGTCTCAGGCTCTGTTGCTAAGAGGAACAAATGTTTCTGTCCATGATGCCAAGCATAAAAAAAGTTTGAAAAAATACTAAGCCCTAGAATTTCCTATTTAAGGAGTTTAAATGAATATTTGCATTAGTTCTAGATTTACCCTTCAAATCTTCAACTGTTTTGAATTTAGGAGCTTTAAAAATGTGTCAGGAAGTACCTGATACCTGGCTAATGTACCTTACTGATGGCTCCTGGCCAGGGGAGCTGCTGCTCTTGCTGTTTGTTAGGATTTGCACTGTCAGGTGAGTTTAGAGCTCTGAAATCAGCCAAGACATGCCAGATTCCTCCACACAGGTAATTATGAAGATGGGAACCAGACACAAATCAGGGACTGGTGCAGTACTGCATTTCCCTTCCTCCTCTGGAACATTTCTTTTAGGGAAGGCTCAAGCAGTTTTCCCTTTTCTGCTTCTCATCTTTTGTAGGCAGAAACCCAGACAAGGTTTTGTGCAGGAGGAAACTGCACTGAGATGTATCACACTTGATTTGTTGATGCTGTCATGGAGTTAAATACCCATTTGCTGTTGTTTTCATCTGATTTGTTTGTCAAAAAAATGAAGAGCTATCATTCTTCTAAAATAATAGTCAATTTAATAGGACACAGTGGTGTAATTAGACTTTCTCTCTTTCTTTAAAAAAAAAGCAATAGCTATGCCTGCATTTACTCACACAGAATTTCAATTATTCAAATCCTTTTTTCATACACTCAGCATCCAGTGAAGTCCTCAAGGGCAGTTCTGTGTTCCAAGGACATATGGTAGTAACCCAAAATTTCTAATTTTGAGGTTTCTGCTTTTCCTTATGCTTCCTGTCTTTTAAAAGAGGAAGCAAAACCCACAAGGCTGGAAGAAGGCAATAGCGAGGAGTCACACAAATGATCTGGAAGTCCCTTAAGTGCCTTGGTTTATTTTCTTATGTAAATAATTGTAAGGCTTTTTCTGGCTTGTGTTCCCCTGGTGTCCACCAGTACACTGGCTACAACAAAACTCCCCTTTCCCATGATCCATTTCCATCACAGTCCATGATGTTGTTAAGCCTGTGATGGTGTGTCCTGTCTTCAACATCACCAGCAGCAGGGTCTCTGTTTCCTTGAGGTGAGGGGTCCTACAGAGCAGGGTGCACACATTGCCACTCAAATTTCAGTGACAGCAATATCTGTGTGCATTTGCCTTTCCCTCTAATTCCTTCTCCCCTCAGCCCAGTGCATTTCTAGCTGAAGAACAAAGCGTTGGAGTACTAAGCTTTCTGCTCCTGTGAGCTAAATGTGTTTTGGCTGTGAACCCCAAGCTGACATTTCCCTATGTCACACAAATGCTATGTATCTGTCAGGATGGGCACCAGATTGTATTTTGATAGCTACCACGTCATGGAATACTCTCAGCCAAAAATATGGATGTCTGGCAGCTTGCTTCTCCTGTGCCCAGTTGACAAAAACATTACTTTTCATTTAGCCCCAAATCTCCAACTTTAGTAATGTATTTCAAAAGCAGAAATATGAGCTTTTTGTAATGATTGAACCAGCACATGAGCAGGGCTGGACAGGCACAGTGGCTGCTGATCCACACAAGACTCTGCTGGAAAACAAAATGACCCAGAGGGACTTGAGGCAGCAGGATCTCTTCAGAAGGAACTTTCTCTGCCATCATACCCGTGAGCTAACCTCACGTGAAGCAGCTGGTGCCCTGACAAGCTTCTGCCTTTTCCCGCCTGTGAGGTCCCCCTGAATTCATCCTCCTTCAGCTGAACAGGTGAGATGCAGAGCTGTTCCTCTGCAGGGCACAGATAGAGCCAAGCCCATTTCACACCTCTCACCCAGCCCAGGAAAGCAGCAGTCCCCAAGCAGGAAAAGCCACCCAGTGCTGACTCATGGCATCCAACACAAGCAGATAAAAAACCAACAAGCTAAAGCTGTATAACCTCGTGTCAGCTTAGTGCTGCTGAGGCAGATCAACCTCCTTTTGATTCAGGATCCCTAATCCAAGCCAGCAAGCACAGATGTCATCTCATACGTCAGTGAATCAGACTTTGCAGTTCCTTCTCTGGGAGGCTGACACATGGCACCCCAGGGAAGAGTCTAAAAGAAGTAGCTGTAAACTTTAATACACTGCCACATTAAGTGGCATCTGTGCTCCTGGCTGGGCTTGTTTATTTATTTATTTATTATTCCACTGTCATGTCTGCAGAACTCTGTGCTCAAGGAAATTCTTTTCTTTTAAACTAACCAAACCTAAATAGCACAGCTGGACTTGGAATTGGCAAAATCTGGGTAATTTCAATACTAAAGCTGCTATTTGTTTGTATTCCTACAACTCACTTTTCTGTTACTTGTTTATCTCAGAAAATCCAGCACTCACTTTTTCCCAGAGTATTTCATTTGCATTTTCTGGTTTTGATTGCTTTGTGTCATGGATGCAGCACAATTTAAAACTGAGAATTTCAAGAGCTCTCTGTAGTCAAGGATAATGGATCATTCTCAAATTTAGCAGAGCACAGTTAGAGCCATAACTACTACCACTACTACAGTTTTTTCTGCTCTCAATGATGCATCATTAAAGCAGAATGTGTTTCCAGCCCTCTAAAGGCAGAATCTAAAACTTGGCAAAGGCTCCTTGGGAGTGCAGCTCTGGAAAGGCAACACATTTTGTAGTGTCCCATTGACCACTGTGATCTTCAGTGGGATTTCACACAGGTGATTTGCATGAAGATCACAGCAATGCTGCAGAGCCTTTTGCTCTTATTCCTTTTAGGCAGCACCTCACAGCCATTCTCTGCCACCCCTGTAAACTGAATAATACTGGAGCATTTCTTTGTCACCTGCTATGAAGCACCTTTGTGCCAGCAGAGACTCCAGTGGTAATACACAACTGCACACCCAAACTCACAGCGATTCTGAGCCTCTTGATGCCTCTTGTACAAACCTGCATTCCCAAAGACACAAAGTGACAATGCTCCCTGAACTGCTACATCATGGAAGGATGGCTGGCCTGAAGATTGCAACATCAATTATTTATATAGCACCAATAGTTTTTGAATTCCCTCTAGGACCCTGTGAATGACAGCAATAACAGTGCCATGGGGTTTTTTTTACAATTTTTGACTCCTTTGTTATCTTCCTCCATTATTAAACTATGAGACAGCAATCAGAGCAAAACTCATCTCTGGCTGTGCCATGAGAAGTGAGCAGGGGAAGAGCACTTCCAATTTACTGACACCTTTCATCAAACCTGACCCAGAGCACCCAATGCACCCACATCTCATGGACATTTTACAGCACATTGTACATTTCAGCACATATTACATCCCAGTGAGGTGTGTGTATACACAGGTGAAAGAAGAGGAGCTTTGAAGTTGATGATAAAGACAAAGAAGAGACAAAAATTGCATTTCCATGGGGTTCAACTTTTAAAAAATATTTATGAGACATTCACCCTTTACAATTTTTTAGCTGAAAACCATAAAAGATAAATTATACAATGTTATCTGCAAACTGCGAGTTAACCCACCCAAGATTAAATGATTCATTCAAGTCACATAAAGGAAACTGTAGCAAAAGCAAGAAGTGACTTTTGATCTCAACCTGATGCCAAAAGGTCATTTTTACACCTTGGATCCAGAAAGATTTACCAAAACAGGCAGGATTTAGAATGGGATAAAAAAGGAATTACTTTATTTCATATGCTGTAAGAGGTAACACTAGCCCTGACATTGCTCTGTATTAAGTGATCATTAAGTGAATAGCTGGAGATATTTCCCATCTGATAGTAATGCAAAATGTAATACCATTCATAATCTGGGCTGCGAGAAACACCACAAATGTAAAAAATTAAAAAAGACCTAAACCATCTTCAGTGAATGATAGCTTACAAATTTCATAATGTAACTGAAGTGGGTTTTTTCCATGGAAAAATCTACATGAAGTTGAGGAATATTGTTTAGATTATGTTTTCAATTTTGAGGAGCAGAGATGCTTGCAGAGGAAGCTCTGCAAGTGCTTGTCAGACTAATACCAAACACAAAAGAATAGCAAGTACCATGGGTTTACACTCCTGGTGTTTCCTAGCATTAATTAGATGTGAATCTTGTAAATTATTCAACACTTCTTCTGTAATGTGTTCTCCTGAAGAAAGTGGCCCTGAAATTAGGTGAGAACACCAGCCATTGCAAACAATTAATACAAACAGTGCATTGCCATGAAAGGTGCTGCAGTTTCCTTGGGGACAGTGGTGAGGGCTTCTCTGACATGGTAACACAGACAGCAGCAAAAGCAAGTGTCAAAATAATCTGCTTAGTAAAACCTCTCCAGGAAATCTAAGTAAAAGGCACTCTCTAACTATTTGATAGAAATCACATTTTCTAGAAGACATTCATTACCATGGCAATGAGAAGTTTCTGTGCCCACAGCCAGCTCAGCCCTTCCAGCAGGACAAATAAGGAACATCTGCCATCACCCCTCTCCCCAGGAAAGGATGTGAGCAGTCTTAGAGAATTT
The DNA here is from genome assembly GCA_034509185.1 of Euphonia xanthogaster. NCBI lineage: Eukaryota > Metazoa > Chordata > Aves > Passeriformes > Fringillidae > Euphonia > Euphonia xanthogaster. The sequence continues at coordinate 5,703,120 of JAYDZK010000044.1, forward strand.
TTTCCTCCTACCACTCACTCAAACATATGCACACATGAGCATAAATATAGAGATACTGCTGTAGGCTTCTCTAGGCAAAGAGCAGCCAGGGAAACACACTGCAGTGCTGACAGAGCTTAGATCACATCTGCAATGCCCACCTCCCTGAAAGACTCATCTCCTCCTAGCTGGGGTAGCCAGGGAAGCAAAGCCTTGACTTCAGCCCAGAATTTCAGTGGCTTTTTGAAAAAGGACAGATAAATATGTAAAAAGCCAAACCTAAAAGCGGAGAACTGCCTAAACCAACAACCTCCAAAAAGGCTCTTTAGTGAGACATATGCCTTGCCAAGGGGAAAATAGGAGCACTGCTGACTGAAAAGGCACACATTTCAAAATGGTCCTGGAAGGAAAGCTGCCGTCAATTCTGCCCAGTGAAATTCCACCTGCTGCACAAAGCTAGACAAACGGTAAATTCTCAGGGGTGGATTTACACTGCTTAATTTAATGCATCTAACAATAAGTCAAAGCTGGAAACTAGGGTTCCTGAGAATCTTGCAGAGAGGAAGAAAGAGGGTTGTTGAAAAAATGATTAAAAGTAATACAGTGACTTATATTCCCACCAGGAGGTGGTCAGCCCCAGAGCTTTTTTCATTTTAACTGCACAGTTTCCACCTCCCACATTATTCATCATGCACTTATGTTTACCACTTTCCAAAATCAATATTGCTCAGTTTGGAGGTAGCTGCCTGTTTTCTTACACAAGTTGTGTGCTTCCCTTGAAACCAGTTGTTCATGTCACCAAATCCAGCAGAAGTCCCAAGGCACTGAATTTCTACAAATATTGCCAAAGCACAAGGCTGGCTGGAGGAGAGAACCCCCACTGCATCACAGGCTGAGCCATGAGCAGCAGCCTTTCCAGGACATGAGGGAGCCACCCACAAACTCCAGCTCCAAAGCAAACTCACAAGATGCAAGGGGCTGGTTTTGGCCACAAAACCCACTGCAACCAGCAGAGCTTAAATCTTCTCCCACAAAGAGAAGAAATGAACTTCACATCAAATCTGGATGCTTTGTCTCATAGCTTCTTTTTTATTTCCCTGTATGCAATGAATTCTGCCTTTCACTTATCTGGGATTATTTATTTCAAATGGTGCTGCATGTCTGAAGTAACAGAATCCAATGACAATGTCAATGCCTATTTCCAAAAAACTTAGTGAGCATAGACTTACTTGACAATAAAATGTCTCCCAGCTGAACTTAAAACTTGGAAGGAGAGTTGATTGAGCTGTGATTTATTTTATATGGCAGTTCATCTTAAAAAAAAAAGGAAGAAAGAGGAAATATTGATATTATTGAAAATACAGCAATATTTTCCATAATATTCATTTGGGGAAAAAAAAGAAAAGCATTATTTGGCTCTAAAATAAAAATGTTTATTTGGCCTCAAACTGAAGTACTTCTGGTTGTGTTCTTCTTTGTGTTGTGAAGAAGGATGGGACAAAAAGCTTCCAATTATTTTTCATTATTCAATGAAAATATTAAATCATATTTAACTGAAAAATGCTATTTCCAAAGTGACAGTCAAAACCCAGGTCTAAAATGGATGAAAATAAAGATTTTCTTCCTAGGGAAAGATTTCAGCTTTCTTGAAATGAAATATTTAATTGACATGAGTTCAGAAGAGGAGAGGCTCACTTTCATTCACCTCACCCTGGCTAGCACTCAGCCCAGAGCCCTGCAGATTGCCACATTTTCTCTTCCTAAAAAAAAAAAAATAAATTTGGAACAAAACCATCTCCTCTTTAGCATTCTGTGGAACAAGCCAACAGTGCAGTAATGTAGCTGAACAAATTGAAGACATTTTCTTAGGAGATTCAATTTTCAGTTAATATCTCCTCTCTGTACACTGCCTATACTCAAGAAGCAGCAAAGGCCAAAGAATACAATGGTGGGGTTTAATTCCTTCTGCCTTTGCCCTGAGCTGCACTTCCCTGGCTCCCTTGGCAGGACATCTGCCCACTTCTTCCATGAAGACATCATCTCCCAGGAAGGACAGTGAAAAGCCATTTGCCATCCCAAAGGGGTCTGTATCTGGTGCCCAGCACTGTTGTTTCTCTGCCACATCCCAGGTTAAATGCAAGCTATCAGCTGCCACAGGGTTTTTTTTCTTTTTTTCCCAGCCTGTGCCTTCCTGGAGCATGGCAAGAAGACAGAACTCCTGCAGCCCTGCACTTCTAAGAGCTGTAAAATGTCTTCATGATGGGACACTCAGAGCTCTCTAAGGCTGCAGGCTTCTTCAGCTCTACAAAGCTGTAGATATTTTTGCCCTTGGATTTCTACAGCAACTCCTCACCACGTTCACTCCTGCCAGGACTGCTCATCCCGTTGCTCTCTGAGGATGGATGAATGCAAGAGCTTTCTACTACTTTTCAAAGTTATCCTCCTAGGTGAAAGCAAATTTTCTTCTCTTCCTCTGACATTTCAATAGCTTGAATTGAGTCTGAAAAGCCTCTGAAATATCAGCTCATTTCAACTACTCACCCAAAAGACTGGAAACTTTTGGAGGATTATCCCAAACCATGGGGTTTACCTTTCCTTCCCAGTCTTCAAGACTTTTTTCTCCAAAACAATTCCCTTTCCACCTCATCTGTTTTCTTTCATCTGAGTTATGTAACAAAGATAAATCTACAGATTCCTCCAATCCCAAGTTTCATATTAACTTCCAGAATGAGCCTTGGTACTCTGCTCTGTGTTTACTACAATTGCCTGTGCTCTGCCTCAGAGGGAAGCAATATTGGTAAAACCACTAACCAGATAGAATTTGATTTTTCAGCCACCCCCTCAAAAGCCTGACCAAAACAATTATTGGTAGCAATAATGCAAATCAAAGAAAGTGTATTAAATTATTTACCTTCTGTTAAATGGCAAATATGGCTTGCTTCCTTTAACCAAAGACTGACAAAATGAGATTTTTCTGTCACTATTCCCAAGGTGATGACCTGAATCAGGAAACATGAACTCCACCCAAAATGAAAAGATTTCAAAAGCTTCCAACATTTTTTTACTTAGAGGAAAAGGAAGCCAAAGACAAAAAGAGCAGGGTTTGGAGATGTTATTCAGGGTAAAGGCATGAATCTGGTTCCCTCATGGCTCAGTTTGAATATCCTGGGCTCTAAGCTAGCATCTGTTCCAAGATCTTCCTCCTGTCAATTGATATGTTTCCACAAAAAGTTTTCATTTTGATGAATTTGCCAAGGAGACAGTTCTGCTGAAAGCTCCTCTACCCAGTTTGTGTTCATCTCCATGGTAATTCACATTTCTGGTTTCCCTGCTGGCACTTTTTTGTGTATCCAACAGTAGAACCCACTGCTACAGAAACTTCCATCTGACCCCAAAGCTGGGATGCTCCTGACCTACCATTTGCTCTTCAAAAGTCAGAGCTCTTCTCTAGAAGAGTCTGAGGAGGTTTAGCTAAAAAGCTTTCAAATGCAGGGAGATATTCCTAGAGAATGTCCAGAAAATGTGGCAAATTGAGTAAAGGGCACTGTCCCATCCCTTCAGCTTTGCTTGTTGGTTCAGAACCTCCTGGAACTCCTTTCAAGCAAATTACACTCTGAAAAAGACCCTGTATTTAGAAGATTTACAAGCAGATATTAATCAACATGTCAGCTACTAATGCTGATTCACTGACTTCAAAACAGAAAAAAATACTATCTGCATTTCTGAAGCCTATTTCCAAGAGCCTTGGATGAAGGGAAAAATTCCATTATTACTGTATTTTCACTGCCCAAAATGGAACTGAACGTTTGGTGATACAGTAGCAAATGAAAAATATAAAAGATATAAATAATACAACCCAGGGAAATAGACACCCATCCAAGAGTTCTACCTCAATAAACCTCCTAAAATTACATTAAGATGCTTACAACTAGGACAAGAATATAATGTATCCACACATTAAGTCAACTTAATGCATGCAGAGCAAAAGACCTCTCTAAGCTTCATACCAGCCAGGACAAAGATTTGAAAGGAGTAGCAAATAGCTGCAATTTTTGCTTTCAGCAGTTCTCTTTCTCTCCCTCTGAACATTTCCCTTCTAAACAAAAAACTCTAAATTCCTCTGTCTGGGAGATCACACATCACAGACAGTCAATAGAAATGTTTGCTTTCCTCCCTTATCTTCCCTTCTACAAAGTGCAGAGCCAGAATGCTGAATTCAGTTATGAAAATAAATGCATCACTTCTTAATGTGTGACTAAAGCATAAAGAATTTTAATACCAGACAGCAGCAAAATATACAGTGAGGGTTTAGTCATGCACTTTGATACACATGAATCAAAAAGGCTCTTTCTACAGGCTATTACAACATGCTGTGTGGTTAGAAGTTGTCAAACCTTAAAACACAGAATTCAAGGCCCCAAAACAAAACAGACACAGAAATGCTAGAGTAAGAAAAAATGGAAGATATTTGCAGCAGAATCAAACAGAAATTGCCTCTGCTTCAGCACAAATATGTAGCAATACTCAAAGGAAAAAAATAGAAGAAAAAGGAAAAAAAATAAAGGCCTGGCTGTTATTCTTCTGGTCCACTGTACTGTAAAAGTGACACTGACACACCATTCAAATCTCCTTTTTTTTTTTTTTTTAATTATGAATTCTGGCTAAGACTAACATTAACAGTAAGACTACCTAGAGCAAGACTGAAGACCCAGCATTACAACATACTTGCAAAGCTAATGAGCAACAGCAATCTACAGACTGGATCACTATTGGTTTTAACTCCAAGAATTGTACCCAGGGGTTACAGGCTGGTGGGTTAAATAAAGGGAATGGCATTCTCTTCCTCTAGCTAAGAGTGGTGATGACTCCAAGCAGCATTTCTTATTTAAATTGTATACAACTTGCATGTGTAAGGGATTTTGAAAGTAGGCCAGTAACAAACATTAAAGCATTAGGCTCACTTATTATACCTGATAATTGAGCTGGCAGTAAACAGTAGAGATGATTAAAGGCATACAGGGTACAGGAGCATTAAGGAGAAACTGAGATTACATTTTAATTTTATTAACATTTTGTGAACACCAGCTTTATTAAGGGGACCAATTTTCTGTGTTTCTTTCAGCACATGTCTGGACCAGATAAGGAAACAAACACCATGATCAGAGCAAGCACAGTGTAGATTTCACAGGAACATGTGAATTGCACAGTGTTTCACTAAGCATTAGAGTTTATAACACAGGAGCTACAAAACCACTTTCCACGAGCACGGATGTACAAATCCCTGGGTGGAGATTGAATCTCTGAAAACCAGAACCAGCCTGAGCAGCACTGGAGCCGAGTAAGCAGCTCCCAGCCCAGGACACAGACCTGTGCCAGCACTGTGTGACACCCACTGGGACCCTGGTGACTGCCCAGATTGTGGCTCTCCTGTCCCCATCCCCCAGGAGCAGCCCTCAGGGCAGGATTGTCACCAAGCAGACCCAGCAGAAACCAGCAGTGCTAGGAAATCCCTGTTTCTGTCGCTCCCAATGCAAGCCCTGAAGCTCCACCAGCAGAGAGAGGAGAAGAGCTGGCAGCAGGGCAGGTGTCAGAGCAGCTCTAACCTGCAGGGCAGCCAACATTGTCCTGGGCAGAGGCACCCAAATCCCTCCACAGCCGTGGGAGTGGCACAAAGGGAGTGACCAAAATCTATCCCACACCAGAGCAAGGCCCACAGTGTGATTAATATGGGAAAGGAAGCACATACACTTAGAATTTGGGGAATCAGATGTTTGTACCAGTCATATTCAAAGACATGGCACTGCCTGACCCCCACAAACATCTTGGTGTCTGACAGAGATGTTGGTATAGTCTGCTCATTGCTCCAATTTAACCTGTTAGATTTATCTGAGGAGATGAATGTTCAAACAAAATCACACAGGGAACAGCCCATGCCTGTCCCACTGAGCTGATAAAAAATAGCTTTCTGATTCCATGACCATATTTGTTCCATTCAACCTCTTTCAGGTTTTGTGGCAAAATAATGTGACATCTTTGTGGAAAAAAAACAGGCAATAACAGGAAAGTAAGTGACATTCTCAATACCCCATGAAGCACAAAATATCAGAAGCCAATAAACTCATAATACTTACTTCATAGTCCCACACACTGCCTATCCCCCTTATCCTGCACTTCTCACTTCAAAGCAGCTTAAAATACCTTCCTGACTGAAAATAATTTCCAGACTTTGCACAGAGATTATTTCACCCATCAGTAAAAGGCAGTCACTTCTGAAGTAGCTTTTAACAGAGCACAGCAGCCTGGAACAAAAGGTGAAGAATAACTTATTTAAATGAACTGTGGGAGGAAATCTAGATAGGTAGAACTTTGCTTTCAAAATTAGCTAAGGATATTCAGTTAAAAAAATCTGCATATTGTGGAAATTACAACAAGTCATTGAAAGAACAAGATCTGAGATGTTTCATGAGTTGATCGGTCCATCTCCCCCCACCATCCTGATATAGCAACTGCATATTAACTCCACTGCTGGAGGCTTTTATAGCTGGAAAGCCACCAACTGCAGCCAAAAGCATTCCTTGGTGAGCCCTCATCCAACACTGAGGAGGTTAATTCAAAGAGCCCATGGAAATCAGGCAAAGGCAAGGCAAAGTCCAACAAGCCTGTCGTCTGTATGGCAGCTCTAGAGCAAATTAAAGATTTCCCCACCCAAGCATGAGCTTGCTGACCTGAAGCAAACCCCTGTGGTTTCTTTTTGGGCAGCTATTTGTCATGTTGAAGTGTGTCCTGGATTCCACCCTGTCCTTCTCAGTGTAGGTGTGGGAGCACACTGTGGACAGCTGGCTGGCCTGGGAACCTTCCCATAATAAACACACTCACTGCACACAGCAGCTGCTTGAGCAGCCTGGAGCCATCCCTGCCTTCATTGTGGAGCCTCCCCTGCACCCAGCTGAGAGGTTTCTCTAAGGGATGCAGCTCCCAGGTTGTTGAGGGGCTTTGCTGGCTGTCCCACTGCATCCCACTGTTGAAGGCACTCAGGGCCAGGGGTTGGTGTCACTGAGACCTCCCCAGCCCTGCTAATGCCAAAAGCAGCACAGGCCAGCACAGAGGAGGGCACAGGGCCCACAGGCAGGGGATGAGAAAAGCCATGAAGGTCAAGGCACCCACTGCCTGCAGGTCAGCACTGGGAAGGAGCACACTCTGAGAGGTTCTGAGAGGAAATTTCATCACACAAAAGAACAGAGACACAAGTTTTGGACATTACAATCAATTGCACAAAGCTGGTCCTACACAAGAAGCAAATGAAAACTGCAGCAAGTGGACAACCACCTGACATGGAAACAACAGACAGGCACCTTCATTTTTCTCTATAAAGTCTCTGCATTCTCAGTATTAGAGTGGCAAAGCCAAGGAAGGGAAAGCTCTTCCTTGCAGTGGCAGTTTCTATGGCACCCAGACAAGTGCCCATGCTGTCATTCTGTGCCTCTCTTCTGTTCCGTGGGGGTTTGTGCAGTGCTGAGGAGTTGCAGGGAGCAGTGGTGGGTGCTTGCTGTCAGCTTGCACAGCTTCCCCAGCCAGGCAGCAGGGAGGGGGCTGCTTGGGATTTTATCCTGTGAAAGATGGAGCTGCTCCAGGGGCAATTTTAGGGCAGAGTGAAAGACAGTTTAAATTATTACTCTGTTAACAGGAATATATGTCTGTCTTGAAGATGTTCACAGATATCCAATTTAGAAATATTTTTATACAAAAAAACCCCAAACCCCAGA
>JAYDZK010000044.1:5710961-5767251 GCA_034509185.1 Euphonia xanthogaster
AAACCCCAAACCCCAGAGCAATACCATTCTGCTCAGTCAATAAGTCTTTGCTTATCCTGGATATTCTCAAAATAATTACCCTTGGAAAAAAAATGTCATTTATCGAGGTTTTTCCCTCCCAACTAATTTATCCTGACTGCTCTTGCAATGAAATTAAAATCTCTTCTCTATTTAGGATTTAAAATAATCTGTTGCCTGAAACCAGCCATCAGAAATCCACATTATAATTTTGCTTGAAGAGTAAAGAGGACTAGATAAAGAGAGATAAGTCCCTTCTTTGAGATACAATTATCTTTCATAGCTTAAAAAGAAAGGAACAATGGTGTAAGAAATCATATACTATAAATGATTAAATACTGCAACATGAAATTCAGCCTGTAACAAAAACCCACTCCAGAGAATATTCCTGAATACCAACATCATCACTTTTTCACATGATCAGAATTCAGAACTTGTGCATTCCTCCACACCAGGTGTTAACTATCCCATGTAAAGCTGATAATGTTCCTATCTTGCAGCAATAATAAAAAGATGGATCGCTTCTTTGGCAGCCTCAGGACGGAACTACAATCCCAAGTTATAATGTTGTGAGTTAATTTCATTACTTTCATCCCTGGAATATAATATTATTTTATATTAATACTGCTTGCCTTGTGTTAATGAAATCTCAAGTTCAGCTTACATGTAGACTTCAAAAATCAGTGTTTCACAGAGAGAATATTTTGTCCATAGTGCTATGTGTGTATCTATTGCAGGCTCACTATATATTTACTGTATATCCAAAGGCTCACTATTGATTGCATAAGGAATTCTAAGTGGTCCAAGCCCTTTCCTTCCTCATTTTTTGTAAGTGAAAGGCAAAACATTGAAATAGGCAATTCTCAGAAAGAACTTCTTAAAATAGTATTTGTAATAAGGCCTTTGGTGGATTGCTCCAAGTTAAGAAATAAATAAATTCAGCAACACTAAATAAAACCCCAAATAACAACCAGAAAATGGATTTCTATGTTTTCCTTAAGAGCAGATCTGCCACAGTTCCAAATCTCTGTGCTGTTTGTATCCAACCAAAAGCAAACAGCAATGAGCTTGTGCCTGTGTCTCCACCAGCTGCACAGAGCCCTTAGCAGTTTTACTTGATTTTCTTTCCACTTCATATTTGGGCCCTCAGCTCATTGAAAATCCAATCCTCCAGTCCCTGAGCATCTCCACCACCCCTCTCCCCCGTTCTTGGGGCAGCACTCAAAGGTCTGTGCTGCCATCAGCCAGGGGCCCAGTGACAGGAACCAGATGGACCCTCCTGTTAGCTCATGCTGGTGTCACACATGATTCAACTCAGAGCCAAGTAATTAGACCACCACCTTCTGCTTTCTGCCTGCAGTTCTTGCTGTGGGAGAGACACAGGCAGCTTATATAATATTTGGTCTCTCTCCCTAGAGGGTGTCCCTAGGGAGAAACTGCAGCCTGTACACAGACACCAGTAGCCTCTTAATGCTCAGTACAACAGTACAAATTCCTGCCAGCAAAGGAATTGGTGCAATCACTTCAATCGAGTCATCTCCACTTTAAATACAAAAGCAAACTCCATAACAAATTCACTCCCTGACCTGCCTTAGCCTTTGGCCCCTTCCAGCCATCATTCACTCCTTTGCAAGGGCACTGCTATGGATTCTTAGCATATCTTCTTGAAGACTGAAAATTATTTTGAAAAACATTTTAAAAAGGCAACCTCTCTTAAAAGAAGTATTCCTTTTCTCTCAGTAAAACTGCTACTAAATATAAGCAATGTTGTCTTTGGAAACCTACAGAGAGCTGGGAAATGAGACACGATTCCTTAAATATAGCTTCCTATTTCTGAAGTGTACCTTTACCTAATATGTCCATAATGGCTAGAAAAGAATAGGACTGTGTAGGCATTTGAGCAGTGCTACAAATGGGGAGGAGGAGGTGTTGCTTGCCTAGATTATTTCTAATAATTAAAAGGTTTTCATGCAGCCTTTAACCTGCTAGAAATTGTATAATATCTATTAAATCTCCTTTTTAAAGATCTTCATAATCTGTCCAATAAAGTAATGCTCTTATCAACTGTCATTGGAGAGTTAATTATTAATTTTATAATTTCATGGATATTTTTTGAAAGATTATCCCTCACAAAGATGATCAATACTTCCTTTTAGCACCATTTATTTTATTTCATTCTTTAAATTGCAGATTTTCCCCGGAGCAGAGTTTAATACCCCACTACAAACAGGAAGACTTAATATATCAAATTCAGACACACAGGATACTGATAGTAAACACAGGAGTTTTAAAAAACCAGGATTTTAGAAATAATATTCATGGCTAAATGCTCTGGTTTTCCTTTTGTTGTTTGGGCTTTTTTTCCTTCTGAACAGTTTTCTTGTTCAGAATTTTTTTGATGCCTTAACTCAATAGCTCAGTTCAGGTCAGCTCTAACTTCTTCTGCTGTGCTACCCTTACCCTACTTGTTAAAGCACTTCCCCAATTATTGAAGTTTTTCACTCAGTAGTGAGCATCTTTCTAGATGAGACATTAATTTTAGCATGAGTTACCAGGTGGGGTTGCACAGCGTGCAGTACAGGGTGTCTGGGGTGATCACAGGGGTGCCTTGTCTCATTGATCTGGGACTCATGATGGCTTTATCACCCTCTCCCACTCATAACCAGCTGTGTCCACCTTGAAGGCAACTTGGCTCATCACACCCAAAGCCACCCATCAGCTCCTGTATGCATCTCTTTTTTCAAAAGAGTCTGGCAGAAAACAAAATTTCCCAGAAGCACCAAAGCCACCTCTTACACCCTCTATCCTTCTCTCTTGATCTCAAGCCTTGCTGCATTCAGGGCAGTGATTTTCCTGAACTGCTTCATATAACCCTCCACAGAAAATGATGGACTATATTTTCTAATTTGTTTTCCCTGAAAGTTATGGGCATGGAAAGTTTGACCACAGATTGAATTTACAAAGCAACTTCTGCAAATGGTGCTATCACTTTTCCTCTCCTGCTCAAGTTAAACATCCAAGGCATTTGAAACATATTGCCAATTATAAGACTGCTTACAAAAGCCATATTAATGTATTCTGAAGCAAATTCCAGATAACATCTGTAGTGGATTATGTAAAAAGCAGCCCTCATTTTCTCTTTAGCTATACAAACAAATTCACCTGCTGTTCCCTGTAAAGCAATGAAATTCTTAATGATAAACAAAACCTCACAAGTTGAGACAAGACATTTCATTACCACGGTGATAACATGTTCCATGTTATTAGAATTTCAGTTTCTATCTACATCCCATGAAGGAACAAATTACTAGAAATCAAATAGCTCCACCATGGTGTATTGAGAAACAGTAACCTACAGGGACCAGCAGAAAAAGTTCAGCTCTTTTTCTCAGTGAAGGACACAAAACCAGAGCTTGCTGTGTCAGCTCTGTGGTGTCTTATCACAGACAACCTGCTTAGACAATACATACTTGGTTCAGCTGGTGGTGCTCTATCTCCCCAGACTCACAGATGCCTTATTTCAACCTTGAACTTCTGGCAAAAGAGTTTGGGTGTGGCTTTTAGCACATTGCCTCGCCGCCTTGGCTAGGATACACAGGATTCCAGGATGTGGATATGTAGCACATACTGTGTGCACCTTCTTCATTTTCCCCCTCAATTGACAGAGTCAATGAGTGAAATGCCTCAAAGAAAATTTGAAATTTCTGTTCTAGACATCAACTTGTTTTGTCAGCTGGCTGTCCTTTGTTTCAGGAGAAAACTGTTCCATTTAACCCAAGGTACACATATTCCAGAATGACTTTTTATATTTGCACTTACTTTATATCAACAGATTCCAGAAGGAATCATGGAAAGATAAAAGATCTGTTTCTGCCAATTAGAAACAGCCAAGTCCCACACTATGTGTGTTACCTTCCAGACTAATTCTTTCTACAGCCTTGATTTAGGTTTGGTAAGACACCAATTCCCTTCTCATGGGCCTTGCCATGGAAAAGACACTAAGCTGCCTGTTGGCTGCATCATGTAACCAATTCCAAAGACTTAAGAAGTAATAGATGGTCTTCAAACTGCTGCAACAGTTTCCCAGTATTAACCATGGGGCAGTCACAGCATTTCACACAGAAACATCATCCTTCTCCCATCCACTCACTGCAAAATTCCCTTGCCCACCTGCCCTTACCCAATGCCAAGCCACCTTCTTGCCTCCAGCCTGTTTCATTCTTTCTGCCACCACAGGAGGTTTGCAGTGATGTGAGGCAGCTTTGGTGAGCAGCAGGGGCTGAGCTCTGAACCAGCTCAGCCCTTTCAATTGGAGGTTGTTCCCCAGGGCAGTGCCTCAGTGCTGATCTCACAGCTCAGGCAGGAGGAGGAGCAGCTTTCTCTACAACAGAAGAGAAACCATCAGCAAATCTGCTCATGGGGCAGGAAGAAAAGCTGATTTAAGAAGATATTCCCCTGAACTCCCAGCTTGGGCAGGGCTGAGCAGTGCTGCTGCAGTGTGCCTGGCTGGCACAGACCTGGCACAGCCCCCTGGGCACACACACCTCAGCACAAAGCTTTTCAACCCTTCCCATCCTTCTGATTCTCTTCTGTGTGAATGTGAGCAGATCGGGCACACACTGAGAAATTCCCTGCCACTAAACAGGCAAATTTTGGGTGATTCAAACTTGGGAAAAAACTCTGCTCAGCCTGCCTGGTGAATCGTCAGGGACAAAATTTCTGCAAGCTATTTTATTTTTATGCACTTTCTTAATTTCTTTGTGTTTTCTTTTATCGATAGTTTCTTCTTGATGAAAGATGAGCAGCAAATAAATTTTCCCATTTCCTTCTATAAATATTTTAGTAATATGGGTGTATATATCAATAACAAAGGTATACAATAGAAACTGTCTCTGGTTAATTTATTAGCATTTACCAATGTTTGACGAATCCATACTCAGAATATGATTTCAGGTTTTTTTCTTTATCATTTGCAATGACATTGACTCTGTGTTCAACTTAAATCATATCCATACTAACATCCCAGCCTGATTTATTTATGATGCATCAATTTACAGGCACAGGAAAGTAGTACAAAGTTAAACAAAAATGTCCAGAAAACCAAAAGAAGTTGTGCTGAAAATGACAAGATAAGTACTGGCCATAAAAACCACAATAGTAATAGTGTGAAAAAAAGAAAGGGCGGGGGGGAATAATGGAAGGAGACAAGAAAAATCAGCTGAATACTCTGCTGCTAAGTTTGCATTGGTCACCTTGAAATGGTGCCTTTTAAGGTGAGGTGGCTCCACAGAAAGGGGTCATGAGCTGAAAAGACTCAGAATAAATGTCAATTCAGATGTATCCTTGAAATTATTAAGGATTTCCACAACCTCTTTATCTTTATCACCAAAGGTCAAAGATTATACAAGACTATTCAATAACCTTAATTCTACAAGCTATTTCTAAGATCCAGATGAACACCTGTGTTTTTCTAACCATTCAATTTAAGAATTTCAGATTCTAAAAGTTGATCCAATTTTATTTCAATTTGCATGTGCATTGAGTATTCAGAAATATCCCATTCTCTAGAAGCACATGAATATGGACACTACAGGAGTTAGAACTGGAATTTATTTACACTTCTACTGACTCAGGGCATGAGCTTGGTCAAGAGCCTTCTGAATCCAGTACAAATTGGAGATTTTAGTGTCTCCAAAGAACAGTGACCTGTCTGTTCTAATATACTATTTAATTTTCTGTTTACATGAAAAAAAACTTCTTTAATTATAGGGTCATTGTACAAACAAATGTCTTAAAGTTGAGATTCGTTAAAATGTTGTGATGATAGTTACTGTATATACATAAGTTGTGAATATGCTTCTGAATAGAATCTGCAGTTTCTGATTGGACCCTTGGTCCTTTTTCTTCCCTTCATTTTAAGGCTCACAAATCAAATTCCTTCTCAGTTACTCTGAAGTGAATGTGAAGTCACTCCTGAAATAATCTTTTAGGTACAGAAATCTTGTTCCTATAGACAAGGTAGAGACAACTATATCCAAGACGACAGCAGAATGCCTGTAATTGCTAAAGCAAAAAAGCTAAAGTTTTTAGATATGAAACATCAAATGATAATCTGAAAGCCAAGCCAAGTTTCTGAGTCCTTTCAGAAGATTTTAGCTCTGAAATGGCAAATATAACATTGGATGCTGGAAACTATATAACACACCAGTGTTTTTCTTATAAATTTCATAATAAGAAAAATCTTATGAGGATAAACCAAATGATCTCTATTTAAGATAATTTCTCCAATAAACATGAGTTTTAAAATTTACCTGTGCAAATTGTGTCATCTACTTTACATTCAAACTCCTGGACCAAAGCTCCTACAACTGACAAACCCCAGATGAAACTACAGGAATCTGTCAGCAAAGGACAAGGGATAAGTGATGACACTAGAAAAGTGTAGATCAAAACTATTTCCATAAATAAACCTACAGATAAATGATGCCAAGCATTAATTACTATGATACATTAATACTTTCCCACCTTCATCACAGTGATATTAAAATTAAAGTCAATTTTTGGCAAAGCAGTTGATAATGACTGACACCAAGTTGCCATGAAAAAGCTGACAACCATTCAAGTAATGCCCTTTATGGAATATGCTCCATCAAAGTTGATGCAAAGCTTTCCAGTGGTCAAATACTGAATAGTCAATCTAGAGCTACATGAACCTGATTTATTCTTGCTCAGTTTAGGTACAAACACATTTTCAATAGGACCTGTCTGCTCCCTTAGTCTTAAAAATAACAAGAGTCAGGAGAAATCAGAAAATGTTCTCCTAAAAATATGCTATTTCCACATAGTGTATCCACATCCTAAGCTGGATGGACCACAAATATTTGCCTAGTAGAAGTGAGAGAAAAAAAAAATTAGTATGCATTTCAAATGATAGCATGCTTCAATACCCAAATAGTATCTGACATCAGAGAGGTTTCTTTAGCTACACATTTCCTATACAGCACCAGTTAGAACTCCAGTCTAAGGTCTTCTTCCATACCTGTTTTATGCCAAACATGTTTCTCTTACACAAACTAATAAATACTCACCAGGCAGAAAGAGTAAAAAATTATCAACTGCTCTAAGCATTGCTTTGAGCTTTTGCAGTGACCATTACAAAGAAGAACAGGAAGATTGCAGATGAAGGGGGAAAGAAAGAATATTTAGGAGCATTACCATGTGTCCCACACCAATTATAATTGTGCCTTGTTATAATAATGCCTTAATTCCCTCTTGCTTGTGAACAGCCTGGCTCTGTGCCAATTTCAGCATTTTTTGCTCCACTTAGTCACCTAAATAATTTGATCTTGGATGTTTCTGGGCAGCAACAAAACCCAAAAGTATATTTTGGGAATCCTGAGCTGCAATCGTCGCTGTGTCTCTGCTGCACTGACCTGTCTCACCAATACTTGGGCACTTTACTGCTGGCAGAGCAGCAATATCCAGGTACCCAACCATGCAGGCTGCAACAAACCTCAGGGTGTCTTTTTCCAGATTCCTCATCAATAGAAATATCTAATTGCTAATCAATGAGCCAGCTCAGCATAAAACAACACCTCAACCCCCTGTTGCAGTCACTGTCTCAGCAGCCCCTTTCTAAGCAGCTCTCCCATAGTCACACACAGATTTTCACTGCACCACAGAAAAGGCTTCCACAATTCAGTCATGGTTTGCTTTCACTATGGCTTTGTTTCCTTTTTAAAAGCAAAATATAGGTTTCCTCATTTCTGAACTGAGGCTGCTCCTGGCATTGCCAATCCTCTGACCCATGATGCTTCCCCCTGAAGATTCCCATGCCAGTCATGTTCAAATCTGTATCTGCACATCCATCTTCATGGCACTTGTTAACAGCTCAGGGAAAAAGTGATTTTTATTTTTCATTTGATTGATGTTGCAAGGTTCAGGATGAAAACAGATGATAAGAAGCTATTGTACAGTGGACAAAGATTCTCCCTCAGCTACTTGTTTCATGAATATAAAGAATACCAACATTCATAAACCATAAAAAGGGCTTATGTGTGCTGAAATCTACCCAAGGACTATAGAGGTTATATAGAGGTTTTTGAACAGCACCTCAAAAACCATCTACAGTGATATCATCTGCAAAGGCACTCACCCTTTTCAAAATGCTGCACATTCCTTGAATTAAGAACCAGCCAGGATCTGAAGACAGCAGTAGCAGTTTTAAATGAGAATAGTTTAATTTAAACTGTTTGGTGGAGTTTTGTTCCTTTTCTTGTTTCAAAATTTAGAAACCATCCTAATTTGAAAAACACTGATTGCAATATGGCCAGGATATCCCCTTAAGCCTCCATGAATTACAGATCTTTAGCCTAGAAATATCTTCATTATGCTATCAATGCTGAGCACCACATATTCCTGTTACTTCTCACTGTCATACCCTCTCCTCACAGAGTCTAAAGGTACTGCTCCACTCTCCTGGGAGAGAATGGCTTTGCCACCAAACTGAACTTAGTTGATGAGCTCTGAGTGCTTCACTGCAGCCAACAAAGACACACCTTTGTGGAGGTATATACTTAAATAAAATAAATGTATTAAATATATCAATTTTTTTCCACTGTTTAAAAATATCCATTTAACCATTTTTCAAAGCTGAGGCTAATGTTGAAAAAATTAAACCTGTCTAATAGTGCCCAATAATCTACAATTCCAGATATGTCCATCATGAAACAAGCAATATACTCCCTCTTACATGACCTCAAAGTGAGGAGAGTTAGAAATAAATATTTAGCTTTTCTTTGTTTAGCATGATGATCTCCTGGAAGATAGTAATGGAGAATGAGTAGCTCTTTGCAGAGGGGTGGGCTGAGATGGAGGCACCTCACTAACCAAGTCCCACAGTGACCCATGACAGAGCTCTGACACGGCAATTCTACTGCTTGCACCTTTCCAGTACTTTCTATTACCTCCAGTCAACTCTGCCCAGGAGAGTTCTGAACATTCCTGCAGGGGAAGGTGACTCAAGGAAACATCAAATTGTCTTTTGTCTTTCTTAGCCATTCCTGCACACAGGAGGATCCAGGTGCTGTGATTCTGCTCCTCAAAGCACCTGTCCTCAACCAAGCTGCATTAGCTTGGTCCAGTCATTTCTTCTAAAGCAGGATTTTAATTCACTGAAAGACAGCTGGATTGTACATCTGATAATGCCCCTCAGTCTGTAAGTGGAATGAAAATGTGGATTACTTGAATCCTCTGAGTCATCCCCTGTGAAAAGCTGCTGCAACATCAGAAATATTGGGCCTCGAGGCTCCCTTAACAGGAGTGTGATTGTGTAGTTTGTGCTTGCAGGAACTGGAGCTGCCTCAACACCAGGCACTGCCAGCAGAGCAGCAACCTGCAACTATTTCAGACCCCTTAGGGATCTGTCTACAGGCTCAACTTCCCTGGAAAGGCTTTTCAGTTTCATTTTTATTATATAAACCCAACTAACTTAGTTAAGAGGCTGTTTCTTTCATTTCTCTTGACCCTTCTATGTCTCTGCTTTTAAAGTAAGGCAACAAGCTGAAGAGATTTTATGAAATAGATCTGCCCAAGGGTAATGCCAGAAGGCATACAGCTTTTCAATAGCCTTTGAAACTAAATTTGCAGAAGTTTACCACTCTGATTCACACTTAAAATCATTAATTTTACAGTCTGCAGTGATTTATATCTAAATCTGTTCTGACCACTTACAAGGATCAGACAGTAAAACTTCAACCAGCAATTTCTGCGTAAACCTTACAGCTTTTCTTTTTTACTCGAATAGTACTTTACAAGCAACATGGGATAAATCCACCATATCTTTAAATGAATTGGTTGAATGGTGAGTTTCCCCCCTGGTAAAATATTTTCTATAATGCTCAGCCTTTTGTGGCTATCATTGATTTTTTACCCTGTGTTTTACTACATATGAAACACAATCTCGAGTAGGCAAGCAACATTCAAAATAATGATGTTGACCCATAAAAAATGTCTGTAATTTAAGTTTGAATTCCAGAAACCTTTTTAGATATAAACAAAAATCTATAAAGAAACTTACTGAGGAAAAAAAAAACACTTTTTCTTTTAATCTGTCAGGTTTTTGGTGTCTTAGTCATAAAAGCTGTTGTAAAAACACTGTGCTATATTGACAGAAATAATAGCTCTATTGCAACTATATCACCTGTGTTGTGAAACTCAGAGTGCTGCAGAGAACAAGAACACAAAGCAAAAAAGGGACTGAACACCAGCACAGGGCAGACCCCACGGGCAGTGCGAGGAGCAAGCAGAGAGCAAAGCAGCTCAGGGATTCTCCCAGCAGCTCCTGTGGCAGCAGGGGCAGGGACATGCCCTGCTCTGGACAAGGCCTGGCTGGCAGCCAGGCTGGGAAGTGTCCCCACAGCTGGAGTGACATTTGCTGAGGATGTGCAGGCAGACAGCTCCTGGGGCAAGGCACCACTCTCTGACCCAATGCACTGCCTCCACTGGACCTTGGCTAACACCCCTGCCTCATGTGCTGCTCCTTTCCTTAGGCTGAATACAATTCTGACTATTTATACTGATGATAACTTACTAATATCAACATATGTCAATATTATCACACATGGGCTTCCATCTCAAAAGATCAGCTGAATAAAGGGCAACTTAATAGTACTAGTAATCTTCAGACAGATGCAGCTTGCTAAGCAAAACCATCTGCAGCAATCTGCTCCAAAGAGTTTTTCTGTTTACTAAAAATATTTTTGAAAATATTTTCACAGAGATAAGGAAAAACAAAGGCCAGACAGCATTAATAATCCCTCTTTCTTTTACAAAATTTTTCATTTAAAGCTTAATAATGCCAACAACTGTTCAGCCTCTGCCAATACCACTCCCTCTCAGTCTGACCAATGTTAACTCTTGTGCTCCCCTG
Organism: Euphonia xanthogaster; assembly: GCA_034509185.1. Classification (NCBI taxonomy): domain Eukaryota; kingdom Metazoa; phylum Chordata; class Aves; order Passeriformes; family Fringillidae; genus Euphonia; species Euphonia xanthogaster. The sequence continues at coordinate 5,721,910 of JAYDZK010000044.1, forward strand.
TGCTTCCTTCCCTACCTGTTTTCCCTTGATTTGCACACAGAACCCAGTCTCCTGGCGATACCTTAGTGTTTAAGTTTTTCTGTTCTGTTTTGGTGTGCTGCTTTAGCTTCATATTAAATGTTACAGGGATCTTTTCACAGGGTGGTGAAGACAAAACAATCCTATTCTAGCTGGAGACTCAAGGACAACCTCTTCCAACTTCAGACCCAAAGCATAAACAACATGGAAAGAGGAGTGCGGGCAAGCAAGCAACGAGGATGAAACTCCACCACTTGAAGCTGTTAATTGGACAGTTAACTCCTATATGCAAATGGACTAAAACTCATAAAAATGTGAGATCTAATGACCAAGCTCTTTTGTTTCCATCTTGGAGCCATCCAGGCAGAGCCATGACTGTGGCTCCACTACTGCCAGAGTGTGGCCTTTGAAGGCTCTTCAATAAATCTCCACTTTATTCCTCTGAACTCCCTTTAGTCTCTGTTCCATCTCCTTAAGGCATCACTGGGAGCATAGTCTGCCTTTCTATTATTTGTTTAAGACACAGCATGACAAGGGTATCTCATCTCTTCAGTGAGGTACAGCACAGGTGTACTAAACTAAAAAACTTAGTGAAGTAAAAGCAATGAGAAACAGGCCCCCACCAGACCCACCTCCAGTTCAGGGACCCAGGTGAATGCCAGGCTTCTCTGTTTGTGGAGATCTGGACTATGCTTACATATAAGGAGAAACCCTGAAACCTGCAGTACCTAACAATTGCAGGTAGCTCAGCTGAAGCAGCACTTTCAACAGTTTCAAGAGATGGGGAAATCCCATTTCTGCATTGAAGTCCCCATATTGATTTACAGTCTCTTAATGATTGGTTTGCTCCTGCTTTGCAGAGGTAATACCTTGACAAGCTTCTGTCTGAAACCTGACATGGCCCTGATGGTGAGGAACTATCCAAACATGAATCCAAATCCCTGAAGAAATCCTCTCAAGATGCTCACATTGAAACCTTTGACTTCCACACCCCTACCCAAGTCCTTAGGGCAGAAGGTGAAGGTGGGAATCAAGGCACCAGCAGTTTAACACTTAAACACACTTCACTAACCTCTGTGGAACTCAAAAACTGGCACTCTTCCCTAAGAAATGCTGCGTGCATCTTCCAGTCAAGCCCTAAGTTAACACTGGCAAAGAGGGGACAGATCTCTCACGTCCCCAGACTGTTTGGAGTGGGAAACCAGTATAATTTTTAAGCAAGTAGAGTAAGAGCAGAGGCTGCCACTACTACAATACTCATTAAAGACTTATTTAATTTTATTCAAGGGCATCCAGACCATGTGATCAAAGAACATGCACTGTTCTGGTGAGGGAACCAAAAATCTTCAATAACCACAGGGTTTTTCCTCTAATTTTTGACATTTAATTTCTGCCCTTGGTTAGATTTTACTGTAACTTTGATTTCTCCATTTCTGAAACAGGGATAATGCTCATTACCAAGAAGAGCTTTCACAGTAATTGCTTTGGAGCATCTGGAAAAAAAAAAAAAAAAGAGAGAGAAGTGCTATTTTTGATAATATTGGCTCAATTTGTCAGTGTTGGCAGATGACTGGAAATGCACCCACATTAGTGGAGTGGTTTCTTTTTCTTTAATAATGTGTTCATATTTGCCAAATGAAGAGCCTCAGTTTCTTCCAGATGACAGAAAGTCTTAGCAAAATCAATAAGAAATTCCTACATAAAAGAATCTGTGCACCTAGTATCATTTTTTTACATAATTGCTTCATTTCAGAAAGGCACAAGCAGGCTGATGGAAGATCCATACATCAGAATTTATTCATGGCCAAACACTTTTGTTAGTTTTTCAGACATTATTCCAGTTAAGAATTTGAAAGCAGAGCTGAAGGTGCATTGAGTTTATATATCTACATTTATACATGAGGCCATTTCTCACTGACAAGTTAATGACTGTCCTTTGCCATAAACTTCTTCAAGCTACTGCACGACCAGTCAATATCAGCCAGAGTGATGCAAAAGCCAAATTACTTGGTGCAGTCTCAGCTAAAATGTATAAACAGTCATGGTAATTAAAGAGATTATTAAAAAGATGGATAATTTAGAAGCCTATTCCCTTAAAACCTCTCTCTTCTTTGGCCTAGATTAGCCCCTGAAAAGGAAGCTCAAGAATAAGGAAATGAGAAGGAAAAACAGTGGGAGGTCTGTGTTTATGTAAAAAAAAAAAAAAAAAAAAAAAAAAAAAAAAGATGTGAAGTTTTGAGCTTCAACCCCCCTGGAAGTCAGGATTATTCTTCACTTCTTTCACATGAATCTGCTTTTGCAAGTGGTGTTTTTATTTCTCCTTCTTCCAATATGGGCATTTTAACACTGTGCTGAGACCATATTGCTGCCATAAGAATGCCCACAGAAGAAAAATGAGTCATAAATCCATTCAGAATGATTTAGCCATAGTTTCTAGAAGGGAAAAAAAAAACTCAAAAAAACCTACCCAACTATTTTCTCCAGCTATTTGCTGTAACAATGAAATACTGACATATTTGTGTTATCAGAGTTCAGTTTCATGCTGATGTTCCAATGAACTACACACAAATAGAAGAATTTAGTTATAAGAACACATTTCTGCCACAGAAATTGTGTCCTTTTTAAGAACTTCTCTTGAAAGAATGGCATAACATAATATGTCTGAACAATATCACTTTGCCAGCTAAGAGCTGCAGCAGATGTAGCTTTATTCAAACAGTAAATGAACAAGCATTAAATATTTGCATTGATCCAGGTAGCCTGTCAAGATGTGAATGAGAAAATACTCCAATAAGAATGGCTGAGTGAACAATATCCATAAAATATAGAAACTGAAATTTGCTTGCCATCAAATCACTGTGATTAATTAATATGCCAAAGTTTATCCACAGACAGTTCAGTTGCAGAGTCAGAAAAATGCCTGTGGGAAACACTGGACCCCATTTGGCTCCACAGAAATTGTATCTCATCATGGTAATAGTAGAAATTAAGCACTTCTAAAATTTTGTCACAAGGTTTAGCTGATATAGTCATCCTAGGACACAAAGGTCTTTTGGAGCTGAACTTTTAGAAGTTAATTGGAGCTTTTTTCCAACAAACATGAACAAATTAACACACACTGCTGCTACTTTTCACTGGCTGTCAGAGAAATAGCTCTTGGATGTTTCCATCTTGTGAAGATCATGTGTTAAAACTTCTTTTGAGGGAGCAGGAAAATTGAAGTAGATATCAGCAGGAGGGGGAGAGAGAGGCAAAAGAGGAACAGACTTAAGATTTTCTACAGATTCAATCATGGTGCATGGAATTCAGGTCATGCTGCTGCACTAACATGCAAAGATAAGGTTCTGTAGAAGAAAGCCCAGCTGGCTGCTGGCAATGCCAGAGACACCTGAGCCCTCTGGGCAGGTGGAGCACAGGGGGTGGATTGTAGCACAAGCCACCAGCTGCTTCAGCATCCCACCAGCCAGCAGAGAGAGACACTGGAACAGCACCTGGAACACCTGCACACCCTGAGGCCATGGGTATTTTTAGCACAGAAAGCAAGGAGTCACTTCAGAGTACAGACCACTGCACAAAATAAGCCAAAAATTGCTTGAGCAGAGCTGTGCATTTGAAGGGACCAGTGCTAAATGGGGACCACAGGCCTAGAGCTGGCTGGCAGGGGGTGTCTCAGAAAGATCTTCAAAACAGAGAGCACATTCTTTTTTCAGAATTCTCTGCATCCCTTACATGCAAAGCAGCAGAAACACACTGATGAAATTTCTTCCCTGAACTCGGTACTCAAACACTGAATCTTCTATGACCATAGAAGAACCTGACGTGAAGTTCTGATATTGCTCACAAAGTCTGGTACTTGATACACTCTACATGAGGGTTGCTCACTCTAAGAACCATCTCTGTATGATGCACCCTGGCACACCAGTCTATTGCTGAGAATACAATTGCAGTGGCATGGACAAATGACCTGCATACAGTCATTTACTTTTCAAATGGTGCAGGGAATTTTCACCAGCTCAGTTGATCAACACAACACCCAGCAAATGCATGCAGGTGTCAGTGGGCATGATGGACACCTCAGGAATACACTTCCATGTACCACCTCATTACCTCTCTTCAGGGGCAGCCTGGATCTCTTCCCATGGAGAACTTTTTCCTCAGTAAAACAAATAAGCTGCCATGACTAGCTAAGAAAATCCTATTCTATCCTCCATTCTATGCAATGGAGAAATCAGAGATGCTGCTAAGCTGAAGAAACATTTATAGCTCCACTTTATCCCCAACAGCAGCACAGAGAGAAGAGGTGCAGGAGGCAGGAAATGCATCCCCATGCTCCCACTTCAGCTGGAGCTGCACAACCAGCTCTGGGTGCACGGCCCAGCCTTGCCCTGTCCTCACCACACACAGGCCTACTGCACTAAATATCCCTGCAATTCTGCTGGCATTTTTCCTGGTATCACAATCTCTGTTGTGGCAAAAAAAAAAAAAAAAAATCAATAAAACCAAATAAATTAAATACAAAGCTGCCCTAATTAACTAGCTTAGTGGGCACAATCTTTTCTCTGAGGAATTCCTTGATTTTTTTTCTGGATTGATTCAGAAAAAGGTGATTGTCTCACCTTTTCGGGTTGGAGGCACAGGCTAGCAAAATCTCATGCAAATGGTTTGGAACAGAAATATTTGGTGAGAAAAAAAAATTAGTAAATTAATGAGTCATCCTTACCAGACACAAAAATAAATATATCGGAGTTATCATGAAATAACTGAGAATTAAAAAAAAATTCTGAAGATATAATGGGCAAAATATTTTATCCCAAGCCAAAGTTCTTCAGTTTTCACTCTGATTTATTTATGCAGCAGCATTTTTGGAGTATGTAAAATTACAGAGCAACAGTCTTCTGAAATTTGACAAATTTGTCATGTGAACAGATGGGCTGTAAGAACAGAAGCTCTGAACTAGGATTAGGGATGATTTGGTCTTGAAGGATTCCATCTAACTGCTAGTTACAGCTAAAACAGCCAGATATAAACTTAGATTATCCATCTATTATAAATCATTCTGTTCATGACGTTCTTTGGTCAGAAAAACTACATTCATCTCTCCTTGTAAACTTTCCCCCACTCTTCTGACTCTTTGAAAAATTATGCTGGACATCAGGTAGGGGAATTAATACTGGCTGACCAGAAAAATGAATGCCTTCCCCTCTCGACATGTCAGGCATCACATTGAGTTATGCTGCTTAAATCTAATCATAGCATGCTGCCTTGTACCCTGCTGTTCCACCTGATGCAATAAATCACTAAGTCCTGTTCAAATCAATCCATGCTCAGCTGCAGCACTGCTCTTGTACCCCACTGCTTTGTAGCATGTTTAGGAGATCCAGCACAAAACTCAAGCTGCAGCAGACTGCTCCATAATTTCATGGGTGTTAGAATAGGATTTAAGGAATAGTAGAAGCCAAAGGATATATTCCCATACTTTTCTGTATCTAAATACAGCCCCTTGGCTTGGAGTATCGTGTTCTGCTGCATGAACCAGTTCATGACTGCAAGCAGACACGTGTGAAAGCTGCCAAGCACTGTGTCACTGCTCTGTGCCACTGGCTTCTCCATCCACATCACCAGTGAACATGGTTGTCTTTATATGTCAGCAGCCATTTCCCAGTTTGGTTTTCCAAGGGATTTCTGATGGAAATAAAATGTCTGATAGATCTGTGTGGATGTGTGTGTCTGCAGATGTTATTTCAAGCCTAGAAATCTCCAAGTACTAGAATGACTTAGGAAAAAAAAAAAAAAAAAGTTGGTGTTTCACACCAAGCCTAACCAATAATTACTTTGGACTGAAGTGTCAAAAAAAAACCAACTAAAAAAACACCCACCCACAAAGCCTCTACTAGTCTGTGACCACAGCTTCCATAAATAAATCTCCAAACCCAGGCAAGGTAATAAAATTCTCCTAGCTGGCATTAGCAATTACTAATAAGAAAAATGACTCAAACACTAATCTCTTATAGTACTTCATTAATTACATCTTCAACTTGTGGAGCACAATTTGCAGGAAATACTGTGCAGTTATGTACAGTAATTTACAGAAAGACTGCTTGTCACAATCCATTTGTTTGGCTCATAATTTTCTTCTCTGCTCTCCCTTAGTCACTCATTAACTGCTATAACAATTTCCAAGCATGAATCTACTGTAGCTTTCAAAGAATATTTGCACACCTTGAGGTACACAGACGCTGCAAACTAAATGGTCAACACAAATCAACTTCACCATATATCAGTGAAAGTGAATAAAACATAATCCCAGGCTTCCTGCAGCCTGCCATTGAGAATCTTTTAGAGAATCTTCTTCTAAAAAAAAAGTAAATAAAAATGAGTAGGCCAGCCATTAGAGTCCTAATTCTTGAGCAAGTGAATGCACTTGCAGCCTTACCACACTCACAGTAATTGCTTGACCATAGCTAACAGGGTTACCAAGAGAAGCATTAGGACCAGAAAACATTTTAAAACTTTTCAATAAGACAAATGAAAAGAAGATCTACTTCTGCCCTTCATTGATCAAGTTCAATAACTTTACCAAATTTAAACAGGAATGGTTCAAGTTGAAGCAATTTAGTGCACCTTTAGATAGGTATCATTGCAAGATCCTTTCCTTCCTTGCTCACACCTGCTATTTTCCAACTCACAGTGTTAATACTGCTGTAATGTCACTGACATGTGTCATTCCCATTTTAATCACACAGGATCCCAAAACTATATTACATGTGGCACTAGACAGAGTTGAGTGCATTCCCAATTACACCTGAAGATTGACAAAAATGCACTGCTCATTACAAAAATACATTACTCATCCAAATCTGTCGTGGGATGATGCATGAGCAATTCCTTGGTAAGCTATGCCAAAACTGTCCCTGTTAGAGTTCCTGTGTAAATTTAGATTCCATAGCACTCCAGTTAAAAAGAAACACTAAATCAGTGATGAGATGTGGAACATTATTATTTTAGATAAAAATAAGAGGTTGTCTGGGGATTCTAATTAGTTCAATAAGCTATGAATGAGTATAACCAACTTTAAATATGAAGAATAATTTTGCATTCCTGTTCCACTAATGAAGAAATACCTTCAGTTGTGGCTGAACTGAAGAGTCCTGTTAACTGTAACTAATAAGCCTAGGCTACTTTTGATGACAATTGAGACCAGATAAACACATTAGAACTTTTTTCTGCATTGGAAACAGTAAAGCTTTAGCTTCAGAGTCTTGCCTCCAGCAATGCTTTACATAACTGCATTTTATAAAATGTCATCAGCTCTTTCAGTGCCTGAGAACCTACCATGAGGGAATGCCACAGTTCTATGTATGTCACACATATTCTGAATACTTGGCAAAATAATAGGAACATCAATAACCTGACTGACTGCATATGGACCAAGAAGGGTTAAACTGTTCTTTCTACCACTTGACCCCAACAAAAGAGTTTGCAGAAAGAATTTAACTAGATTCAGATTTTCAAATGGACCTCAGTTTTGCCTTTGGACATGTGCTGCAGATCTTGCATAAACTTGCATTTACAGTTGAATGCCAAGGAATTGTATTGTTCCTTAAAACTAATGTATGAGCAAGCATCCTCTTCCTTCTGCCTACATGCCCTGTGTGCCTAATTAAATACTCCTATTCAACGAGGAAATTGTTTAAATTCAAAACTTCTACTGCCATCAAAGCAGGCTAAGGTATATTTTACTTGCTAGGCACTTGTATTCTGTAAAATGGTAAAATTCCTGACACATCCAGGGTCTATGGGACAGATGATCAGGAATTCCCTAATGGCACCAGGTCCCACAGAGCAGCTCTAGCATGGGTTGCAGACGTTCAGCATCAAAGTGTTTCTGTCCTGAGCTTCTAGGTTTCTAGTTGTAGAACAGGAGCCTTGGCAGTCTTGGAATTCCCAGCTCAAAACAGAGGTCTCAGTGCTTTTCCCTATGTGTAAGGTTAGCTTGAGTGCCCTTGCTTGGTTGAGGATATAGCAAATTCTAAAATATCTGACTTAGTCTCTTCAAAAGAGATATTTTTCTTCTGGAAGGGGCATTATCTAATGCTTTTGGAGACTAATTTTATTATAACATTTTGAAGTATTTAGCACAATTTTAAATATTAAAGTCAAATTGGAGGAAAGTTTTAACTATAAATTGGAATTTTGGTGAAAATATGTAATGCTCAATTAATAATTGCACCCTGATAATACCGTGCAGGAGGTCATGCAGGCAAACACAGGTATTACAATTCCCTATTGCAAGTAGAGTGCAGAGGAAAAAGAGAGAACAGGGAAATTAAATCTGAGAAAGGAGCCAGAAAAGCATATTTACATGGCCTTTCATGTCTGGCAGAAAACATGGTGATCTGGGAATTCACCTTAGCAATCTTATCATTAGCTCACAGCCTGCCTAAAATGCACAGCAGACTGCAGAAAAAACATGCATACAGCTTGGAGAGAAAAAAAACATCTTGTTTCACTAAGATCTATGTATTGTCAAAGGACAGTGACATTAAAATAACAGGAGGATGGCCAAGAGCAGCCCCTATAGCAAGTTTATGGGAAGCACTTGCAGGTGTGTGAGCTCTGGAGCAAGCCAGGAAGGAGCATCTGTTGCTTTGATTTTGTATTAGGCACTTTCTACCAAGCCAAATGAATCTGAAAGCCAAGGCAATCAGAGCAACTCGTGGTTTTTCTCTTGGAAAAAAAAAAAAAATAAACTGTACCAGGTCAGATAACTCAACCAATTGGGAATAAAACTGAGAACTATGTCAGGGAATAAAATAAAAAGACCTCTGATCCTAAATAATGCTCTCCAAATCAGTTCATAGAACACATAAATAAAGCACATTTACAATGTTCTATCCAAAGTGCTTCCAAGGCTGGGTGCCTCATGAATCCAGCACACAAATGCATGCAGGGAGCTGCTTACTCTCACCCTAAATTTTTTCTTCCTTTCTTCCTATAACAGAACTGAGCACACAATGTTGAGCCCAGAATGTTGCTGTATTTGACTGTTTTATTTACAAAGCTGCATATCCACTCAGAAGTCAATAGCAGCAGTCATTGCCTTTCACCTCACAGGGTGCTGGTCAAATCATCTCCTATTTCATGCCTCAAACTCATTCAAAAATTGCCTGGAAAACCCTCCAATGTCTTCATACTCCAGACTACTCCCACCAGTACAAAGAGCACTCAATTCCCACCCAAGATGGTGGGAAATGACAAATCACTGGTGATATTCCAGGCAAATATTATAAGCTATTCTTAAGACCAGATAGGAGAACATCTGGTGGGCAAATGTGCTGCTATTGTGCATTTCTCAGGGCTGGGAGAGACAGGGAGCACATTTGGTGAGAAGAATGAGTGGTGAAAATTGCACAGCATTACAGGGCAGAGAGATCTGCACAAAGGCCAAAAGGCCCTTGGCTACTCAGCTCTGCCAGCCACTCCTGCCAATACTGTTGGGTTTTAGAACTCCATCAGAAAACATAATAAAAAGGATTTTTTAAAAAGGGAACAGGGAGAGGAGGGGGTAAACAGCCCAAGCCTATGGCATGCATAAATTGCCTGAGTCCCACGTCTTTAGGTAGTAATAAATATGAAAAAATTCCCCATTAAACTAAAAGTCCAGATGAACTAAATGAGTACTCATTCCAGAGGACAATATGTCCATTGCCAAAGGCAAAAAAGCAGGTGATGAATGACACAAGTACAGCAGACAAAATATAAATCCCTATTTCCCATTCCAAATCTTTTTAACAAATTAGTCATGTCATCAGAAGCAGAGATACCTGTGCTTCCATCCTGGCTGATCTACAACAAGAGCAGATGATATTAGACACAACTGAGCAGGATTCCAGTCAGGAAACTGAAATGTTACTGCTTTTAGTCACCATGGCCTGCTCAGCATTCTCTCTTGCCAACTGATGCCCTTTGCAAAGGATCAGGAGAAATTTTTACCCCTAACATATGCTTCCATGGCTTTATTATTCTTTTAATTCTCTTTTGCTATCACAAGATAGGAACAAAACATTTTCACTTTGATATCTTTCCAGACCCTGTGAACCAAATAAAAGCATGAAATAATTGCCGGGTGAAACAATAGGCTGCTCCTTTTAGTTTCAGCCTCTCCTGCAAACCACACACTTCTCAAAAGAAGTTAATCTGCCTTTAAGGAGCAGCAGTTTTCTTGTAAAAGAATCAGGTGTGAGTTTATAGCATCAGGTGTGGGTTTCTGCTCTGGATGCCAGTGGCTCTGCTTGGCAGAAATGAAAGCCTGAAGCCTTGATCTTGAAATAAATGCAAGTTGGTTGCAAATCTTCCCTCACTTTAAGGAATACAGTCCTCCTCTAGCTGACTTGCTCAAACCATCAATCAAAACCCTCCCCATTCCCTGGTTTCCATGTCTGCGGAAGAAACTTTGCAGATTGCCCCCTCTGACCCTTTCCATATCACATTTAAATGTGTACTGTAGCCTGTCTTATCCAATAGGAAGATTTGCTTAACTTGAAATATATTTCCCAACATTATCCAAAGGAAATTTTATTTTCTTAATTGAAAAAGATAAAAGATAGCATAGGTGTGTGTGTCTCAAACATATCCTACATCCCCTAGAAGACAAAATGTTGCATCCAGGTTAAGTGGATTATAACTTCCAGGCTCCATTTATCTAATGTGCTACGGGAGATAATTCCCCATTCTCTGAATTGTTGTGCAGTAATATAAACTTGGTTTTCAGTATAATTCTCCCAGATTGCTAAAGCCATTCAAGCTGTCTATGATATCAATGGTACTAATCACATTTCTCCTCCATGGCCCTTCCTCTCTTTTCCCTCTAAAATCCAGAGATGCTTCTATATCAACATTAAATGAACTTGTTTGCTGCCTAGAAGCCAAATTGAATGTGCTCTTTTATACTCAGCACTCACAGAATAGGGAGAAATAAGAGAATAAATGAGAGCCATTAATTAAATCTCACAGGGAACCACATTGCTGCAAATGGAAAACAAAACCTATTTTTCCCGTAACTATTATTTTATGCTAAATGCATCATAATTGCTATTCAAGACCAGATTAAGAGCTTGTTTATCCAACATGCACTTTCTTTTTATTTGTGATCAGACTGCAGACTGAGTCTGACTCTTTCTAGTCAAGCCTAGGTATGAGTTTTCAGAGCCCTGGCTGTGCCTGTGGTGCTGCTGTGACTGCAGGGACCCAACAGCAAGGCTGAGCAGTGTGTGCTGGTGACTGGGGCTCATTCTGTGCTCCCTGCCAAATTCTTCACCCCATGTTCATCTTCTCAGGATGGAGGAAGGAGGGCAGAGCCTTTCTGGACAATAACCTGCAGTTTTGGTACAGAAGGACCCCATGCCTTGCATGTCTTTGGGCACAGGGCTCACAGACAGAGCCTGGGCCCATGGGGCTGCAAGCATTAAAGACTTTTTTAGGCCTGGCCATAGAAAGATCCTTTCCTTACTAAAAGCCCTTCAAGTAATAACTGTTTTAATTTCTTTAATTTCAAGGCTCCCCATCTCTAATTTACAAAGGTTAATTTTATTCCCATCTCTAATTTACAAAACTGAATTTTGTTTCAAAAAAGGCAATTTTTTTGTCTCCATTTAGGTTTCTGTCCCAGTGCATTTTCCCTCCCATAAAGAGAGCATTCTAAACCTCTTAAAAAACCATCCCTTGTGGAAAACAGCTTTTATTCTTTTTTAACGAAGACATAAATCTATAAAGTTCCAAGTGCATCCTCCTGCATTTTGTTATATTACACATATATGAAAGCCTTTCTAAGCTTGCAAGTCTTTTATGACATTAATTTCAGCTGGCCTTAAAAACCAAGCACATGACACCCTGGAAAGCACCAGAAACCACAAATTCTGAAACCACAGCCTGTATTTAGAGCTAAATAGATGTTTTCCAGCTTGCTCTGGGGCAGTGTAATACTCCTGCTTCCTGGTTAACATTTTATAATCAACTGCCCATCCAAAGCCTGGCATTACTGAGACCCCACCACTCTCCAGACAGAATCTGCAGCTCTCTGCACCCTGCCCAGGAGTGCTTTGCATCTCAGAGATTACCAACACACAGCACTCCTTGCCCATGGGCATGCTCAACCCTTGTAATACACCTAACCCCCGAAAGGCTCAAGTCAAACTCAAATAAGAAATTTGATCTTTAAATAAGATCTTTATTACAGGGAGGATCCAGGATCTCCACTCTCAAATTTGAGAGCAGGAAACCAGCAGAGGACATGCAAATTGTAATCACAGGGAATTCACAAGCTGGCAGGGCTGTGGATGTCCCAGCAGCTGCACAGATGTTATTTCTAAACTGCATTTCCCATCCAAGTGGGTAGTTAAGCTGTATGATCCTGTCCTCCACAGCAAAGAGGCTTCAAAGCCAAGTTCTAACAGATGACAGCAGAAATGAGAGGAAAGAAAATCTTCCACTTAATACAGAGCAGAAAGAGACCTCACAGTTTTACAGTGACAATAACTGACAAGTACAGGACTGTCTGTAACACCTGGAAAACAACACCCAGAAATATGTGATGAGCAGAGTAACTCAGTACATGTGCATGGCCCAGCTGTGCCCATCTGAGGACAGAGCTCTCCTGCACACACTCACAAACTCCAGAAGCTGCTGACATTGTGCATTCATGTGCACACAGAGGTATGAATGCTACACCTAATATAATCCTAAGAGCTTTCTCCATAATTCAAATGGTTTCTGTCCTCTCACAGGCCAGAGGACAGGCTTTCTGGTTTGGATTGACTTAGGTATTGCAACCCAGAAGTTTCTTCTAAACCTCTTATTCAACAGCCTCTATACACTTAAACATGGATTTCTCTAATCCACTGTGAATCCACATGTATTTGCCTTCACAGCTCTTTACACTGAGTGGTTCCATGATTTTTATTTTGCATTAAATGGAGAAATACTTTTTTTGCTTTAAACCTTGTACTGTTTTTCTCAGTTCAATTCACCACTCCTGGTTTTAGAGGCAGCTATAATTTACACAGACACACAATCCTTTCAAAGACCTATTCAGAACTCTGTTTAGAATCCCTTTATTTTACCCACACATGAAAGCCACTCCATCTCTTTCATTCCACATACACCACCCCTCTTCTCTACTTCTGTTTTGTGAGGTAATAAGAATCAGAAAAATGTGTTGCATTCCACACATGAATCTACGTCTGTATGAATGATTTAAAAAGAAACAGAATGAAACTTGTGTTCTAGTTCACATAATAATTTCTAAGACTGTATTTACATTTTACTGCTAAGCAGCTCAGGATTGATATATTCACAGAATTACCAATATTTCAAAATCTGTGTGTTTACAGCTCATCATTATGCAGGCATTCATGCATTATTATTTTTCTGCCATGCATTACCTTCTACATTTAGCCCAAGATTCTAAAGCCAGTGACTCAGTATTGTGAGGTGCACATTATAATAAGATCTTGTAATTCAGTTAATGACAGTGAGGCCACTGATTGACCTAAATAACCCTTTCCTTTTTACAATTGCTCTGGAATAAGGAGAGGGTTGATCATGGCATACAAATAACCTTCCACAGCCATTTTCTCTACAGGTCCACAGAGAAACCTCTAAAGTCTAGCAAAGCAGTGTTTTACATGATAACATCAATTCTAACAATACTCAGCTGGCCAAAAAGAAAATCATTCCAGTCAATCACAGCATGAAAAAATAAAATCCTATATTCCCTGAGCTCTCTTTTAACCAAATTATGCCAGTAATATTTAATTAATATTCTCAAGCCTTTAAACACTGTATAATTTAACAAAAGCAGTGACTTTTCAATAGTTTGATCTAATTTTTGTTAATAAAACACAAAAAAAAAAAAAAGAGAGGATATATAATAATATAACAGCACCAAATACAAAGGCCAAGTGGGTGTTTGGGGGGGGGGGGGGTTTAATGTGCACATTAGTCTGTCTCTGCCAATTGAAAATCAAAGTAATTCTAATAACTTACTGATTTCAGGGCTATTTCTAGGGAAACCTGTTGGGTTTAACCCTTGTGATGTGATTCCAAGGGATGGTAAGTGGGATTTCTTAACAGCAACTCTTCTCATAACTAATGGTGCACAAAATTTTGCATTTATTGCATGGTAGCTCAAACATCACCAAAAGGTCACACAAAATTATATTGTAATGTATTCCAGTCTTCCCAGGGAGATTATCATGTAAGCAGTAGCTTTATTTTTGGGGTTGTTATATTATTTATTATATTTTAATAAATGTTCTATACTTACATATGTTCTGCATTATATTTATATTATATTTTATTGGAAGTTCATAGCAGTGCAGCTCTGGAGTCAGTACCCAACTTCTGCATGGGGCAAATCACCAGAGGAGCCAGGATTGGCTGCTCAAGAGTCCAACCCACCTCATCCCAGAGCAGTTTTTCTTTAGTACAAATGGAAGCAGCATCAGGCTAAGGCTACATCATACAAAATGAGGAAATATGAGCTGGCTGCATCTAAGCACAGGGGTACTGAAGACAATGTGGATGCAGAGCCATAAAGTCTAATTAAAGTCTTAAGTGCTTTAAGTCTGATTTACTTCAATAGGATTATTTCATTCTCTTAAAATTCTCTGCATTTTTTATTCTTATAGCATTTAATTATAGTTTAAATATTTCTCCAAGCCAAGAAAACTGCCACTTGCATGTTGAAAATGTTGAAACAACGTGCTCTCAGCAGTTGAAATCTGTTTCTTAAAGCTTCTTCTACACAAAAATTAAAAAAAAAGATGGAATCAGCTCTTTCCCACACAATTCCGGTTTTGACAAATTGGCATTTCTAGATGAAGCATGTTCTTCTAAAACATCCTGTTCAGTTCTATTTAAATACATCAAAAATGTGAGCAGTGAAATTATGTGATGAAGTATATTTTAGCTGGGTCTCAAATCATGAAATATTGAACATGGCTACAGGAGCCTTACTCACTCACTGCAAGGAACCAATCCTGACCCAGCTGCTCCCTGGATTTGTGAGGAGATAGCAGTCAGAAAAAGTACCTGTGTTGCAAACAAAATAATTTTCATGTCATTGCTTCTTTCACAGAGGTGTTCAGAATATTCAACTGCTATTCCAAATAAAACAGGGGCAAAACAGTGTTTTAAACTTGGTAATGTGAAGCTTGGTGCTGCCCAAATAGAGCCATTTTAGCATGGTATATTAATTTTCACAGATAATTTAGATCTTATAATAGCACAATTGGCACTGCACTGGTTATTGCACCTTCATTTTTTGGACGTGAATTCTTTCTCCAACATCCAGTACTGGAGAGTGCCATAAAATAATCATATCCATGAGGCTTCACTAGAATAGTGAACACTGAATAAGCTGAAATTTTAAGTCATAATCGTCCTAATTTTTTAGAAATGCATGATAGAAAACATGATTCAGACTTGCAAATATCCATAATTTGTTACCCATCATTTAGCTCAATAATCATGTTATGAATTCATTTGTTTTACAAATTCCCTTAATTTTTAATCATATTATTTGACAGTAAGCATAAGAAACTGTATCAGGCCTCTGTACATTGATGAAAAGATCTAAAAATTAATAAAATAAGGAGATAAATGCAGAGCTTAAATGCACAATTAAAATATTAATTTAGTGACTGATTATGGAACTAAAATAGTGGGAGATTGATAAAAATATTCACCAAAAAAAAGTAAAAGAACTAATATTCTCAACCATGCCTCAGATAATGGGCAGTAAATAGACTTCAACACAGTTGTTACAGCAACCAATTTTTTTTAAGTCATGGTAAAATCTAAACTGTAACTGCAGCTGACTAGAGACAAGTCAGTGGTTTGCAACCTGAAATAAAAATTTTCTTAAGATTTTTTTTGAGATTTGAAGTAAGTCAATCCAACAGGAAGAATTCAAGACTCATGTTGTAGTGCACTAATATAACAGGCCATAATCAATGAATAAAAATCTAAATAAAGACAAAATTGCTTCAGTTTAATATAAGGAGCATGGACAATTCACAGAACTTTACTGCAATAAAACTAAATAAATCACTTCTTGATTTTGGATGCTGTCCCCCTGATCTCTCATATTTAACAAAGCCTCTGTCTGACCCATCCTAAATTGCACTGGCTTTATTAAACAGCTGGAGTCCAGAGTCTCCAAGGAGATATAATCACTGCTTAGGAATGGTAATGCATGCAATGCTGAAATTCAAACATCAATGATTTGTATCACAACTGATTGGGAAATTCTCTGGATAAACTACTCATGATTATTATTCTGTTGGCTCTAAATTTCTTTGTGAATTACCCACCTCTGAGGGCAGAGTGCTTGTACCTGGGAGAGAGATCACTGAACCAGTGTAATCTTTACTTGACATGTCAAGCGACTGCAAGGAGTTTACATCACTTCTTCTGGGATATAGGAGTGCATATCTAACTGAGGACAGGGGTTTAAAATTACCATTAAAAAGGATTTTGTAAAGTGCTTACAGGCCAGGATGAATAAATGTTCATTGCAGTTTATGAGAAAAAGGAGAAAAACAGGCTATAAAATATAACAATGAAAACAATTATATTCATGGATTCAAATATTTGTCTGCAAGTCCAATTTACTGATTTTATGAGTTTCTGTACACGTGTAAAATAAGTTTGACCTTGTTCCAACCCTCACATTATAGTAGCTTGTGTTTGCTCAATCATCCTTTTCATATGAATAATTTACTTCCAGTAATGGCACATTACTCTGAAAAATATAACCACAGAGGTCTCTTCTGTACTGAAATATCATAATAACAAGTGTTAAAAAAGCAAGCTTATTTTTACCTATTGTTTTCAAAATTAGCAAAAGATAACAATATGCCTAAATTCAGAATTCTTTCTCAAAATCATTTTCATAGTAAATGCAAAAATATCTAATCTTTAAGGATTTCTTTTAAAGTACTTACATGTATAAGTATTCCTGGCACATAGTTGAAAAGGAAAGCTGGGTGAATCAGCAATATTCGAGTTTGCTGGACAGCTAGAAAACAATAAAACACAAAGCCAATTTATTTTAGATCACCCTGATTCAAACAGCGCTTGACACTGAATAAAACAGTAAGTTATTTCCCAGTAAGTTCTTTCAACATTTAATTAAGGATGGAGACCAAAATACATAAAAACTAAGAATCAAAACACTTAGGAGATTTCTATCAATAAAAGGAAAATCAATATAGTAATCTTTTAAGATTCTTTAAAGCATAAAACACTGGAGTTCTTATTCTTATTCCCCCACCCTTTCTAAAATACTGCTAAAGATTAGCAAAATAGCACAACATTTCAGTGGGCATTGCCTGAATTTCTCCGTTCACCCACTTGTCTGCCTTTCAAAGGAACAACCTCATTGATTACTTCAGAACCATTGTGCTGTCATTCAGCAAACTACTCAGGCCTTCCTTCAGCCATTCTGCACTAAAATGCTCAAACAGGCCCAAAAGATACATTTCTGCCTCAGAACACATCAAACATCCTGCCCTTAACAGGTCCAAGGGCACCCAGGACCATTCAGCAGTGGGCTGAACAGGAGCAGAGACATCTATCTATGCCATATCCATGTGTTCTGCAGCTCCAGGAGCAGCAGTGGGGTTTAAAGGTACCTCAGGACCCTGAGAGCCCTTCAAGGAGTGGTCAGAGCCATCTGCTGAGCTCCACAAGAGCAGGCAGCAAGGTGGAGATTGAATAGGAATAAATGCTTCAGGATAACAATGGGAATGAAATCAGCAGTACCACAGTAAATACACAAAACCCCTGCAGTGCTTCATCCAGCCTCTGCAAAGGACAATAGACTTTAAATGAGTTGTTGTATCTAATTGGCACAGCCTGCAGATAGTGCAGGGAAAACACTTCTAAATATATTCATCATTGATTGTATTGGGAAAAAAAATAAGAGATCCAGTAAATTATGACTTTTACACATGGGTTTTTTCCCCATCAATAATGTCCAGATTTCTTAATGTATTTCTAACTGCAATAATGTATTCCCCATCACCTCACACACAAAATCACCAAGTTATTCTTTTGACCTATGACTCTGGAAACACCAGGACTGAGCTGTTTGGGGGCCAGAGGAACAAACCCCAAGCCCAAAGGCCTCTCCCCCAGCCCTACCCCACAGTGTCTCAAAGAGAACTCCTCAGTGCATCCAACCTGCTCCTTCATGGCTCCTGCTCCTTCTCCTGCCCTTCCCTGCCTGCTTTTCCTGAGCTGCCCAGCCCAGTCTCTGTGACTCCAAGGGTACTTCTCATGTTTGTGCAGGCACACACTATGGGCATCTCCCTGTTTTGTTATTCCTGAGGTTTCCCCTGTCCCTGTCACCACATCCTTTCAGTCCTGTCTCACTCTGGGGCTCAGCCTCTTTTCCCAAGCACCCAGCAACAGGACAAGAGGTCACAGTCTTGAGCTGTGCCTGGGGAGGTTCAGGTTGGACATTAGGAATATCTTCTTCACAGAGAGGGTGATTAGACATTGGATGGAGTCACCATCCCTGGAGGTGTTTAGGGAAGGACTGGATGTGGCCCCAGTGCCATGGTCTGGCTGACTGTCTGCTCTGGTGCTGTTTGGTCACAGGTGGGACTCGATGATCTCAGAGCTCTTTTCCACCCTCATTGATTCTGTGATTCCCTGTGGCCTCCCAAGTCCTAGTCTCTCCTCAGCAGGCTGGCACCCAGATGGAAAATGGGGCCTTGTCCCCACTTTTTCCAGGCGGATCCCATCAGGAGGAGACCCCTCCAGGGCTCCTGCCTGGGTTCCTCCAGCCCTGCCCCTGACACTCATGGGGAGTGGGGAACAGCCCCAGGCCAGGCACGAAGCCTTCTCCCCAGCCCCTGGGCCCCAGGGAAGCCCCTCCACAGCCCCTGGAGCAGTCGGGGCCTGGGGGCTCTGCCCAGCGGCCCTCCCTGCACAGGGGCCATTGGGGCCCTGCAGACAGAGCTCAGCCCTCAGCGCTCCCGAGCCCCCTCTGCAGCCGCTGGGGAAGGAGCTGCCTCCCACAGGAGCCAGGCACTGCCTCCCTGAGCTTCCATGGATGAATATCCTCCTGTCAGTCCCTGATTCCCACAGCTCCTGGCTCCTCACCACCACAGCCCTGGTTCCTCTGCGCTCCCCATCCTCAGCCCTCGGCACCCACAGCTCTGGTAGACGGAGGTGCCCGTCCCTGGCAGTGCTGCACAACTCCCAGGGAAAGGCAGGGAAAGCTGCACACCCTGTCCCTGCTGCACAACTCCCAGGGAAATGCAGGGAAAGCTGCACACCCTGTCCCTGCTGCACAACTCCCAGGGAAAGGCAGGGAAAGCTCCTTATTCCCATTATCTCAGCAGTGCCTGCTAGACTCAGAGAAGCCCCTGACTCATGCAGGAGGTGGGTGTTGAAGGCCTTGCAAGATCAGCCTCTTCTCACTGGAGAGTGCTTTTGAAGAGCTCCTGACATCTCCACGTTCTCATTTGCAGAGGAATGCTCAGCACTGCGTGGCTGCACTCAGGAGCCCTCCCCAGCCCAGGACAGAACTTTGTCACCAGCTGTAAAAGCCAGCAATTTATCAGTCCAGAGATTTTTATTGATACAAATCCTCTTCCAATGTAATTTGTTTGGATCAAATTTTGTCATGTCAATTTGTAAACTTAATTAACTGTGGTCTTAATAAAAGCCAAGATTACTAACATAATGATTAATTAGATCCTTTTAAGTAATGCAATGGTTGAATTAGCTAAATAAAAATAGTGGAGAAACTGGCAAGATAACACACCACTGATGGATGGAGGTTTGTCCCACAAAAGCAAATGCAAGAAGCATTATGAATTAGCACAATAGAAATAACTACAACATTAATCATTGGAAGCACATAAGTTACACACAGCTCTTTTGCATATAAAAGCCTAGTGATTGCTATGTCTTACACCAGAGAAAAGGGAAGCTTTAGCCTCTCCACATGATGTCAGAATGTAAGCATTAAACTTTTAATCTCAAATAAAGAATCAGGTCCTACTAGCCTATATTTCTGAGATGAGCTATTATGTAGATGAAGATAATTCACTGCCCCCCCCCATATTTATGTGGGAGTAGCAGACTTTTAAGTAATCAGCATTGCACATCAATACCAATTTATACTGTAATTTTTTAAAGCTGTTCTGATATCAAGTTATTTTTATCTGAATTCTGAATTATTATTTATTTATGCATTTTTATAGTATGTTAATATATGAACACACGCACAAAACAGCAAATCCAAACATTCTGTTCGCCATCAGAAGCTCTGGGACTCAATCCCTGACCTTACAGCAGAGGCTGTAACAGGCCCTTCCTTTGAAGAGTTTAGCACACCAATGCAGATCACTGTGGACTTGTATCTGACACCAATTTCTCCCCCATTCCTTTCTGAAATTTTAAAAAAATTATTCTACCCTATTCTTGGAAACAATTTTAAAAGCATTGAATATTATCCTGTAGTTATTAGAAGAATTTCTACTCCTTGGTCAGAATTTCACAGGTGTCTTAGGACTCCAGTTTACAAAAGTCAAGGAGAATCTTCTAAATGTTAAATACTTTGGAGTATTTAACCAAGCCATTGTATAACTTAACATTTATAAACCACACTCAGTGGCAAATTGCTGTGAGAGAGAACAGTTGTTTAGGTCTGCAGGTAATTGGTAGCAACCAAATGGATTTAGAACTATTCTGTTTCTGCTAAGACCTTGCAGGCAGCACTATTCATTTGTCCCTCTTTTCCCTTCCACCCTCTCTTTTCTCAGCTTGGTTACTTTGGAGTAAAAGCCTTTCTGATACAGATACAATTAAACAAAGTGTTGACTCCTTACAAAATAAGACTTCAGACTGGCTTAAATTTTCTTAACAGCAAACCTTATACCAACCAGGAGATAAAAACAAGCAATTACTTTCTACAGGCAGGGAAGGCAAGGAATCTCCTTCATCACTTCCTTATTTTATAGCACAATTCCTCAGACAAAAAAGGTTTAGAGGATGGATATTTCTCATGAGGTTGATCTATAGGGGTGTCTTTGTTGAAGGAAGTTGTTTTTTGTTCTAATCCAGCCAAAGCCACATGTGAGCCACAGCAGGGTGAATCTGATTTCAGATGTTGAGGCTGCACATTGTCACAAGCAAGCATTGCTCTTTTTACAAACCAGTGCTGAAATTTACTGGCATTATTGTTACAGTATAACTGTGCCAAATAAATGTAGTTCTGTTTAATTGTTTCCCATGTACATTTAAATCTGGAATGGTTGTGATAACAGCTAACAAATTGTGAGGTGGAATTTCACAGGTAGAGCCTAAAATTATCATGGTCAAAATGTGTGCAATAGACTGACCAAAAAAAAAAAAACAACAAAACAAAAAACCAACCCCAAAACAAACAAAAAACACAAATAAAAACCAACAACAACAAAAAACCAAACCACACAAACCCCAAGAACCTCACAAATCTTTAAATATTTAAAACTGCAGAGCTTTTCAGGAACAATAAGAAAGTAAAACTATGCATGCTACCTATTTTCTTTTATTCTCATGACAAAACCAGAACTGCAAGTGTGGAGCTGACTAACTCGATCACTTGCAATGAGTCACAATTAAATGGAGGCTGCCAGACTCAATTAACGTATCAGTTTAGAACAGATATCATTCTGTCAAACTGGAGGAAGAACTGGTTTTTTCAGGTCCCAGGAGTTTATTGCTTCTTTCTTGCGATAAAATCATAGTGCATGCCAGCCTTTCCAACTCCTTTTACCACTGTCTAGTAAACCAAAAGCCTAAAAACTGCAGTTTATCAGGCCT
Organism: Euphonia xanthogaster; assembly: GCA_034509185.1. NCBI lineage: Eukaryota > Metazoa > Chordata > Aves > Passeriformes > Fringillidae > Euphonia > Euphonia xanthogaster. The sequence continues at coordinate 5,743,813 of JAYDZK010000044.1, forward strand.
GCACACATTAAAAAATATATTGGCCAAAAATTGGCATACTAAAATATTGGCACATGCGTCCAAAGTTATCTCAATGTACTTTAAGGTCTAAATTAGCAGGGGCCGTGTCTGCTCTCATGTGGTGGGGGTTTTGTTTGTTTTTAAAGCAACTGTGGTAAACAAAGTAAGATTTCTGTAAAGCATCAGACTGGCTTTTGAGGATGAGAATCTAAACGGATTTTATTAAATTTAACAGGCATTGAACTAATAGCTGAATTCCTTTAGAGTCAGCCATAGGGTTTTTTCCTCCTCCATCCTAGGACTGAGGTTACAGTGAGACAAGGGGCCACTGGGCAGACAGGGCAAGAGCCCTGGAACCTCCTTCCCTGAAGGAGCTGAGCACAGCACAGCCCTGGGGAAGGGGCTCAAAGCCACAACTCTGCCAGCAGCAGGCTGCTGTTATGGGGCTGACCTCCACTCAAAGGCACAGCACAGATTTCCCTCCAACAAGAAATTTCCAGACCAGTCATCCAGGCTGGAGCCCTGTTCTTTGCCAAACAAAGGAAAACTCCTCCAAACCCTTGAAATCCACCTGTTTTTTCCAGCTACTCTGCTCCATTTTAATGCATCACTTTAAAATCTACAGCAGCCTGAGCACACTTATTCTCCTGAAATGCAGAGGTGGAAGTCCCTCCCTTTCCCAATCTCTTTTTTATTACAACAAGCATTTTACAGAATCTCAAGAATACTCCATCTAAAAAAGGAGGAACTGCCAAATAATCAAGTCCTAGCACACTGAGAAGACAAACTTGTACTCATAACTCACCCCATCAAGCATTTGATTCCACGCCCAGTCAGTTTTGTGTCAAGGACACGAGAAAAATAAAGGAAGCATTAACTTCTCTCCCAGGAAGGGGTGTGACAAGACTCTAAAGAAGCAGCAAAGCCAGCTGCTTCCAATATTATTTATTAACTTCCTTTAAAGTGTAGTTGAATCCCCTTTAAGGCAGACACACACCTGTAATCAATTGATAATTTGCCACCAGTAGTACAATTTCAGTAAACCTGGCACATCCCCTACTCCTGAAATGCAACAACTTGTGCTAAAAACTTCAAATTAAACTCCCTCACAAAAATGATTATAGGGTTTTGCTCTTTTATATTTTTCTTTGAATTTTTCTTTTGGTTTTTTGTTACTTTTTGACTGGAGAAGTAATAAGGGCTGTAGCTAACAGCATTATTGTGTTTACCCCTGGTGGCAAAGACACCACTTACCCTGTGGCTTTCCCTTGCCAATCCTCCCAGCCATACAGACACACAGCTTTCTGCTTGCCTTGGAAATAACTATTGTAACTCTGTGTGAAGGAGAGCTGTGTCTCCCAGCTAATGGTCAGGCTCCAAAGCTCACAGACAATTAACCATCTTTGGTGTCTCTTGGAGCACGTACCTTCTGCCAACATCTGAGCCCAACCCATTAAAATCAGCCCCAGCTCAGCACAGGTGTTTCCCTGGTTGCTTTCTGCAGGCACCAGGGGACAATCAACTCCACTGCCTGTGTGCAAGAGCCTCTCCCAAGTAGGAACTGGCCTCTCAATGTGAACATGAATTTCGTATGGGAGCAGACAGGAATTGCAAAGGTGCAATGCATTTGTGTTCATTATTGAAATAAAATCTGGGGCAAAACCCCCCAAAACTCATGAATAAAAATGTTTTAAGCTCTCTTTGAAATCATTCTACATTGCTAGTTTGTATTTATTAAACATTAGGTACTTTCAGTACATGGCCCTCAAACATATTAGCCCTAGGAAATCTCTTACTATGTAGAATATTTCTTATTTCTCATTAGGAAAGAGATAAGCAATTCAGAACATTCTGATATTGCCCTGTCACAGCTGGGAAAAGATTTTTACATTCATTATTTAACATTTATGGCACTGTCTGCAGCATTTTTTGCTTTGCTACAACAACAGAATTAAAGGACAAGGGAAAAACTAATCTTCCCAGCAGAATTTTATTCCAGAGCATATTTTAAGACTCAAATGCTATGCACTCATGAAAGGATAATAAAAATCTATGATAACCCCATGGAAATATGGCCTGAAGGAATGAAACTTAGCAGACATGAACAGGTCATCTAAAGGAATTTCTTCATGTTTCAAACCAGAGAAAACTTGACAGCTGCAAGTGTAGTGACAATACACATTATCCAGGGATGGATTCACAAAAATACTTAAGCAGACCAGGGAACCAGGGCCAGAAGCTGGGACTAAGCATCCTCAAGATTGTCCTTCTAATTTTCTAACACTTTCTTTAGCAAGTTAAACTTGCAATCTTAGCTGAGCGGCCTCAAATGTACCCTTATCTCACTGGCCTTGCACCTGGGGCTATCAGATTCATTTTAGAAACTTTAGTTTCTAATTTCTTCCTAAACTGCTTAAAATTTGCAATAAAAAAAAATAGGTGCTAAGTTATGTGTTTCTCAGATAATATGGGAACGCTGATAAAAGAATACCTGTGCATGCTAATGTAATTTTTCTTTTCCCTCTTCCAAGAGTACAATGCAGAGAGTTTCACTGCTTTTCCCTTTTATTCTGAAAAAGCAAAAATGAAACTACACAAAAATGCTTAGAAAATGAGGAAGTAAAACCTCTTTTTTCCCAGAAAAATAATGTCTCAGCATTGACTACCAATAAAAGATGCATCTGAGACCCTGCACACTATACCCACACACAATATATGACCATACAAGTGGGCCCACACAAAGCACTGTAGGAATGACTGGAAATGTGAACAGGACCTGTTGTGTCTCCTCACAAGCACTGATTTAGTGTCATATTTACTATAACCAAAATCACTGAGCTTTCCAATTTTCTTCTGGTCTCCTATAAACATTCATACAACCAGACGGCAACAACATCAGTAGTCAAACTCACTGCATGTGTGCCACACCCTGAAGCCTTTTTCAGGCTCACAGAAATGCAGCAAATAGTGAAAAGATCTTCTAACTGAATTACACTAAGTCCTTTAAGCAAGATACACAGCTGGAAATTAACCAACATATGAGGATAATGCACTTTTTCAGATTGAGAGTCCATTCAACTCAGTCTCCTGCCTTCAGCAGTGGCCACAACCTCAATGCATTTGCAGCTTCAAGTGCTTCCTTCACAGTGTCTGGTATTTATTTTAATAAAGCCATGACATTTTAGACAGTTTATAGGAATTCAATTTTCTGGGCCTGAGCACAGAAAGGGAGGTGCTTTCTGAAACACCAGTGTGCAGCAGCTGGCAGCAGGTCCATCAGTGTCACTCATGGTCACTCTCAGGCCCTGGGGATGTAGAAGAGCCCAGCTCAGGTGTGGAGCAGGGCTGCTCTGCTCCTCCTGAAGGCCTCAGCAAGTGCTGCTGCCAAAGAAACCCACTCCAGTGAATTTAATTTGCAAGAAACAAGGGCTATCTAGAAGAAACTTCTCTTCCTAGAAGAAAGGAAATTTATTTTATGGATAGAGCCCAAAGCCAGTAGGACCTTGCTATCCAGATCTTCCATCACAGTCCAATGCACCATGGAGTAATCATTAGCAATTTCAGTGGTTTTGTATATGAAAATTTTATTTCTTGCCAGACAGCAAACATTCAAGATATTAGTACAGAAATTTATTCAAAGAAAGTTTAACTTTTAAATAATACTTATTTTACTCCTGAGTCTTCTGTTGGGAAGCCCTGACAGATGTAAGCAATTCTTGGCCCATAGTGAATTCCAAATTAAGTTTATAGCATGAAAATTTTTTTCCTGGCAATTATTGGTGACAGAGATTCCAACAGCTTGCTAGTTAATATGTAATTTTAGTAGCATTCATATTTAAGCAGCAGCACTACTAATTTTGAAGGCACATAGCAACAAATATCAGTAAAATGACTGACTCCTGCAAGGAATTGAATAGTGTACCATTAAGAACAGGTGCACTGGTTTGGAAGTGTTCTCATAGTATGAGAACTAAAGTTTCAACTAAGAGCAGGCCCCTATTGCATGTGAGGGAAGGAAACATACAGATACAACTCATGGAATCAAAAGAGTCAAACAGAGAATATTTGCATTTATCATCAAATGCCATTTGCAAATGCATGCAACAAGTTACATTTCTTTTTCACTAGTATTTCAGCTTTGTCCTGCCACACTAGCCAAACAATGAAATTCACATAAAAGCCTGTCTGTACCATCATTTACATTCTCATTTGGCCAGGTGCCATAAAAATCAGGTTATTATGTAAATAAGGTGTTCAACTGGCATTTAGAACAATCAGCACTTGACCATCATATATTTCAGTTTTATCTCCAAATTACTTCAGTTTTTTTCAGCGACAAACTGGAAATACTTCCAACTAATTTCTTCTAAAGCATCTAGAATGGCATAAACCCAAACACTAAACATTAGTCAGTTTACAAGAGGCTCAATGCCAAGCCTTACTGACAGGTATGAAATGGACAATTGTCTCTTTCAGCCAGAAGGTTTTTAGAAGCAAAAGACCTACACATGCAGGGGGTCCTTGGAGGTATCAGGCATGTAGAAGGCAAGAGTTTGAGACCTGTACAGCTATAAAGCCCAATGAACTCTAATGCAGAGCTTTCCTTCCCTTCACCCATTGACTATAAAAGTTCTTTAACATTTCTGGAGGAAGGAAATTCAAACCTGAGTGCAACATCAGGTGCTGTTTACATACAGTAATAATAAAATATATTTACCTTGAAGACTTTCTCTTCCTCTCTACTCCAAACATCTTGATAGGCAAATATGAATAAAATCAAGTTAAAAAAAAAAAAAAAAAGGACAAGAAAAAAAAAGAGCTTGAAGAGCCTGGTAAAATGGTTTAGCAATTTAGCACAGACAATCTGTCTGTATTATTATGAGCAAGTAACCAGAAATAGTCAGTTTTCCCCTAATCTTCACTGATTCCTAAGGCTTTTCTACATGGTCACATCAAAGAGAATTAACACTTAAATACATTTCTGTGATAATATTAATTCCCACACAATTCACACCATCTTTTGATCAGAATTATTTTGAGCATTATAAACAACATGGCATATATGAATTTTTTCAGACCCTCAACATCATACTGTGTAAATGTTTGCTTAACCAATTGCCATGAAAAATCATGTCAGCTGGAAATAGCACTGATAAAAATGTCTTAAGTCTGATTTAATAAAAAGATCTTCCACTAGAGTAAGAATGGAGCATTAATAAATAATTCCAGTGATAACACTACTGAAATAAAATCCTGTGGGCTTCTTTTGGCACATGGCAAGCTGTTAGTGAACCATCTACAGACACGCCAACCTCCACTATTCTAACAAGCTATGGAGAAACTTCTCCATGTTTTTATGCTGTTGGTCTTCAGCATACCTTTTAAATATGATTAATTCTATAGTTTTGTGTACAGGTGAAGCACTGCAGCCTAGTAACTGCAGCACAGGACCAAAACCTAAATGATGGTTTCATTTCTGCTCTTTGATAGGTGACCTTAAGAAAATTCTTGCACTCATTTGCAACAACAGGCACTTTCATACTACCTCTGTTATAAATGAGTTTGGATTGAGATGGGCTGGCTAAGAAGGGTCAAAGTTTGCAGTTGTGAGGGGCACGTAGCATCAGCAATGGGCAGATTTTGTAGTGCCAGGACAAAGTGTGACCTTCTGGCTGGGAAGGCTGTTGTCCCATGCTGTGACTATGCTTCCAGGGTCTCCACAGAAAAAGCTAAGCAAGAATAAGGTGCTCTTCCAATTCATAAATGTGCAGTAATTCTACTCTGCCCACACACATTCTCATATTCTGCGAGCACAGGGCAAATGTCCTGAAGAACAGGACAGTGCTCTCTTTCCTGCACACCTTCCAGCTTCAGGGCCTTGCAAGGCTCATGCTCCAAGCACTTGCTCTGCAGCCCTGCCCTGGCTGCCCTGACCCAGCCAGACCTGTAAAAATTTGCCTGTCACAGGTGTCCCTCCTTCTCCACTGCAGATGGGCAGCACCTCTCCCTCAGTGCCACCTTCCCTGAGTCACTCTGGGGCGCTTCCTCATGCCCATGAAGCAAACCTGGGCATCTCAGTACTCCTCAGCCCCACAGATTTCATTCCATACCTTGACAGAAAGCACAGGGACAAATACAATCCCTGTCCCCTGCACCAGTAACAGCCAGCAGCTCACCAGTCCCAGTGTGCCAGGCCAGGGTGAGCAGGCAGCACACAGCCCAGCTCTGAGCCAGGGCCAGGGCACCATCAGGAGCTGCCTTCATTTGCTGTGGCAAGTGTTGGCACCACTGGAGAATGACAAACAACTGTATAAAAAGTGCCAACAAGAAATGCCATTAGCACACACCGAGCAGTGCTGATGCACAGCTCTCAATGAGCTGGAGCACATCACATCCCACAGGAATGGGACACCCCTTCTGCCACCTCCCAGCACCACAGGCAGGCAATTCCCTGGCTCTGCAGCCTACCACCATCTGCTGAAGTTCTCCAGAGGCAGAATGGATGCACTACTGTTAAAACACAAGTTAGAGAACAGACATATTTAAGATTCTCTTTTAATTTTTCCTCTAAAAATCCATAATAAACTAGCAAAGGATTGAGATTTGGTGATTAGCACCTGAATGACAACAAGTCATTATTTTTGCACCAAACAAGGATAGAGTATCGTGGGTAATTTACAGTGGGTAATTAAGATAATGAATACTTGAGAGTCTATCACATAATAGTCCCTAAAAGTATCATTTTAATAGGGGCATGATTATAGACAGAACTAAAAAGGACCAAAACAGAAACAACATACCTGTTTTAGACACATGTTTTAAAAAGGCATGAATCTGATCACTTAAACTGTCATCTAAGTTCCTCTTTGATTAAGACTTTGATTAAGATCCTCTAAGTTTGTCTGCATGGGCATTAAAGTAACTGGTAAAATTATACCAATATCACCACCTGTGTGAACACATTTTAGATGAATTTTTGCTCGGCCTACCTTGAACCAAATGATATCATTGGAGGAAGAACAGTCTTCTCCAGTGCTTCACCCATGGAGAGGTGAGCAGGTGGAGGATTCCCATCAGATGAGATAGCCTGATTTCCTATCCTCATTGAAGCTTGGAGATAATATTCCACCTTTCAGTACAGCAACAGCAGAAGAGTGCAAGCATGGCCTAATGTTGCCAATGTTGCTCAGCAGGATTATAAAACAGGTAAAGCCTGTCTAAAAATTGTGTCCTGCCACAGAGCTGTTGGCTGTTGCTATCTGTTTAGCTAACATTGAACCAAGCCAGTTGTGTTTCCTGTGTCCTCCATCTCAGCAGGAGTTCCTTATTCAGCACTCTGTAAGGCTCTAACACCCAGCACGGGCACTGACTCATCCCTCTCAATCCGTCTGGGTGCCTTGGACTCCAAAATGAAGCTGCAGTAGTGCTGAGCTCTTCTGCCCAGCTCAGCAAGCCCCAACATCGTTGCTTTTTATAGTGCTCTTCAGCCAAGTTATGATTATTTCTTAGCACATGTTGAAAAGAGGGTCACTCTTCCTCACTACAGATAGAGGGGAAAACACAGCTGCAGGGCATTAAAGAGCCCACTGCATGACCAGGACCCATCCTTGCACCTGGCAGGTCCCCAAGTCACTGTGGCCACATTACCAAGACCAGGAAGATAAAAATAATCAGTAATGTGGGCTTTGCAAGGCTGCAGGATATCCCCCGTGACAGGAATTTATTTGGGAGTTTGAAGGTGGTAACAGCTGAAGGTGTCAAGTTGTTCCAGCTGGTCTATTCCTCCTGCTAAATCACAAAGTTGAAAAGGACAGGCTACACTGAAATCTCCCTAATGAAAAACTAAATGTTCATGATATGACCTGCTTCCCCAGGAGAGTCTTTATGTCCTGATTACTGAGAAAGCATTAATTGTGGTGGTTTTCACAGGCAAGGTGAAACTTTAATGGGTAATGAAGTGTGTACCAAACATTAGAAGAAAACTCCAAGGGACAGAATATCCCCTTGTCATGTGAGTGCTGTGACCTCCTGGGGAACTGACTCCTTTGGAGAGGTTGCCCCTTGCTAGAAACAGCCTGGGGGACTCATATTGTTTGGAAGGGAGTTTCTATTGTTTGGAAGCCAATCTTTGGGTTAATTGCAGTTTCATGCAGTCTGGTTTCCTTTCTTCGCTTATCTTCATGCCTCAGTTTTAAGTCATTTCTCAGTTTTATGTCCAGCCTGGAGTTTGTAACTCCAGCCTCTGGTTGTGACTGATGGTTTGGAAGGTTTCATACACAGAATTCCATCTCTACTTTATTAAAATCCTAAGTTTGAAGGGAAAATAGTCACTAAGCCTCTAAGAACATAATGCTGTTTTTTCATTGCAAGTGTTGATTGATCAGAAAATTGGTGCTCCTCACAATTTTTTCCCTGCACTCCTGTGGTTTTAAAGGTCTGATTTAAAATTTTGCTTGCCTGTTTGAAAGCATAATGAAGTCTATAATTACCTATTTTCTTCCAGGTAGTTCTCAAGTGTTGAACTTCATTATGACTTTCCTTAGAAATACAGGAGAAAATCCTTCTGCTATCTTAGAAAAATACCTTCTTCTTTCCTCAATAAGCATGAGCTATAATAGTCAAAGTAATATATTTCTGCAGAAAAAAATCATATGCTAGGAAAATAATTTAATAAGCAAAACAATTAATCACTACCACAACCTTCCCAACATTCTTTTCCAGCTGCTAATTAATATATTGCTGAACATACTTCAATTTGTTTCTGGAAAAAGTCCTGCAGGCTCCACTATTTGCAGCCAGCAGCAATCCTGTCCTTCAAATGTTCATCTTGACACAACAAGTGGAAATGTGATTTCTGGTCTCTCATCTCCTTGCTGTGCACAATGCTGGGCAGTACTGGGAATCTGATATCCAGAACTTTCTGGTCTGGTACTGAAATCCTCCAGTCGAATCAAGGACAAAGCTGTCAAACATAAGTTGTCTTAAGAAAAAAAAAAAACAATTTCTTCTTTAAGAGAAAGCATAAAGTAGCCTAAAGTAAGAAATATTCCTATATTTGATGTTTTTCTGTATATAAAGGGACCTGTAATTTTAATTTTGAGAAAACAATATTATAAAAGGAACCCTACATGAAAGCTCTGCTTAGGTTAAATATCTGTAATTTAACAGGATCAAGAAGAAATCAGCAGTTTGCATTTTGGAAAGAAAGAATTCATGAGGATTTATGTAACACTCATATTTCAACAACTTCATCATGAATTGTGCCAGCATTAAATTTTAGCTGTTTTTCCTGCAAAGTGTGGAAAGCACTTCCTTGTTAAACAGCAGATTTTTTTTTCTTTGTTTAATAACAAATAAATTAGGAGGAAGTTTTTGTTTTCCATCGGCTTGACAATTATGTCACTGTTTTGCTGGAAATAAGAGCAGTTGGCATTTTCTTCATGCCAGTATATGTGTGTGTGAGTTGAATTGTCTCTGAACTATGAGCAATAACAAGATAATCCTTGTACCAGAAAGCAATTAGTGATTGCTCTGCAGCCAGGTTATTCCCAGGGGTGGGAACCCCTATCACAGAGCCATGTAGCAGCTGCAGCTTCTGCACAATGGAAAATCATCTCTGAGTAACTGCTTAGCCTCTTTAAGGAGAAGAGAATTGCACTCTTGGATATAAACCATCTCATTTTATTAAAAAGAACCCTCTTCTAGCCATATGGAAAAAAAATCAAATTAAAGGGTGCAATGAAAAGATTGTAAATTGATTATTTAAATTTTCTAATGTTCTAAAGGATTTGAGGGCTAAGACAACAGCATTCTCATGCAAATTACTTTTTTGGCAGCTTTCTCTGTCTGTTAGAGACTCCAAAACTTTCTGTGAATTTGGATTTTTACAAGATCAGCACAGAACTAAATTTTCCTAGAAGCACAAAACCCATTGAGGTAACGGAGAAAACCACCGCAAACACCCGAATGTGCAACCATCCTCTCCTACCTCTTCAGCAATGTCACTCAATTACATAAACATGCCATGCACACTGAATTTCACATCCCCAGTGCCACTTGAAGCAAGCCATATCATTTCCCAGCCAAATATATACACGACTCCAATATGCATATACATATAACTCCAGTACTCAGCTAATGAGATGCAATTATTCACAGCTGATAATACTCTTGTTCTAAAGCCCTCTACATGAAAGCAAGAAAAATTTGAGTTGCAGAGAGACTTTTCCCTTTCATCAGTACTGTCAATTAGAATTCCAACATTATGTAAGAAACAGGAGAAAGCAGCTCTGATCTGGCTAAAGGTTAATAAATGCAGCAGTTCAGGGAACTGGAGCAGAAGAATACTAATGGCTCCTGCACCTGGAACACAGCTTCCCTCTTCATCCTAATTAACTTCTTCCCCATCAGAGCATTTGTGCCCAATGCATTTATGAAATAATGCAGGTCTTTGGCTTCAATAAGTCAAATATAAGTCAAACAGAAGAAAGACAGTGTTAGGAAAGACTGACCCTGTTATCATTACCTATTTGGCATAAAATGATATTGACAGCTCTTCTGCTTTTCCATCCCCATTAGAAAAACCCAGCCATGAGTATTCTTCTCTGGATTAATTTATAAATATATTTGCTAATTTTCCTGTGTTAATATTTCAGGTTTTTCTGTAAGTAGTCTAACTTTTTGTCATGCACCAAAAGGTAATGAAAGATCTGCAGCAATGCTGTGTTTCTTGTGAAACTGTATTTTCAAAACATGCAAAAAACCCAAACTCAATCAAAATTCTGTGGCAAGAGATTTCCTAGCACTGCGGTGGTCAGGAATGCACACTGTCCATTAAATGTCTGATGGGAAAGGTGAGGGAGAGACCCAAGGAGTGATGAGCTGCTCATCTCTCACAGTGCCCTCAGCCTGTGCAGCAAATTACACCCAAGACATGCAGAGGATGAAGCAGAGCTCCTTTTACCTGTCAGAGTGTCCTCCCTGGGATCACCAGTGCCAAAGGGCTGACTGTGACACTTAATCAAGCACCTGCTTTTTGTCAGGTTAGTGGCATCAGAGAGAGGCAAAATAAACTCCTCAGAGAAGTTCAGACATTTCTCTCATTAAATCTGCCACATCATTTCCTCATTCTTATTTTGGGTCTTTAGCTCTGCAAATATTGACTCCCCAGAGGAAATCCAGCTCTTTTGGCTGATCACCAGCTCTGGGAGACACAGCCTCCACCAGCAGCTGCATATTTAATGATTCTAGTGATTTGTGGAACATATATACTACTGATATCACCAAAAGTGTTTAAGGTTAGAAACAGCAGATGAGGTGTCAGAGGGAAAGTCAGTGGTAAGAGTCTGTAACCTGCTTGTCCCCCAGCCCTGTCAAAGTGTGTGAGATGGTGCCCTTCACACCTTGCAACTCTGGGGGACAGGAGCCCTCACTCCCTGCCCTCCCTGCTCGCTGGGGCTGCCCCACACCAGGCCAAGGTGGGGCTGGGGCTGAGGCATCACCTTCCAGCCTTTCAAGCCCCCTCTAAAATGCCTACACTAGGGGTAGGATTCTTATTTTCTTGGTCTACTTTCCTTTTCCAGGACAGGGAATCCATTCATGCAGCAGTGGGAGGAGGATTTATTTATTTTTTTTTAAGATAAAAGAGAGCACTGACTGCTGCCAGAAGGAAATCATGCAGAGCAAGCCTGCAGCAGCAGCTGGTGCAGCTGCCAGCATCCCCAGCTGCTCTCAGACCAAAGTCCTTCTCCTCAGGACTGAGGAGCTGCCTCCTCCTGTGAAGGTGCTCCTGCCAGCACAGAAAGCTGATTCCAGAGGCAGAGGCACACAAAAAGCAGAGTTCAGCAAATCTCAGGCATAGTTACTCTCTCTAAGGCTATGGCAGGAGGGCTGAAAGTGGGGCAGTAAACAGGATCCTGGCTAAGGGAAATGCAAACCTTCCCCCAGTTCCTGCATATTGGTATGGATCTCCTGAGCAAACACTCACCTCTCTAGTAATTGTTTATATATATCTGCAACATGGAAGCAAACAGCTGTTTGCAAACTCAGGAACAGCTTCTGCCTGTTGTGAGGACATACTAAATGTTCTTGCTCTGCAAATGGTTGTGTTAAACCTCTGGAGAGGCTTATGTGGTTAACATGTGAGATCTAAAGCTCCAAATACCTGGTGCTCCTGGGATATTTGGCCAAAGGGCTGCAAGCCTGTGGCAAGTGCTGTGCAGAACCAAATTTTCCCAGTGGCTGAGGTCAGAGCCCAGACCAGTTGCACACCACCTGGAGCCACTGGTGTTTCAAACATGCACTAAAATACTTCCCTTTACTTCTTGATTGAAAAAAACCAAACACCTCCTGCCTATATTTACCTGATGACATCAGCTCATGACCTGGCCCATCTAGCATCTGTCTCTGTACCTGAAGTCCTCAGTTGTTATTCCTTTGTACCTACTTCCAGGCAAGTGGTGAGACAAAATCACACACAAAAGTTTACTCCTTGCTGTGAAATTAGTCATTGCTGTCCTCAGCACAGATTCTTCCCTGCAACATAATGTTTAATACAAAGGGAAGATTAATTAAATTCTGTGGAAGTGTGGCTCAGGTATCTCACTAGGGAATTGTTTGCTTCTTTTTATTTAAACTTGCATTAGTTTTCATTAAGCTACATTACAGGTTCTAGCCACTTTTTCCTTCTTGTACTCAGCATATCAACTTAGATGCTTCAAGGATTGCAAACAATGCAAGGTAATTGGCCCAAGAAATACTCAATCCCTCCAAGAGTAACTTTTCCCATGGCATGCCTCCTGCCAAAGGAAATCAGAAGCCCTGTGAGCTCTGAGGAGGAGGGCCAGGCTGTGAAATTCCTCGTGGAGGCACATATTCAGTCTCCAGAGTCAGTACAACATGCATCCCTCTGAGTGAGAAATCCCACCTCTCCCATGGTGGGAAGTGGTGAAAATTACACATACCACAACTTGCATGTTTGAGAGGCTCTGTAGACACTTCTTCATGCAGCTGGATGCAGCCAGTAGCAGTTGGGCTCTGTGTAATAGCACAGAGTCTTTTCAGGCTGAGAAGAACTGGGCACCTGGTGCTCATGGCTGAGGCTCCCCCATGGCCACCTGAGGGTGACACCCATCACCCTGACCAAAAACCTCCCTTGCCTGACCCACTGCTTGGGCTGCTCTGGCACATACCCTTGCACTGCTGACCAGTGACCTCAGCAACTCTGACTGACTGGGATAAGAAATATCTGAGGAAAAGTAAAAAATACTTCCTTTCTAGCCTGACTAGGGCCCATCTGTTCATGCCAGAGTGCTTCTGTACATGGGCAGGTCAAACAGAAAATCTCTTCAGCCAAAACACAGTGGAAATACAACTGTTCAATCATGAGCATGACAGACCCACTATATTGCTCTTACAAAATTGCTTGAATGTCTTGGAGCCCTTCAGGCTTTTACCACAGCTTGAGGTCTTGATGGCAGATGCATTTTCCATCCAACAGCCCAGAGGACAGGCCATGGCCCCTTGCACAAGCAGCTCCCCACCTTGCAAGTGCAGGGCAAAAAATGCAGGGAAAGGCCTGATTGAAACGAATACACAGTTTTATTTAGTTTTGTTTCCATTGTGACGCTCTTTGCCATCATACCCAGTACTCTGGTGGCCTGCACAAGGGTTTGTGCCAGAAGAGCAGGAGCTGACCTTCCCTGGACCAGAAAGGAGCCTCTCATCCTGCTGCTGCTCTTCTTTAGGGTCACCCAACCCCCAGCTCCAAGAACACACTGTCTACCCTACTTCCTCCACTGTCTCTGAATTGTGTCCTCCCGGTTTCATCCATCTGTTTTGGGCACAATAACCCGCTACAGCAATGAGTATGTGACTCCTTCCCTTTTAGGACAGTTCATCCACCTCTTTCCATGCACCCAGGCCAGCCTCCCCAGGCAGGCCCCAGGAGTTCTTACCATGCCCAACTGGACAACTCCAAAATGTGTCTTGAGTCCCAGCAGTGTCTGAAAGGTTTTAGCTGGGAAGGCCTGGCCAGGGGCAAGTGTTGGAAAGGATCATAAATGAAGGCTTGGGTTTAGCAGGAACTTCTGTCAACCTGCATTTTGGTAAATGGGTTTATGTTATCCATCATAATTGATCAGATGGCTTTCAGGAGGAGAAATCCATCAAATCTACCTGGTGATATGTGGGGTACACAGATGAATGAGAGGGAGAAATATTATTTATAAAAGCAAAACAAGGAGTGTGTAACACCAGAGAACAACAGAGGAATGCATTTCCAGAATAGGGTGTTAATGCAGAGTTGCTGTGAAAAATGATTAAAAGCTGGTAGAAAAGACAGGTTGCACAAAATTGATGTTATCAGGTTCAATTTAATTTTAATCCTTCAAGATACTGAATCAGAGTTATTATAACAGACACTCAATAGTCTCACTAGTTTTTCCTGCCTGAATATTTATTATCAAGTGTTTCAGATTAAGGCAGGAATAGTGAGCAGCTGATGTTAAAGTACAAGGTTATAAGCACATTTGTTATAGGTTATAAAAACTGCATTTGCCAAGCTTCAAGTTGCCACATTGCAAGGGAAGGAAAATAGAGAGTGGAAATCCATTCACAGCTGCACTTTATTCCAAAAGAAGTCATGTGGGAAAATACAAGGATTTTAAAATGTCTAATAAATACATGGTACACTCAACAGAGAAGACATCCACACTGGGGAAAGGCTGGTACAGGAGTGAGAGGAGTCAGCAGCATCCTCAGTGCCTGCCTGTGCAATACACACGCTTCTGCTCCCTCCTTCTGACACTGCACACACCAGCTGAACAGAAATCTGACAAGAACTCTCAAACCCACCACTTACTACTTACCCTGGCACAGTCTGAACTGAAAGTTCTTGTTCCCTGTACAACCTGTCCTTTTTTCTTTTTTTTTTTTTTTTTTTTAACAAGACCTGTATTTAGTGTTAGAAGAAAGAATGTAGTTCATTGTTCACAGCCCAGCTGATGTATTTCTGCACCGGTACCTGCATCTCTCATAGGTATGAAAGGACACAACATCAAGGATGGCTGAAGAGAAACCAATTCTTCTGACACTCAACTGCAACTGGGACAACCTGCTGCCACCAGGGCAGTCACAGGAGAGGGCTGTGTCCCCTTCACAGGGCTGAAATTCAGTGTCAGGTCATGTGTGCCAAACTCCAAGGGGGTCCTGCACTCCCACCCACCACTTTTCACCAGGTCTGCATTTCATTAGTTCTTGTTGGAGGTTTAATACAAAAGAAAAATGTATTTGAAAATGGGTGCAAACACAGAGGGCTATGACATACCTGTCAGAGTTCAGCACATACACATGGCTCCTAAAAACATACATCTTCTGTCTCTGTCTTTCAGGATACACCACAGTGCTTATTTCTTGGAAGAGGGACCATATCATAGGAGAAAAGGTACTGGAAAAATTAAAAACAAAATTAAAAAAAAAAGATGGAAAAAGATATTAATTATAAATCCTGTTCCTAAAAAAAAGCCCAAACCACCATGCTCAATTTTATTAATGGCCAATGTTCTTGCTGACTATGAAATTTCATACATCTCTTTTTCCTCCCCTCTGTACCTCTGAGGGTACCAGGGTGCCATATGTTGAACAACTGATTCAGGACTCGTTGTGTTTTACTTGAAATTCTCTTTCACAGAACTGGAAAGGCTGAAGAGAGGTTCCAAAATTAGTTAGGCTACACTATGCCAGCTTCATTAATGTAATAAAACTTCAAAGTAGAAAATTTATTCCATCTGTAGCAATTAAAATGTAAATAAACACAAGTAAAATAAATCAACCAAATATTTGGGGGCATTATATCACTTTTGGGAAGTGTAACACTTACACCAGCACGTCAGGGAGTGGAAAACTGGCTTGCTCACACTCAGGAGATTCACTTGAATCAGATGGCAGCACTGTTGAACTCAATGGCACATAGCAGGACAGCACTGCACCCTCCCAGTGCTCAAGCCCTAAATCAAAATTGCTGTCCTGAATATTCTGCTGCATCTCTTATTCAAAATAGAAAAAATTTATTCAGCAGTTGGAAGCATTTATCAACATAAGGAGGGATTTCTTCTGCTTGTTATATGGGCTGAGTGCTATTTTCCTTATTTAATGGAGAAATTTGAGTGGGGCTTTGCTACCTCTGATGCAGCTGCCATGTGGCTGTTCCATCCCATCCCCACCACTGTCACTCTCACTCTGCCTCTTTCTGCACTGGCAGACAAGGCTCAGCTGCAAATACAGCTTCTTACTCACAGTTTCAGTTCTCCTGAAGCAGAGTTTCTGCTGGACATTTTTTTCCCCTTTGAAACAGCCGTTTGATATTTTATTTCCTGCCAGTGGATGGACACTTGTGCCAATATACTGAGTTACCCAGTGACACTGTCCCTCCTGTCCCTCCCTCTCACCTGCCAGTATAACAAAGGGCTCTATGGACAGATGTGGTGGGGTGTGGGCACAGACTGTGCAGGGAAGGCAATTAAAAGTCATCACAATATTAAAATAGGACTTTCACCATCTTATATGCACAAAGAGATCTTTAGTTTGATTGGTGGACCATTAAAATGCAGGCCCTTAATTAAGATGCAACTCTAGTGCAAAGATCATTTTTGGAATATGAATCAACTCTTCTGATTAAGTCTCCAAAACCATTACTACATTGCTTCTCTTTTTATAACATATCTCATTAAAAAAATATTTTGACCACTCTTGTAATAGTTCAAATTCTTTCATTAAGCCCTCCTTTTCTGACATTTTTCTCATGTTGAAGTTCTTGAGGGGAAACAAAGTTGCTTTCTCCAGAAGGCTTTTCCTTTGTGCCCCTTGTAAGGAGGACAAAACAATAACATTCGGGACAGCTGCTCTGCACTGTACACAACCAACCAGCCAGCAAAAACAGTGAAAAATGAAGCCAAAAAAGGAAACACTTTCATATTCATGACTCCCTGAGGGCACTTCAGTGAGTTCACAGGGGTCATAAGAACAGCAAATGTCACAAGTGTGTCCACTGAAAATATCATGTGGAAAAGTCTTTAAAAACATGATCTAACAACATAACTTATATAAGGTTAAAAGAAAAAGAAGTTTCTGTGTAAGCTCAGGACAAAGCATCCCACAAAGGTCAAAAAACCCAGCATTTTCCTTGAGTTGATATTAATTTCATGTCCACAGCTTTAAAAGCAGTACTTTGTGTGCTCATACTGCAAATATGTCTCCACAGTATGGAGAGAAACATGGTGTCAGTCCTGTCAAGGATTTATAGTTTGCTTTGCAGGTAATTGTGGAATAAGACTATTTTGGAGGCTTACCTTCACTGTTATACTTCATCCTGAATGTTGGTGGCTCAGTGACATTCTCTGCTTGTTTGCACCTCCCCACACTTTAGGCTTCTGCTGTCTAAGGGACAGATGTGGGGAAGGTATGCCAATAGACTGCAGGTTAGGAGGAAAATTAGTAATTTAGTATTAGTAACTATTTTATTGCTGCAAAGCCAGTGAGTCTCTGCCAAGACTTTAGTGCCTGCTCCATATGAGATAGTGGCAAGAGACACTTACTCCAGCAAGGGCCTTTCTTACAAACTGAAGGGGCTGTAGGGAAACCAAGGCTCACAAGATCCCATGACATGGTAATGCCAGGCCAGCATTAGAAACCACCCTGAGAGTCCCAGTCCAGCAATCTGCTTTGATCCCTACCAAGAATGAAGCAGGACTCTCACAGAATCTCTTTCCAAGCAGGCCCAAGATTTTCCACCTTCCCCAGGACATGGCAATCACACAGCACAGGCTGCCCTCAGTACATGGCACTACCAGGGGCTCTTTGGCACACACTGGCAGGGCTTCTCTGGCCTTAACGACCACTGAGTCATCCATCACCCTAAAAATCATTCATGTTATTGCTGCTAAAATCAGCAAATAAGGGTCTGTGATCAGAGCACTGCAGTCATGCTAGAGAGGATTGGAGGGGCTGCTTGTTTAAACCATGCACACTCATGCACAAGTGTGCAAACGCGAGCACAGCGCTGAAACAACGGCAGCCCTGACTTGGTAACAGCCCCATGCCAGCCTGCTCACACCCTGCAGTGCCTGCTGAAGACCAAGAATCCAGAACCAAGTTTTCCCTGGGCTACACCAGCACAATGAAGCCAGTGGGAACACTTTGCAATTAGAAGGATGGTAATTGGTCTTTGCACACATCAGCGCAGCTGCTCGTGCACGGGCTGCCGAGCCACAGCCACTGCTGGCACAGGGGCTAAGAGTCTGCAGTTCACTGCAGTTCATTTGTAGCTAATTCCTCTTGGGCTGTCTATGTGTATATAACTACATCACAACTTTCCATCTAAAATCATGGGCTTTTGTTGTTCCAGCACTGAGGCTTTACAGTTATAGAAATATAAAATTATTATGATTGGAAAAATCCTCCAAGATCATCGAGTCCAGCTGTTAAACCAATGTGAAGCTGTAGCCCCCAGACAGCAAGAGGGTGCAAGCATCACGCTGCAGATAGCCTCACATCCTAATTTCTCCCCCAGCCTCAGGAAGAAGAAAGGTTTCCAGAGAAAGACACAGAACCACCTGGGGAATACACAGATGTGAGCAATGAGCTGACAACTCTGGTTCTTATACACTCGAATGTACCCACCCACTGTTCCGAGAAATATGTAAAATACCATGGTTAAATAGGGCTATTTTCACCATTGCCTCAAGTTCTCGCTGTAAAACTGCTTCTGCTACCTGCATCCAGCTCCCCAAAGAAGTAAATTTGTGATTTATTTAGATTGCAGTGTGAAAGAATTGAAGACACATGCCATTTTCTCAAGGTATCAATATTTAATACCTTTCTTGATCACCTAAACTGTGGGTTTCTCTTTCTCTGACTTCAAAGCATTTCATGGTCTAACCCAGTACATCACATTACATAATCAGCCTTTTTAAAATGCTAAATGTTATTTCAGAAAGTCCTCAGTACACAGGATGCAATTCCACAACATGCAGGCATTCAGGCCACAGAGGTATGTAAATCTCTCCAGCATCCCTTGCAACACACAACTCGTACCTTAGCCCTGGTCTGTAAATGTTCTGTCATTTCTTTGCTATTCCAAGCTCAACAAATTTGAAGGATGTCTGAAATGGCCCTTCAGACTCAAATATTTAGGGGAAAAAAGTATGTTAGTGTTTGGAAATGTCATAAAAATAAACACATGCAAGGAGAAATAGTTCAACCTATCCAAATGTTTTGAGTGCAAAAGCAACATCTGAAAAAGAAGGTTATGGATTCCATTATGCTCTGAATACTGAAATCATCTCATTGCAGAGTGGCAGTTGGGAAATAAACAAAATGTTAGTTTTTATAAAGACAGGAATAGAAAAGAACGTGGAGATTACAATGCTTGTAACACAGAGAAATGTGCTGACCATGCAGGTGCAGCTCACACTTCCACAATCTAACAGGGACAGAAAAAAAGAAAACTGCTAGGAGTAGATGGAAGGAATGGGAAATAAGAAGGAAGGTGATAAGATCACAGCTGTTTAGTTCAGAGAAGTACAAATATAATTAAGGTCACACTGGCTGCTCCCCTTTGCTGAGATAATAGTGCATCCATGGAAAAGAACAGCAGTGGGTTTAAAGGTGAGGAAAAGAGGACCTGAATATCATTTCAGCATTTCAAATTAAAGTAAAAATCTAAATGGACTAACAATTTGAGATTTGATGTTTCATTAAAAATAAATTATTTTCTTGGTTTGCTAAGAGCTACTGCTAGAAGTTCTTACTGGCGAGAGACATATTCAAAGAGAGTTGCACAATTTTTTTGCAGGATACTTTGAGTTGTCTAGTCCTATTTGAAAGTTTCCCCCATAGCAAAAACCCTCAGCATCATCCCCACCCCTATTTTTAAACATAAGCTTTTAGCACATTTGCGTATCAAATAAAAAGGGTAACAGGAATTAACATGCTCTGCAGCTTTCAAAGCCCATATTGGGAAACACTCACTGTGGCCAAATCAATGCAACAGCAGTTTTGTTCTTAGAGGAAAATCAGCTATTCTTGTCATCCTCACTCCTACTACTTTTATCTTCTCCAAGGTATACAAATGGTTCTTCTTTTATAACTGCAGAAAGGGGACTTAAAGGCATTTCAGCTACCAGGAGAATTATGCAATTTGCCACATTTCTCTTGCTGGGAAAGAGGAGGGTAATATCAGCATTGTGCTATTGTGATAACACTGAGGAACCTTTTTCCTGAGTTGGCAAACCTCTTAACTGACAAAACTACACCACCTCAGGAACTGGGAGGAAAACCCAGCCAAGGTCTCTGCTTTCCCTTGAGCACAGAGAAATGCCTCTTATGGCTCCTACTCAATTTGCTTTTCCCCATGCAGGATGGAAGGAGACAGCTGCTCACATCCAAGCCTCTGAAATGCCAAACAGCTTCAGTCCCCAAAGTAATTAGTGGAACTGCACAATTCTATAACGAGAGGGCCTGAGACTTTCAAACCTGGTTAATATTGTATTTTGTGTCTCTGGAGTTTTGTGTTCAGATTTTTTGCTTTTTGTATCTTTCATAGCTCTTTACAAACAGTGTAAATGTTATGCAGTTTTGGACTATGAAAGGGTTCAATGATCTCATGACGTGGGTCATATCTAACTAGCAGGCTGAGGTCTACTCTAAAAACACCATGTGCTTCTGCAGTGCCAATAGTTTTTTAGGGATTATTACTATTAAATTACACCTGGAGCTGCATGGAGAGCCCTGGAAGATATCTTTGACCTTGCAGTAACCTTGCCTAAACAATGCTAATCACTATTATATTCTGTATTAGCATCCCCTATTGCCTATTGCAAAGCTGAGAAACCTCAGTGCATTAAAATCATTACTGCCATAGTTTAGGAACAATCACTGTTTACATTATAAACACACATTATTTTTAAAAACATTTGAGCATGTTAATTTGAACAGAATGCAGTCAATATCTGCAATGATCATTCTGTGTAAGCTAACTCATGGCAAACAAATAAATAGTCAGTAAACCACACACACACAATCCCATCCTCCCACCCACCTGAAAACTTCTTTGGGAACATCTAGGGAGAAAACACAGAAATCAATGCAGAGACCCTTGTTCAGCTTGTGAAACTTCCCTTCTCCAGTGGAAAACAGGACCAGAGTGCTGCACATGGGGAGGTGCCTGCTGAAGTGGGAGAAGCACAGCGTGACAGAGAATCCTAGGAGAGATCAATAATGCAATTTGTGGATGCCATGGTCTGGTTTTTGTACTGCAACAAATCTGCAAGAGGAAGCTAATGCTGTTTGTAAGCTGCTGGAAGAAGCAGAGAAACAAGCAGCTAGAATGATCAGTGGGAAAGCTCACCACAACAAGGAGGCTGAATTGTGTTTCTGTATATAGACATGAGCAGACTTCAGCAGTTGGCCTTAGAACAGCTGTTTTTGAGTCCAAATTACAGGGAAAGACTTGTGTTGGTACCGAGTGCATTGCTCAGTTTGCTGGGAATGCTGCTGGCAGTGCCATGCACAATATGTCATATTTTAAAAGCTTCCATTTCCCAGCCACCACTTAATCTTTATTTTTTTTAGCAAGCAAAGTCTTAGAAGACTGGTAGTTGCCATAGACACATCAGCAAAGACTCAAAAGAACGATCTGGGGGAATGTGGCTGTCTTTGAACCAGATCCCAAAGGGAATCAAAGCTGAGGCTGAGCTGACTCAGAGACACACAGAGAGAATCAGCTCTGCTGGCAGGTAGAGCTGGGAGAAGCAGCCCTGATGCCAACACCAGCCTGGGTACAAACACCATTATCACATAAATACAAAGATTCAAGCTCAGATAATGATTCAGAATGATTAACTGGGGCACATCTCATGTTGTTTCATGAAATGGAGATGTTTAGATACAAATAGGGAAGGGTCCCTTTGAAAGAATCTTCTAGCAGAAGACCATAAGCCCAGCAGCCTTTTCCTCATTAAAAACCTCATTAAGGACAGAAGTCCAAATTTATACCTCTCATATTATCCATGCAGTCATGTTCATCTCGGGAACAAAGAGATTGCTCTGCTGTGAGATATCCATGAGCCACCTTTCACCCCATCGTTATATTTACATTCAACACAAAGCCCCTGTATCAGAAGGATACTTTGGGTTTTTGTAACGACTTTCCTCCCATTGCCTCAAAGAACATTATTCTAATTGCCAAAGGTTTGTTTCTGCCCATTCTGTGGATTCAAAGATTTTAATTAGCTGACAAGACATCATGGAAAATGGGATCCTACGGAACCACTTCAGAGCACAGTGTGAACCTCACTTCTTTAGCTCCCATGGCCAGGCAAATAGTCAAACCTTAGAACTAATTTTAAATGCTCCACTAAAACCTCTATTTTGATTTATAAATAGATTAATCAGAACATTAGGCAAGTTTGTGGGTACCAAGAGTCACAGCAGATGTGAGACAGCACTGCTGTTTTCTCACCCCCTGCTTTGCTCCCCTCCATCCTCACCTGGCTGAGCTCCACAGCTCCAGTTCTCCAGCTCTCCTGAGGGGTGGAATCATTCCTGGCAGGACACCTCCTTCTCAGGCTGGATGCTGCCTCCACAAGGGCCCAAAGAGCTCCTGCCTTTCTGTAGCCAAGATCACCTCCACGTGCGGCCCCACCGTGCCTCGTGCATCCGACGCCTGGCAGGATTTGGGAGGATGGTGCCCCAGGCCAGGGGACTTCCTTCACAGAGCTCCTCCTGCTCCCTCTGTGAGGGAGCACCTCTCACAGCATCATTCTCACAACAAAGGAATTTTCCATAAGTTAATTGTCTCGATCCTCTTTGTGAATTAAATTATATTGGGATCACCAAGCACATACTGTCAGCTTTAGCTTCAGGCATTTTCACCTTTAGATGATTTCTAACAGCAAAGGATGTCTCAAAACGTGGCTGTTAACACCCTTCAAATCTCATCAATGGCTAAGGAAAAAACAAATGTAAACCTTCCTAGGTGATGCCTCATCTTGCCCCATTTAACAAGGAAGACAGATAAGAATGATAACATTGTTCCTTTTCATATTAACTGGCAGAAATTATCTTTATTAGAAAAATGAATTTTTCATATATTTACAAATTTTACATCATGTTATACTTGGCACATGTGTTCTTCCAAATAGTTATATACATTTCAGTACACACAGACATTCAAGTCCCCCATTCCCTTAATGTTTTTCTACATATTTAACAAAAAAAAAAAAAAAAAACAACACAATACAATTTGTCAGACAACCATAATAATTATATATTTCTCTATCATAAAAAGTTTGAAGCAAACTTTTTTTTTTAAGATATGTTTCAAAATATTTATACAGTATTAGCACTCAGTCATGCACTGGGTTAGAATATGGTCAGGGTGAA
>JAYDZK010000044.1:5773757-5824246 GCA_034509185.1 Euphonia xanthogaster
TACACTGTTCTAAGAAACACAAGCAGAACACAAAATCTATTTGAGAGAAAAAAGGAAAATTTACTGTGGTGAAAAGGGAAAGATAAAAACATGAAGAAATTCTACAATATCTTGAAAAGAGGAAAAAAAGCAAGAGGCAGGTATGTCTACATATCTGGTTTTACCTCCATGCACCTACTGCATTCCTGAGCAATTCAATATCCTGCCTCCACAAAAGGTGTCGTCCAGGAGCAGTGTAACACTACAGGACATGCTACCAAGAATGGCCCATATCATTTACAGCCTGATTCAGTTCCAGCTGGAGTCACAGCAAATCGTGGTGGTAGGAATGACCAACAAACTGCTAGAGCTGTAATCAGGAAAAGGTAACAAGTCACCAGCACCATCCAGAAAGGTACAGAAAGGATGGCCACTTATGCAGGAAGATTCTTTTCTCCTCTTCAAGTATAGCAGCAGCTAGAGTGAGAGAGAGGGAAATACAGAAAGTCTTGATCTCGGTTTCATTGAAAGTCAGTGCAAATATATCAACAAAGCTCAGGCAAAATTCAGAATTCCACGCGCTCTAGGCTGAGCCTCACAAGCTGTGGCTTGTGGCTCTGTTGAAGATTTTTCTTCAACTTCTCAGCTGCTTCTTCTTTACACGAGCACATCTGCAAGCACACCGGTACTGCCCTCAGCCCTGCCTCAGCTCTCCTTCCCCCTTTATCGACTCAGATTTATGCCAAGATCGAAACAACAAAAGCATGCAGACTCTTACTCCCTCTACTTTCAGTATCTGGTGGGGTTTTTTCCCTCTTTAAGGCAGCATCTTATATTTCCATGTGAACAACTGCTGTGCAACATTATCAAGTCTTCCCTCAGTCTCATTATTTTGGTTTAGGGCAGGTGGTTGTATTGCATATTACAGATAATAATAATAAATCTCTACAGTCACCAGAAATCTGCTCAAACCAGAAAAAGCAAACACTGCAATATATTTTGTTGCAGCTAATTTGCTTGTACATTTCACAGAAAGATAAATCCACCTGGGTTGAGGATGTTTACAATTGAATCTCAAGAGAGAAAATGTAAATGGGAATTTTTCTTTCCCACAGCTTCCCATACAGTACTCATATAAATATTGAATAATGTGTGTCTGGTTAGATAGAGATGATGATACAAAAGACTTGGAGCGATCAACAAATACTTGAGAGCTTAATGATGATGTGAAAGACAAGAGCCACCACTGAGTTTTATGATTTACTGGGTAGAATGCTCAGCAACTTCCATGGCAGGATTTGGCACAACATCAGCAAATATAATATCTGCTGAAACACACCAGATAGTTCCAAACACTTTGGATTTTGGTTAATATACTATGATTTGGACTGGATATTAAAATTTGGCTGAAATTTTTTGATTATAGTCATTACAAGATTATGCCTTCAGTGCATTTGCCTTCCTGTAGACATAAGAGCAAAGCATACTTGTGTCTTTGGGAAAAGGTTTGGGTTCATAAGTAGTGTTCATCCCACAGAGATCCTAACCCTACTTAGCTCACACAACTCTTCCTAAGAAATCTCTCTAAGGGCAGGTAAGGAACTTCTGATTCCTCACTGGAGGGAGTTTTTAAAAACAGAAAGCATCCCATGGGAATCAGGGCCAATAATTATGACCAAATGTTGAATAAAAAATACCCAAAACATATTTATACCCGAACAGCATAGAGATACCCATAGATATGCTTTCTGATCATACTTATAATAAAGTATACTGAGATTTTTGGAAGCTGGAAAGAGACTCGGAAGACCAAATCTCATTACATTTCATTCCTTAAAAAATATCATCCTTCACCATTATGGCAAAGGTACAAATACATTTGCAAATACCAGGAACTCATTCTGGACTTTGATAGCCAAAGTCAGTTTAAATCTATTTAAAAAAGAAATAAAAATAAAAAAGAAGCTGTAAACAAAATTCAAGAAGCTTTATTTTGACTATCCCTACACATCATTTATATTATCTCCCATTTGCAACCCTGCTCTGCAGTATGCTGTTCTAAATTAAACACCTTGCATACTGCACCTCTGGCATGCAGATGCTTCAATTACAGCTGACAGGCACGATTCTGCTGAAAAGAGTTTCAGTTTAGAGAAAAGTTAGGATAATATTCACATTTTCCAATTCACAGTGGTAATGGTTTCCCTGCTCACTGTTCTTCAGTGAAATGGAGGGAATAACACTTGAATAATCTAAATTTCCTCTACACAAAAATCCTAAAGCAATTCTCAGAGTAGCAGGAAAATGGGAGAGCACCACCTCTGGAGCACTTTCAGTAGTTAAATGTATTAATAATTATATTTACTTCTTTAGTTGAAATTAAATTTGCAGCTGTACACTCTTCTCCTGAAAGGCTTCCTCTCTCTTCCCTTTCATGCTCCCTTATGGTTAAAATCTAGTGGGTTTTTTTATTCCAGTGAGGGTATGGAGGGGTGTGTAACAGACATTTTATTTGTGAAATAATATGATTGACGTCTCTAGAGGGAAAAGTCATATAACAATGCATCCCTGTTATGTGAATACCTTTGTGTATCAGTAAGTGATAATAAAGATACTGTTTCTTAGTTACATGTGCATATATTCACAGACTTGATTGGAGAGGTTAGAAAAATGGTCTGATGTTCAACAAATATGCACAATATTGTGGAAGGAAGAAGTCCTTCCAAAGGTGTTCATCCTTCTCTGTGTATGGAAATAAATGGTACCACGCTCCTCACTGACCACACTGAACTTATGGCTGTCGGTGTTTGATACTGTATTAACAGCTTCAGTACTATTAATATACAATTAATTAGTTGTCACTAATACACTATGAACAGAGAACTACAGTGGGTTGAGATTTGGTTTGGGAAGTGAAAGAATAAAAGAAATACTATACAGCCCTGAGTAATCACCAGTAAGGGGCAAATGCAAACTTACATACACATTAGGCCTCAAGGTTACTAATAAAGTCCACAGCTCCATAGTAAGT
This sequence comes from Euphonia xanthogaster, assembly GCA_034509185.1. Lineage (NCBI taxonomy): Eukaryota > Metazoa > Chordata > Aves > Passeriformes > Fringillidae > Euphonia > Euphonia xanthogaster. Next base: position 5,776,768 of record JAYDZK010000044.1, read on the forward strand.
GCCATATAGTGATATCTAAAAATATATACTCTGGATTATGCAGCTGTGAAATTTCTGACAAGATTACTGCAAACTTTCCAATGAACTTACTTTGTAATGGTAAGTGCATGTGCAATATAAGAAAAGCATTTGTACATGAACATTAACCAATATCCATGGGGCTTCCTTTTGGTACACAGCAGTTCACATGTTTGGGGTTACTGCCTTCCCATCTACTGTCTGTCAGTCTAGAAGGAACATGCTAATTTTCTGCTAACACACTGTATTTTATTTATTAAGGTCCTGGGATTTGGGTTTTTTTTAAATTATTATTTGGCTTTGAAAATAATTATGAAGCTAAAATATATTTTTGGAAGTCTTAGCTTTCTGTTCTCTTTTACTTTTGAATCTGTGCAAATGCATCCCTATTTCTTGTTGTCTGTGTCATACTACATGCATACCATATTGCTTATCCAGTACTAGAAAATCATTAAACATTTCTAAGGACAAAAGTACATTGAATGATACTTAGCAACATAAATTAGAATAACCGAAATAGTAAAATAATTAGGTACAAAACAGCATAGTTGCCAACATATATTGGGGCTATTTCAGTACAACTTGCCATTTATATATAAAGCACACATAAATGGCTATTTTTTATCCTTTTTAACAAGACATATTTTAAAAGGATAGATCAGAGCATACCAGTTTACCTATTCATGTACAAAAGTACATTGGGAAAGGGAGAGGTTTACGTATCATTTACCAGAGCAGGATACTGTTAAAGGAAAAATTCTCCCTCTAAGATGGTGGCAACTATTCTTTCCCTATAGATAAAGTGTTCATGGAAAATTTAAACATCTGATTCAATACTAGGCCTTTTCTTATACACACGTGTATTGCTACAGGAATTTAAAACCCTTGGAGTTGAGTACAAGCTATTCCTATTTGCAACGTAAGGCAAAACATGCTCTGAAATGTACATGTCATTATGGATCCGACCATCCCTGGAAGAGTATGATGCTGTAGACTGTATGGATGACCTTAAATAATTATCATTTCTTCCTCTTGTTGGCAATGAATGTTTATAAAGATCAGCTGGACTTCGCCTAAGAGATAAGTGCTGGTCATCACGATAGGAGTGCAGGAAGGGGTTATCATCCGAGTGAACAGCGTACAGGGACTTGCTCCTCTTACTGTCCTCCAGAGAATGAGTTAAAAGTGAGGCCTTGTTGCTCAACAGTTTGCTTGAGGGAACACTAAACATGCTTGCATATGGACTACTTTGAAGAAATTTCTCTCTTTCTTTCAAGCTTATACTACGAGAAGGTCTTCCAATATCAATTTCCCTGGACTTGTCAGCGATATTATCAAAAGAGTGTTGCCTGCTAATCCTCAGTTTATTCTTTTTATGATATTGCAGAGCACTACTTTGTGACCAAGTACGCTCATATATTTCTTCAGGAAGTGATAAGTTCGTTGTATCCTGCAGCATCTGATCTTCCTCAATATCATAGAGGTTCCCCATCCGCAAGCACGCGTCGCATTTATAGGGAGATCTGGTCGAGTAGTGCCCCGCGTAGGTGGGCATGTTGGAGAGACAGCTCCTGCAGTGCGTGGAATTCTGCCTGTACCTATCGTTCATGTCACCCAGGGAAGTATTTTTTTCTTTGAGAGTGTAGTGCTTTCCATAGAGTTTATACTGGTCATTATTTGGAAGACTGTCTTCATTATGTGATGGAGTCCTGTTGGCGTGTTCAGCTTTCCTGTAGTTGTCGTTGTGATCTTGGTAAACATCAGGAAGCTCTACAGGTTCTGGAAGGACAATGTTTTCAATGTACTGAGGTGTGTCCAAGCGGAATCCTGGCTCCTTGTCAGCATCAATCGTGTAGATTTTATCCCGTGGAGAGCCCTGTTTGGTTTTCAGATATGTCAGTTCCACATCACTAGTGTCTTTTGGGTATTTTGATGCTACTGTCCTTTTTTTAAAATTGTCCTTGGTTTTGTGGTGCTTGTTGTTGTTTTCAGCTTCCATGTGGCAAGTAGCTCTGCTTGATGTCTCTGAGACATCTGAATGGACAATCTCTTCAGGAAGGTATCTTTGGCTTTTCAATGAAAGCTGCCTGTTTTCCTCAGACCCATTTTCTCTCTGGGAAGCTTGGCCCTGACGTACAGAATCTTGGCGTAAAGATTCAACAGATTTCCTCCAAAGCTGCCTGGGTCGGGAGTTCACTTTTGCTTCTGTTGTTACTGCAACCTCTACTGTATTTGGATTGGATTCATTCAGTGTGAGAGGATGCTGCCCTTGGAAAACATAGTTGTTCAGATTGTCCTTGTGTCGATTGCCAGGAAGCGTCTGCAGTTCACTTATGTTGTCACCAAAAAAGTTGTCCTTTGTCTGAAAGGATCTGTTATCAGAAAATATCAAGTTTCCCTTATCCATGACCATGTCCATAATCAAAGAACCCCTCTGAATAAAATCAGCTGTTCTTTTGGGGGAGTCAATTCTTGAAGGGTTGATATTGGTCATGTTTTTCGCTGTTCGCAGCAGTTTTAACATGTTGGTTTGTGAATTGGTCAAAGAAAAGTCAGGAGACTTCTTCTTCTCTTCAATGTGTACTCCATGAATGCAACTGTAAATACCCTGTAATATGAGTAATATAAAACAAATTAAATCACTAAGTATAACTTTTTACAACTTCCATTTTAGTTTTAATTAACAATAAAGAAAAATTAAACATTTCTTATCTCATTACTGGAAAGATTAAAAGTACTCTCCAACTTTTTATCATTTCCTTGCACTGAAATGGAGGAATATTTTCTGCTATATCTATTAGAACTACAAAGGAGAAAAACTGCCGTCTGTTTTGGCCTCCCCATCTTATTCCACAATACAAGATTAGAAGGTACCCCAAAGGCTTCCCTAATCTTGTCACAAAATGAAACTAACCTTCAGTAATAGATACTCTCTTATTTTAAACCAGTGATTAAGTTTCCCCTCTAAACAAGCCTGTAGTGGGACTATTTTATTGGAGATTAAGGTATTCTTCACTTGTACTGAAATAAAAAGGCTTCTAGTCAGCATATTTTAGCTCTTCTGATCCCTACCCCAGTACATGTGAAAAAAAACCCAGCTCTTTTTAAAGCTGCATCTGAGTTAATTTGAGCAAAAGGCTGAAGCCCATTTTCTCACTTCAACCTCTTTGGTCACTCCTGTGAGCCCAATTGACATTTCCAGCCCTCTGAACTAGCAATTCTCAGACATTTACCTTTGACATAAATACTTCTTTTCCCCTGCCTTTCTTAGGAGAATTTCATATAAAAAAGGCCAGAAACATAAAGTTCAAATATAAAATGTGGAAGTTAAGGTGCATGTGGTTTCTAGACAATCCCCAACAGGGTAGTGCAGACTATTTTTAATGAAGTTCCAAAATGCTCCAATCTACTCAACAGGGTAATTGCAGCACACTTTAAAGCAATTAGCCATTTTAGTATAATTTTCAGTTCTCCTCAGCTATATAAAAAATCCAGAAAAATCAATTACCTAATGAAAGTTCAATCTGTTTTAAAAATATATAAAGAAAAAAAATCCAACCAATTTGTCAAAAATAATAGAATAAGCCACATTTCCATTTTTGTTACAAGTATCAGTTCCTTGCATATGTAAATCCCCTTAGGGTCTGGTAAAGTTATCATTACACCTTGCCTTAGTGTCCAACCAGACATAAATGATACCTGTGTTTGACCTTTTCTCATACAGTTTATTCAAGCTTTTTATCAAAAAAAGCTTACAAAAATATTCCACCGTATTTTTATAACTTTTCTCCTGCTTAGGAAATGCACAAAGCCAACAGCTAATGTCTCTTATCAAATTAGTAATTATTTTGTTTGGATTTTTAATGTGGAAATTAATACATTTCCTGCATCTACCATTTCTTTATTGAAATTTCCCTTTACTGTGTTTGTTTCCAGCATTAAATTACTGATTATCCTGGCATAAGATAATTCATATCCTAAAAAATCCAATGGATTAAGTCTTTCCAAAGAGTGCAAGTACATCCTAAATCCATTGATTACTCCAGAGCACCACACTGCTGCTCTAACCTGGATTTTAAATGTCCAGGTGGGAATAAAAGGAAGGATGATATTTTAGGGAGGCAGTGTTTATTCCTTCTGTTGTCTAAAGGGGAAAAAAGAAAGTAATACTGACCCTGCTGATTGAGAACAGCAGTCCTGGCCTGTCTGAGCAGACTCCAGTGAAGCAGAATCTGAGTTTCCAGTAAAATAAGTGCTCCCAGACAAAGGTTATTAAGCTGAGTGCCATGGCTGCTGCGAGCATGTAAAACACTCCTGCCATGTTGTCGATGTCCAGCTGGCTGCTCATGACTTCGTTCTTCTCGTTGTGACAAATACCAGTCAGCCACAGGGTTTCTAACTCTTCCATTTCCCCTAGGGAGAGCAAGGAGTCAAACCAGTTAAAATGCAAAAATCACTGCTCACAGAATTCGAAAGTCTTTGCAAGTTTAAAAATACAGCACCATTTAATGCTTCATTCGTGGAGCACTGCAGACTTATCTAGCCAGGAGTTGCAAATATAGCAGATTTCAACTCACAGCACCCTAGTTTCAGATGTCCTCATATTTCATAAATTATGTGGGAAGCTGGATGCTCTAGAAAGCAGGATCTGTGGTTTAGATAGAACTTTCTTCTGCTTGATCTAACTGTTAGGACTTGCTATAGAGAGTGGAATGAGTTAGTGAAGAGCTGGGACAGGCTGTAGTGATCAGAGGGAGAGCTTATCAGAGAAGCATCCTGACATTCAACCAGACCCTTTCATGCCCCCTCCTCTCCACTGCCCTACACTTGTACCTCCCTGATCCACTCTGGCCCCTCCCTTTAACATCAAAAGACACATTTCACAAGTTCTTGTGATTCTTTTAGAGTGTGCCATGAGAAGTTTGCTCTTTCTCATCTGATCCATGATGACATTATTTCTTCTTTGCAAATAAGCTGCAGTGTTGTGGCTGAGGCTCTCCTGACACATCTGGTCTCTGCATTCACCTCTGGTATCTATTCCCTTGTGCCGCTGCCATTCCAGCTTCCCGGGCAGCAACAGAAACACCAACAGCCTCATCATGTGCCTGAAGTGGAGCATTTCTGGTTCTGGCTGTGCCACATCCCTACTGCCATGAAAACACTTCACTCACTTACAGCTAAGGAAGCAAATCCACTCCCTCCCTCTCTTGGGTACTCTTAACTTTTGAATCCATATTTCACTGATGAGATTTGGCCTCAGATGAAGGACACTGTCACCAAGCACTGCTGGCTACTGCCAGCATGGACAGAGGTGGGCAAGAAACTGCAATTGCTCCTGCCAACATTTTTTTTATTATTATTATTTTGCATGATTGACTAATTTTCAAACATTTAGTGCTGTTTTACTGAAGCACTGAATGGTCATACAGGCCTTTTTACTCTCTTGGGATATAGTCAGCTGAGTAATTATTTTATCATTTTTAATGTCATAAACTTCATTGTTTATAGAAAATACAGCAGGCAGTGTAGAGGGCCAAAAAGGACAGTATTAAAAGGACAGTATTAGCTTTCTTTGTGTGCTTTCCAATTTAAGATATGGCTTCAATATGGGGGAAGAATTTCCATGGTATAAATCCCTAATCCTTAGCCAGTGATTAGGGAATACATTTTCAGTATTATTATAATTCATTCATCACTGGAAAAAAAGAACAGAAAAAAATGGCTAGAAGCTATATTGACATTTCAGCTACCTTCAAGCTAGACTAGAAGATCAATGACCTGCTGTGAAAAAGCATTTTGCAGGATAGAGTGCCAGGGCACCAGGAAAGCTGCAGCCCACAGATAATTTGGGTGTGAGTTCCAATTGGAAATGGAACACAACACTGTGATGGAGAAATTGCTTCTCAGAGAATGTGAATGAAAAACTGAAGTAGAAAGGACAAGTTCTGATGCACTTTAGCAAAGGCATTTCACAAATTTGTAAGAGGGATTATTCGGTCTCTAGCTAATTCCGAATTTAACTTTGTGCTTGAAGCACGAATTGAACCTCTGCATCTGCAAAAGGCAATGTGTCTTCTCCCAAATTACAGTGCTCCATCTTCAAAATACCTAAGAGCACCCCGAAGAAAGTCAATCCTAGTGAATCTTTAAAAATCTTCTACTCCAGGACATTGGAACAATAAATTATTAATTGTAACAGTATAGATACTGCACACATAGATAATTGGGGCTGGTTATTGCATTTCCATATCTTAGAACATTTGGATTTCTTTTGTTCTGCTAAACCTCAGCGGACTGTTTCCCTCTTTCAAGTCCTCCCCAAAGTCTAGGAATAAAACTCACAGAGGCTGTGGAAGAGAAAAGAACCCAAGTCCAAAGAGAGAGCAACATTTCTGGTCTGTGCTGAAGCTCTGCCAATCAGATCTCATTACTTCCCACAGGAAAACACATCTCCCCTGATTGTCAGGCATCAATTTGATTTGACTGCTGTGCCCTTTCAGTGCTCATAACAAAATTCACGAAGGAATTTAAACCTCTATTTTATTATTGCTTCCTCTGTGTTCCTTTCCCTTTGGCATGTACATCTAAAGTAACTATTGATAATCCAGCAACCTTTCCAAAAACATCCCAACAGAAATGAACTAAGCTTGTTTTGAGTCAAGATAAATGACAGTGCCCAGGCAAGTAAAGAAGAACAAAGCATCCCAGAGCCTTGCAGATCCTGCTATTGCAATATCCCTTCCATAACATCTGACAATGATAGCAATCAATGTTAATTAATGCCCAAAAGGAACCCACCTTTTTATAGACAGCAGAGCACTGGTAATCATTGGATTATCATACCTATGGAATGATGCTATCTGGGAATGGATATATTAGGCTGATAATTCTGGTCTCTCCATATAAAGCAGTTGCCCTTTCCAGTATATATTTTTATACATGTGCATAAATATTCACATGTGTGTGTGTGTATGTACACAAAGACAGACAGACAAAACTGGTAATGATTTAACTGTAATAACACTTCAGCATTGCTGACCCTATAAAACTGGCAAAAATGTCCAGTCTTCTTATTGCTTTTCCTGCCCATTACACTTTAAACCAGATATTCACAGAAACCGTAACATTTTTATTACAAAATCCTCAGGCATAAGAAATTTTTTTATCTGTGGTGTCAATTCATTCCTTATTGAAATCTATCACTTCCAGACTTGGCCTGGAGTTTGAATTCAAAACATTGAACTTTGAGGCTAGTTATAATTTGGTTCAGAAAATAAATTAATTTAAAAGAACAAAGTCCATTTGGAGGAATGCTGTCTTTCAAATCTTTTTGGATGGTCTGACTTGTGAGCTGAATGTGCAGGGTGATGACAGCTATGGCAATATATCACAGCTGGCAATTGAAAGGCTAGCAATTTGTGATTACCAGGCACTGGAGAGTTCAGTCATCCCTGTGTGTGCATAATGCTCATTAGCAAGTGGGAGCTCCAAAGATCCCATAAAACAGACCTTGAAATTCTAAGTCAGCAACCTCAATATCTATAAATGCCAGGCCTCACTGAACTGAGTGTTAATGGAGATCAAGTCTACATTTAATAGGGGGGGGCCTCAAGTTACTCATAAATATTAATCAGACTTATTTTAAGGGGTTTTGTTTCCACTTCAGGCACTTACTAAAGGAAACTAATGCCACAGTCATTTCCTACCTGCATTCATGTGTGGACTAGATTAACGTGTAAATGAACAGCTGCATATCTCAGCAGCAAAGTACATCATGACACTAGCAAAAAGCAGAAAATAAAGTGCCACTGTGAATTTGACAAAAAAAATACAGTGTTTATCTTCTGTTTAACACATCCATAATCTATTCAACCTGGAAAACTCACAAATGACTACATAATTCCTACACTAAGAGATATTTTTAAAATTCTATAGCAGTATATAATAAAAGATCTGCTTCATTTATAATGTAAGAATGAGCATAAGCAAGTGCTTTCAAAATCCACAGTTCAAGCAATCTTGAGTGTCTGCAGCATTCATTCAAAACCCATTCCAATAAATTGCAACATTCCAGCTCTCCCACTGGTAATCCTGCACTATTTACAATGGGTTCAGGCTACAGTGCAAACAGTGCTCCCATCCCTTTGTTCTCCTCCTGGGTTTGTTCCTGTGGCTGTGGAGCTCTCTGCTCTGGCTGCTATTTGCACAGGAATGTGCCAGTTGGCCATTTGGCCCATATCCCACAAGGGCCTTCCTTTCTACATAAACTCCTCTGGCCTGTTTCACGTGTTATCATCCTGGGAAGCACTGATAAACCGTCCACTGTGCTCCCTTAACAATTTTGTCACAATAAAAATTTCATTATCCAGACACAGAAACTATACAGTCTAAAGGGCAGAATTACCTGCTTTTCCTCATCAGGGCCCTTAGCTGGGTTGCCACCTCTCCCTGGTGCCCAGCTGACACTCACAAAGCCTGTGTCACTAGATCTTGACATGTGCCAGTTCTCTGGGACCCTTTTAAGGGGTCTCCCCAGGCTCCTTTTGTTTCTGTGGCACACAGGCACCTGCAACCACCTGAGCACTGGAGCCCTCAGTGCTGGGTACACCTGCACCAAACTGCCAGGCCCTTCAGCAGCTGTATCAGCAACTGCAGCTGCACATGCAGTCACCCATCCCTGACTCCAAAAAACATTGCCTTGCACCAATGAGAGTTGTCTGGAAAAATTATTTCTCCTTGTATTGTGTTGTGTCATGAATCACAGCCATCCCTGCTCTGTGCAGCCTGCACATCTGCAGGAGGAAAGGATGCCCTGTCCCAGTGGGGAAAGCAGAGCTGCAGCCCAGCACCCTTGCTGCTCTGCTGGGGAAGTACAGCAGACCTCTGGTGTCAGCACTTCCCTGGGACTTGCAGAAGGCACAGGCCAGGAGCAGGTCAGCACAGGAGATCTCGGCGCATGTGAAGGTGCCAAAGGAGCTGCTGCTGGTGACAGTGTCAGGGGCAATGCCCTACCCTGAGGTTCAGCCTGAGCAGTCAGCACAGCAAACTGGCATGTACCCAGTAGAGATGATCAGCAGGAGGGTTAAACATGTACACTCACACTGGTCAGATGCAGGGCATCATCTTCACAGACTCTGGCAGCACTAACAGAATCACCCGCTTCTCAGGCTGGACAAAAGGTAGATTTCAAATTTAGGGACTGTTCCATGTTTACTGTGGTAGGGCTCCCCCTAAGTGATAGCACCCCACCACTTGGGGACTCTGAAATAAAAGGGTGTTTCCCCCTGAATAGTGGGGTCAGCAGCCAAATGGGTTGATGTGCATTTGGTTCAATAAGCTCATCAATTCCAATTTGACCCAGTTATATGATCCATACAGAATGTTTCAGAGAAGAGATTATACAAAAGCACAGCAACTTTTCAAATTCAGCCTGGATCCCCCAAAACAAGCTCTCTCAGTCTTATTTTCTGAGTTATTTTCCCCTGTAAAAATAGCAAGAGGAACACAGATGACTGACAGCAATAAACTTACTGTGAGCTAATGACTTCACTCTGCATGTCCCCATTAGTTAAGGATGAATTAACAGAACTGCTAAGCACGACTTTCAATATTACAATCCCTCTAACTCTTGTTCAGCTACACAAACGCCCTCCACTTATACACTCACACTCTTCAGTCACATTTGTTCCACCCACTGCTTAAGGAGGACACTAAATATATAAACAGAAAATCACTGTGATTGTGGGAGTATTCTGCCTGAGCAGCACACACTGAAAATATGTCCTTATAATCACATACGTATTTCCTTCTTGGGCTTTATCAGCCCATGTGAGTCACACTGCTACACTTCCTTATAATCTAGACAGTGATTTGGAAGGCTTATGTTAAAATATGAAGAAAATAGCAAGGAGCTTTCCCCTTCCAGATGTAAGGGGGCAAATCTCATTTCCACAGTTACCTACTACCCGTAAGAACTGGGAAGCAATTATCCACCCAGGAAAACAATTCTTAGTGTACTAAGCTGCCCTAAAAGCACATGAAGATTAAGCAGAACTGAAAGTTATTAGAAAGGGATAACAGACTCTGTGGAAACTCAGACCAGAACCAGTTTTCTTCTTTATGTCTCTGAGTCTCTAATTGCTTTAAAGTTTTCAGCTTCAAGGGTTAAGGGCTTAATACAGCTACACCATCTGCCCTCTTCCTGGAGATCTCTTTCCACACTGTCTTTTGAACTGAGCTCTTAATCTGCAGGTAGTGCAATACATTACAAATACCTCAGACAAGTAGATGCATAACCTGGCCAGCTGGCTGGTATTCAACACTCCTCCCCAAAACTGCTCTCTTTGCCCAGCTTTTTCTGTTCCTTGTATCCAACCACTTCTGCTGCCATGAGTGTTTTATCCCTCTATTCTGCTGCATCCCTCATAGCTAAAGGCTCCTTGCAGTCTTTCTCTTCATCCCATTCACACTCAGAACCCCTCTTACTCTCTTAACTCTGAAGCAGCTTTGTCATTTGTAGTTCAATAATCTCATCTTCTCAAAGAGAGATGGGAGAAAGACTGAAAGAAAAAGAGAGAAAGAGAAATCTAAATTCTCCTCACTTTCTATGCACCAGTGGTTCTACACCAAATCCCAAAGATTGAGCACTATGGGCTTCAGAAACAATGCCTCCCAAATAACTTAGTGGGATATTTTTAGAAAGAGTACCACTCTTTAAATGGCCCGTGCAGCCCAAGCCAGAGGAGTATCAGCAACACCTGGGCCTGCAGACAGCTGCCTGAAGCTCCTGCTGCTCCTGGAGGAGCAGGGCTGCGTTCCCAACGCCGCGTCCGGAGCTGCGGCACGCCGCAGGCTGTGCCCGAGCCCTCTCCCACTGCTGGCACCTCACCCCCCTGTGCACACAGCAGTGACAGTGCCAGGTACCCCGCTGCTGCTGGGGACACCAGCCTGCCCAGCTGCTCCTGCAGAGGTTCAGAACAGAAATCAAAGCAGGGATCACGCGATTCCCCAGCGCGCGGCGTTTCTGTTCTGACACATTCCTGCGGCCGTGGGCGGACGATCCAAACAAAATGATGGTGCTGGTTCTTAGCAGCCGTATCATTTGAGCTGCTTCTGAACTCCTGGGTGCTTCTATTTCCCAACAGAAGATTGAGATTCTGTGTCTCAGTAGAAATACTTTTACTTCTCTGTTAAAAAACAATGGAAGTTTCATCTTGTGACCACAGCAAGACAAAAAAAGCAGTACAACCATGACTGGGCTTTAGAGAATCATCCCAATGATCAACTATCTTAAACAAAGCTGCAGATGCTAATCATCACCTCCAAGCTTTTGCAGATAATGAGATGTGCTGTACAGATTGCAAGATGAACAAAGCCAGAAATTCACTAGCAATGCATTTCACTCATATCCCTTACACGAGAAAAAGCAACTCCTCTCTCTTTCTGTTAGAAAGACTTGGAGTTCCAAAGCAATTCATCTTACACTAACAACTGCTTGTTCATCTCACCTTCCCATAAGCAAGGCTACATAGGTGAACTTGGACGGACCAAGGGATGAAACCTTTTGAGCACAACTGTACTTTTGAGACAATTAAGTAGCTATTCTTTAAACTCCTCAGCAACTCATTCCCATTCTTCTTTCCTCTGTCTCTTTTCCTCCTTGTTAGAGTAACAAATTTGGCATCTTGTAGCCAGCTCCTTACACTTGAGATTTCAGAGCTGCTCACACAGTGTGATTGATAATTGTCAGTGTAATTGGTCCACCCAGTAGAGCTATCCTCAGGATGGGAACACTATTCATGTAGAAACATACAGATAAACCACCAGTGAGAGCTTGAAGTTATCCCTAACACAAGCTTACATCCCTCTCTATTTAGTTAACTCTTTTTCCAGTGCCAACAAGATTAAAAAGAGGTTCAAAGTCATTGGCTTTAATGCAGAAACAGCATCATGCTTTGAGGAGTATGAAAAGATGCCCCTGCATGAACAAGCAAATAATTCTTCAGTTGGATATTTTACATCAGCAAGGAAGAGGGAAGAGGTTCCTATCCACTGCACAAAAAATTCATTTCAATGTGTAAGTGAACTGGCTTAGATAGGAGAATGATAGAGAAGCAGCAAGGAAAAAATCAAATGAGAAAAATCACAGGAGAAAGACACGTGCAGAGGAAATTGGAAGCTCTAAAATACAATTCAAAAGGCCATTTCAGTACTGGGTAAATGTAAAAAAGAAATGAGATCATGGCTTTTTGTATGTGCAATCAGATATACTTTTACACAAATTAGTTGGTCTTATCCAAATATATAGTATGATCCAAAAAGGTTTTTCCTCTTATTAACATATTATTCATCTAAAGCAACTGTGTTTGTTGAACTCATTAGAATGTTTTCTTCTCATAGTTATGGAACTCATTAGGTTTACAATCATTCACTGAAATTATTCCATATCCTGATGAATGCCCTATTACACATACTGAAGAATAATTCAATCCTACTTGGGGCTCTGCTGCTTTACAGCGTAGTCTTTGAGAATAATATATTCTACAGAAGCAATACATGTGAAATCAGATTCCTGCCTTCATTTGTGTTTGCCTATTTATTTAAACAACCTCATTCAGGCTCCACTGAGCCTTTCCCAGGAGTACTCTCTTAGGATGAAACTTTCCCCCCAACCATACATGCTTTTAGTCTAGAGAATTTCAAAGAGATTTTTAGTAATACAGCAAAGTGATGTTGGTCTGAACTCTGGGTTCATCCCTTCTAGTTCACCAAAACAGAGTTATGTAAGTTCACAGCTAAAAAGATTATCCATCGAACTACTGAAGTTAGACATGGATTACAAAATCAGGTCGAGCTAGTTCCAGGCAATTACTCTTTACATTTAATTTCTTGGTGTTTAGTTCCAGTTCACCTGCAATGTACTTTGTAACTAAGTAGAAGAAATTTCATCATTAGGGCTTTTTTGGTGATTTTTTTTCTTTTTTTCCCCCCACATTTGGTGGAACAAAAGAAAAAAAAATGGTGGTTGGGGTTTGTTTTCCCTGAAAATGGTCATCTAGACCTGTGAGACAAAGTGAGACAAGTGAGGCAGTTCTGGGACTAAAAGAAACATACCTACAAGAATTTCTACACATCCTATATGTCCAACTACTATTCTCTTTACTAGAGACCACACCATTTTCTGATAAAATGTAAGGATCCTTCACTGAGAAAAGAAATATTTTACCATTCCTGGGTTGTTCAAAGTAACTTCTAATAGTAATGAAAAAAACCCCATAAATGTAGTCACAATTCCCATGGTTTGTGCATTCAATATGCTTGCTTATCTTCTGAGCAGGGCACAGACATTTCATAATGAGGTTTCATTCACCTGGGTGTTCCCTTTATCTATTGCTATTCTGAAAGTTTTAATATTGAGTTTTGTGGACAATTAATTTGTATTATTTTAAGCAACTAAAAATGGGTTAAAGATATAAGGATTTCTATGCTATGGAAGTCCACAGATCAAAGTGTAAACACAGGGTAAGACTTTTCACATTTTGCTGCCACTCACTTTGTTTTGGACCTGATATTCAGAGTTGAGGTGAAGCATAAAAATGCAGCACCTTCAGTATTTTGATGAGATTTTTCTTAAATAGCTTGAAGTGCTTTCCCTTCAATTTCATTTATTTTCTTTCTCTGTGATTTAATTTTTTGTGTTGGATGAGAAGTATCAAAAATGCTGAAGTAGTAAGCATGAAGGAAATGCAAAGTGAAAGGAGTGAGAACCCAAGTGCTGCTCTGGCTACATCTAGAGAGATTAGCCCACACTGAGAAAGACAACTCAGATCCTCCCTCAGGCTACAGGAGATTTTTCTTCTTTAGTACAGGACCAATAATTCAACTTCTCTGATTCAAATTCCTTATTTAAAAATGGCTCCAAATTATAGCACCTAATAATTCTTAACAGTATTACACAAACAGGAAATTACATTCAGGAATATGTGAATGTTTGAAAGGCAGGCCTTGCAGGTCATCTAGGCAGCCCTTCACCCAAGCTAGAGAGGCTGCTTCCACAGCCTCTCCAAACCCAACAGATGGATAGGATGGCATTAGTATTTCCATATATTCACCAGACCAAATGTATCAGTCATGATGATGACACCTCTTCCAGTTGTTTAATGTTATAATAGGAGTAAAATCCATGTGCTGGAAGACTTACACACTCATTGTCTGCCCCATGAAAATTAATGTCCTGTGGTTTATGGAACTGGAAGACACTCTACTAAGTTCTGCTCTCTGTCATTCCTATTACACTGAAATTCACCATTCTTACCCTCAGTTGCTTGTTACTGGTGACATTAAACCCATATTTATCTTTTGATAAAGCCCTCTCATTCACTGATAAGAGAAATGCAGAGTCAACACACACATCTATGTGAAAAAACAAAAGTTGTGTAATACACACCATATTCCAATCTGATAAGAGATTTCATCAGTCACACCACAGAAAATGTTTAATTACCATATTTCTATTTGCTTCCACAGGTGAAACACGAAGCTTTCTACAATCAAAAAGGAGTTCATACCCTCCGTGGAGACTGAGTCATCATTGCTGTTCTCAAATACATCAAAGATGTGCAGCAAGTTTTCTACTGCAGGGCAGAAGTGCCAAGAGGACATACAGTTCTTCTATTTCATGTTAGAATAAAAAAAATATTTGTTTGCAGTACAATGAAACGAGTCACCCTAATTCAATTTCATAGGCATTCTTTCACCAGAAGTCTGAATGAAACCATCCAGGATTAGGGATCACTCACATCAGTTCAGAACTGAGCTAAACACTTCTTAACAGCAGAACAGTCATGCTGAAAGATAACTCATCTCCTAAGGAATTGCTCAGGGACAAAACCAAAGGAAATAAATAAATGGATAAATGTTCTCTAACACTTAGGTCAGCTTTACTTTGTGATGTATATGAAAACACTTTCTGAAAACAGAGGTTGATGCCCTTGGTGGTGAGGTGAGTTAGGTGAGTGGAAGAGAACTCCTGCCTCAGCACCAAGAAGTAATTTTACTCTGTTTTACCTTTTTTTTTTTTTGTATTTTAAAGACTTCAAGAGAACAGTACTAGCAGGCTCGGAGCTACTAAAACTGATCTAACTGTGCACACACAGAGGAAGAAAGGAAAGGAAAAAAGCTTGGTTCCTACCATCTCCCACAAACTGAAGGAGGGCGAGATCAATTTGTCTCTTCCAAGGTGATCCTTTCTGGAGAGCAATCCCATAGCCAGTAGTGGCAAAGATGTACCCACTGCCTATTGTGACAAGTTTGCAGCCTTCATCTCTCCCAGCCTTGTAATTCAGCACTGCTGCATCATAGATGAAAGCATCCAACTTCCTGAAATAAAAGAAAACATTTTACAAACCAAATCATTAGGGACAGCTGTTGTCAGACTTCTTTTGTCCTTGATGTTAGGACCCTGTTGAATATCATATGGATTCTTTGATATCATTAATTACATATCCTGCTCTGCTGTATCTAAAATTAACAAAAGGCATCTATTTTAGTCAGGGGAAAGTAGGACACATAGTTTTGCATTTCTATTTTAAGGGATGCTGTTAAAAAATACTGAGCAGGAGAAACCAATCTACAAAATGTCTTGCCCTGATATCTTTGTATCTTTGCTCTTGGTATGGGCAATAATTATCTCGAGCTGAAAAATGGTCTCCAAAACCAACAGAAACTACAACACAGAATTGAATCAAAAACAGACAATTAGTATATTTCAAATACTGAAGGAGATTGAGAATGTTCACCAGTCTTACATACACACCCTTGTTTTACTTCTCTGTCCAGAAATAAACAGTGAAAGTGGAGGTTAAGTCCTTGATAAGACAAAGTCCTTGGTATGCTCCAGCATGTCAAAGTCCTTGATATACTGGAGCATATGTCATAGGGCTACCTAAATCCCACTGAAATATGATAGAAAATATTTCTTTATGATTCACAGTTCCAAACATACTATTTGTGTATCTGGAGCACAGCAGGAAGAAAAGAACTTGTGAAAAAGTTTAAGCCTTTTACCCCATCTACCTAAAAATGGAAGAATGGGATAATCCCATTCTCTAAAGAATACAGGGAACACAATAGGAGTGGAAAACTAATCCAGTAAAGAAAGGAAAAGAAGCAATGTCCTCCAGGGATACCTTCTCAGAAGCACTGTAAAGCAAGTTAGAAGGCAGGTGCATGGATGTTTCACAAATGTAGGCAGTGAAAATGCACATACAAGAGGAGGAGGCCATTTGGAAGGACAATCACTTGACAGCAGCAGATCCCAGTCAAAGAAAAGGCATTTTTACACTGCCAGAAATTCATATGCAAACTTCAGAAAGACACAGATAAAGCTTTATTTTGCATTACTGCCCTCATCTGCAGCCAAAACCTTTTAAGATGTTTACTACATGTAGAAGAGCAGCAGCCCACACCAGTAAGGGGAAAAAGCTGTTGGGGCCTCAGCTCCAACCTCACCTGGATAACCCACAAAAGCAAAGCCACCCCATTCCCAGGAACACGCCCTCCTGTCCCATAGGAAGCCAGATGAGCAGGAAGGACAGGGCCACACAATTGGCTTTGCTGGATGAAGTGGGAGTGCACAGCCCCCCTGCCTCCCCCAGGGGCTGTGCAGCCCCAGGCACTGCCAGCTCTGCCTGCTGAGCCTCTGCAGAGGCACAGAGCATCACCTGCAGCACAGCTGGAACCATCTGATGGGCTGCAGCTGACACAGCCTGGCACAACAACAGCTGGGGCCTGTCTCCATGGAAAGGCAGCTATAAAAATAAATGTACTGTGGCACAAACAGGTACAACAGCATCAGCTTCAATTGCATTATATAGGATGCACCAGTTGTGAATTCTGTTGCTATGAAGTTTTGGAGTCACACTTGCTACACTAAGTTTAAATCAGTTTATGTTGATAAAGCTTTTCATTTATACCCACAGAATGGTGAATGACCTAGACATATTGCATTTTGACTACTAACAGAAAAAAAGCCCCATATGCTTTCATGCATAGAATAATTCAAAGTTTATTCATAAAGAATCAACAGAACACTAACTTTTTCAGAACTCTAAATCAGATTCCAAAAATGCAGCACTGAAGAAACCTGTGTCTATCTCACATTAAACCAAGAGGAACACCAGGAGAGAATTAAGTTGTCAGATTTTGTCTCCTGTCATAAAAAAAGAAAAATTCCTGTAACTAATTACTGTTCTTTATTTGTTTCCTTCCAGGATATTTATCCCAACAGCCACCATTCAAGTCATCTAATTTAAATTTAGTGAAGTGGTTAATTCAGAGTAGAGGTGGTTCATGCAACCATTAAAAAAACAGTTGGGCCATCAGTTCTTTTGCTTTTCCCCTCTTCCCTAAAATTCAGTTGGTGAAACCTTCAGTTTAAAAGTCAGATTAGCTCCACCAATGCTCAAAATGTGGTTTTGTCCTTCCTTTAAGTGGATAATTTAATATGCAGAAAATCACTAAACATCTGGTAGGCGATGTCACAAATTCAATCCATAAATAAAACATGGATGGCTACCTGGCACTGGGGGTAATTAAATTGGAAAGAGTCAAGAGGGTGCCTTGGCACTGCCCAAGCCTGCAGCCCTCAACATAAGATCACAGTTTTCTAAATGATGGGCTTTGATGCAGCACTTCAGAGACAGTCTTTTCTTTGTATGGAGAGCAACAACAAAAATCTATGTCCTTTGGGTAGGCTCACAGTGGGAAAAAACCCTCACAAACCTGCTTGCTGTACCCTCAGGACATTGTAGCTTTTCTGATCTACAGCAGACAATTACCAGAATCAATAGAGCCCAGCCTCACTGGCTGACACCTGCAGTTATCTGTGGGGAGGGAGAGAAGGAAGGAAGGACTCTTCCCTCCCAGAGGATGCTCACTGCTCAGGGATGGGGAGGTGCTGCTCTCTCCGTGGGTACAGACACTGCTGCAACCAGACAACTTCAAACACACCCTGGAATTTGTCATCTGTTTATTCTGGGATTTATAGTTTTGCAATGCAAGCACATAAAACACATGCTGCTAAACACAGAGAAAATATAAAGAGTCAGCTACTCTTCTGTCAAAACAGTCTCAGTCAGAAATACAAAGGAAGAAGATCTCTTTGCTAAAGACTCCAGGGCAAAAGCCTTGTGCTTGGTTCCTTAGTTACTGAGCACTGCAGTAAAACCTTGGGACAGAAAGACAAAGCACAGCCAGAGTTTCACTCACTCGCTGTGGAAGCGCCTCCCCAGCTTCCCAGGAGCCTGGGATCAGTGCAGTGCTCACACAGGGAACAGGTTCTGAGCATGCACAAGGCTTTACTTTAGAGGACTTTTTCTATACTACTTCTATAAGGTCACAACAAATCCCATTACACGAATCAATTTAAAAACATGAGGTGCTTTCCTGACAGATGCCGAGAGCTGAAGGTTCTGCTGTCAGTCACTGCCCAATGTCTTAACTGTAAATCAAAAATTGATTGCCCTGAAAAACTCTCGGTGTCCACAAACACAAACTTATATTCACAATATATTTTCTGCATTTCCAACATAACTCTTATAACCTCTCAAGGCTTAATCATCTCCTCATTGTGCTGATTACAGAAGAACTGTTCCTGCAAAGCTCCAGAACACGCTGTACCCCTGCAGCGTGGGCAGGGAGGAACAAGCCCCAACTGAAGCTCTCAGATTTTAGGGCACCCAACTCTTCCATCACTAGGAGGTGAATTTCTGGCATTCCAAAATTTTAAGAACTTTCAGATAACTATAAACATTTCTTAATTAGTGTTTCCAAAAATGGAGACAGCAAAATCTGGGCAAATCCAAAAATGTGACCCTTTCTGAGCAGTTTGCAAAGCTGGCAGCTAGATCAGCCCTGGAGGAAGAGAAGGCAAGGATGTGTGCAGGGCAGAGGGCTGCTGGGAACACAGAGGACTTTCCTTCCTGCCATGTCTGTGTGGGGAAAGCCACAGCTGCTGTTTTGCTGGGCTCTGATGGAACACCAGGCTGGGTGCGTGGCAGGGACTGCTGGACACAGGCTCCTGTCCTTGTCTTGTCATTCTCCAGGCAGGACTGGGAAGCCTGGACCTCCAGCTCTCCCTGTTCATTCTATAGAGACTGGCAAGCCCCAGGTGTTGGTTGTTGTGGCAGCAAAACTGCAGTGTGCTGCAAGCTGAGGTTACACCCTGAGTGCAGAGCAGCCTCCACACGCTGAGCACAGACCCCGCACCCAGAGAGGCTCAGAGCCCCCTGCAAGTCTCAGTCATGTGCAAATTCACAACTGTCAGCTCAGTGCAGCCTCACCAGGGAGTGAACAGCTCTGTCACATTGTGGAGGTTTAAATAAACTGGTAAGAAATATTAGAGAGCTGAGAATGAACTGCTAAAGCTGGAATGTGAGAGAAGGCTCCCAACTGCCATGAACTGGTCAGACTGGCCAGGCACCTCCAGCCAGGGCAGGGGAGCAGGACCACAGAGCTGTGGCTCATCTGAGCAACAGGCAGGTCTGCAAACCTCCTCACAACTACTGCAATAATCCTGGCTAGAAGGAAAAATAAACAGTTTAGAATATTTATATAACAGTGACTACAAAGGCGAATGTCCTTCATCACTGAGCAAGCACCAAGAGAAAAGACAATGGGGAGAATTTTATCTCACAGCATCAGAGAACATCAGGTGGTATGAAATCATGAACTGGAATAGATCTAGAAAAACCCAAAAGGGCACTACTGAATGCAATAATTTGAAATGGGAGATAGGTGAAAATAAGTGTGGACAGTCCCATAACTAAACATTTAAGATTCATCAAGAAGGATAAGAGTCGAAAAATCAGAATAGCTATCACAAAAATTCATTCTCAAGCATTGCTGCACACATGCAAAATTGCCTTTGTAGAGAAAATTTAAGTTAGAGAAAAAGGTACTGAAAAGCAATTTCAGAAAAGGTGAAAACGCTTCCCTATAATTTTCCCCATCTTTATTATTGACACAACTTTTCATAGAATTCCTGTGATGAAAACTGAAAAGGAAGACAAGGCAAACGCTCCTTTATTAGTCACTTCTCCCTTACAACAGAATTATAACACAATTGAAAAATGTTCCTTTGCTTCCTTAACCGACTACATGATCCTTCAATGACTTTGTTCTCTTGATGGAATGAGAAGTAAAAATCTAAAATGCCAATCTGCTCAGTAGTTCTGGAGCCACAATGACATTAGGGGGAAAAAAAAAAACAAAACAACAAAACCAGTGTCCACTTCAGGCTGGATTAAATTTAAGCATATGTTTTTGGAGACCATCAATAGCAGCGTTGGGAAGGCAGCAAGTACAAACATACTGTCTGTAAGATCTGATGGGTTTACATCATAAACTTTCATTTCATCCCTTCTTTCTCCACAGAAGAGATAAAAGAAAGTGTGTCAAGAGTGAGCAATGAGGGAGAGCATCATTTGTGTCTCTGTGTCCTGGGGATCCAGTGCTGGAAGGTCACTGTGGGATGGTGCAGCAATCAAAGGGACAGAACGCTGCTCTGAAGATGAGGCTCCCATGAAAGTCTCTGAAGTGACACTTTGATACTGCTGGAGCAAAAGCAGATATTTAACCTTTAACATGAAGGACTGTTGATTCCTCTGACACAGTTTTGACTAAAATGCATTTCAGCTTATCTGATGCACTTCACCCCCAGCAGTGACTTTATCTTTCAGTGCATATTCAGATGGCTCCTCACAGAACTGAGCTTCACACACACTGAGTGGATTTCTTGACATCTTGATATTGCCAATTCATTAGGGGAAAATTGAACAACCACCCCCTGCAACAACACAGGTCAGCAAAGTATAACCCAGTTAAATGATGAACTCATGAGCACAGAACCAGCTTTCAGCTTTTCTCCCAGCTTAAACTATCCTCACCTCAATCTTCACACAGGAAACACAGACCAAATTTGAAAGAGCAGGTTCTGACAGACATTAACACCACCATGAGAGGTTGTGGAGGCTTCACCTCGCCTGTCAGGGCAATCCCAGCTGCCAGGAAATCCATGGAGAGCCACCCTTGGCTGTGGTTACCTGAATGGGCACGTTCACCCTCCTCACTCACAGGAGCTCCCAAACACCTTCCCAGTCCCTGTAACTTTTCCCTTAGCAACAAAATAATGGAAAATTTAGTGTGCCTTTATGATTAATTTATACACTGGAAGATTGTCCCACTTCACATCTCAGAAGCCAAGCCAAGAAGTTTTTGCAATGCATCAGTTTATCAAAACACAAAACTTGAAGAGCTGAGTGGGGGGAATGTATTTTTAGATTAAAGATTTTGTCCCAGTTACAATAGCATAATGAAGGATAAATTCAGCACAGCTCACCAAGTACCTGATCTCAACCCCAAATGAAATGAAGACTAAAACTCAGAATAGCTTCTGAAAAGAATGGGGGTTAGATGGCACACAGCTACTTCCACCTGTTCATTTTATTTCCAGGCTACTTGTAATATTTAGAGATATTAGATAACAGCATTACCTAAAAAAGTTATAATGCAGACAAAGGAAGTAATCTTAAAAAAACGAAAAACCACAATCCAAAAAAAAACTCCAGAAGAACACTCAGGTACTGAGTAAAGGAATTGGAAATAAATTACTAATTTTTTTTTTTTTTCCTAGAGGCAAGTTTCTATGCATCAGATGAACAGGAGAAACAGGGTTGTTTGTTTCTCTTTCTTTAAAAAGAAAAAAAGTTGCAAAAGAAGCGATCTTCTGGCCAGGAAGAAATTCCTAAAAATGTAAGAATTACAAGAATATGAGAATAACTGCATTTCCTGAAAGGACAGCAAGTTATGGGGAAGGAGGAATCAGCCATCAGAAAAACAGATGCCACAAAATCCTGCCATGAGTGGAAATGCCATAGGAGTCTTTAACTCTGAGCTGGAAGCTTGTAGTGCTGAACTCTGCTCACTTCAGCAGTGAAATGAAAGCTGTGCTCATTCAGCCACACATTTCTTTTAAGACACTAGATTTCAGAATTGATGCTGAAGAGATCCCTCTGAAAAATATTCCTAGATGGAACAGGAAATTTAAGTGTTTTCACATCTCTGCAGCCCTCCAGCACAGACAGCAGTTGCCCAGTTGCAAACCAGTTTTCCAGTTCTTAGCTCGTGTGGCTACAGCTGGAACATCCATTGGAAATCATTCCCTGCAGAGCACAATGCCAAAATGAACATTAGAGTGAGCACTGAAACATATATAAGATTAAAGCACCACAGAAAGCATCATCATGTAAATTGAAATTAAGTTACCCCAGTCATCTGATGCCAAATGAAATGAAGGTATTGATTGCAGAAGTTGTCTGAACTCGGTCAGCCAGGACAGAAAATCCTGAATGGGCCAAACTGTTTAGCAGAGATGGTTTTTTTTTTTCCACAGAAGGTCAGGAAGAAAACAGTTATTCACACTTGAGCTCTTTCTGAGAGTTTTAATGAAAGTGTATTTGTATTTGTAGAATAATTTGGTGCTCACTGTCAAAATTGATAGTGGTAAGTAGAAACCCTGGAGCACAGTAAACACCTGCCTGTCCCAGGGAGCTCAGGATGTCTGTTCAGTGCTCTTTGGATGTTTCCCCTGTATTTATGTGATGAGAGCACACATACATGGTGCTCTCTCTTCATGTATCCTGGAGGGTTGCAAGCAGTAAATTATTATGACTACAGATATCTCTTGCTGCCTACAGGCCTTTTCCTTTCTCCCTCAAACACTCTTCAGAGTTAACCATCCCTGTTAAAAATTGGCTTTTAACAAAGTTAACCATCCCTGGTAAATTCTTTAAAATCTGGTTAAAGATTTGGACATTTCTGTGAGTTCTGTTGTAAGCTGCTATTGTATCCCCATGAGAACAATGAAGAATTTGTACTTTTAATTAAAAATTAAAATTCATCCTTTTTCTTTCAAACAGACTACTGTTTGACTACTTCTTTCACAGCTTGCCCTCCTCTTTTGAGGTGAAAAGGTATGAACCACAGAAAGAACAAAAACTAGGAAGTTTTTCCTTTGGTGAAAATTTTGATGATATTTTTTCTACAAAAATAAAACAAAAATATTGAAATTGGTTTTGCATTGAAGTGGAGAGATGTCAGCTGGCTGCCTAAAAGACAAGGTGGGTTTGACTTTAACTTTAGGCACATCACTACTTAATTGGCAGTCCTAATTAGCAGCAGCACCTGCTGGGCACAATCCCAACTGTGCTGCAGCTGATGGAATCAGGGATGTTTGCCTCCTGGTTATGCCTGTGCCATGCTGCAGAGGCTGCCAGCTCAGCCTCTGACCTGCTTGTGTTTGTTCAACAAATAACAGAGTGTGTGAGGCTGTGAATTGGATAATTTATAATCACTGTGAGAGCAGCAAAAATCCAATTCAGGCCAATCAACTCCCAGATGGGGTGAAAAGGCCATTGGGGCCTTCTGGGGTCTTCTCATGCACTCTCTCAGCTTAGTGCCATAAGATTCTATAAAACATGTTAATAATCATCTTCTTTTCACATGGGAGAGTGGGCTTGCAGGGAGGAAATAACTCCTCATGCCATTTGTGCTGCTTCCAGGTGTTTCTGCTGGCATTGTACCTTGTCATTAAAGGATGCTGAGGACACAACGACCACGTGTCCCTGTCAAAGTGACAGCTCAGGACAGCCTTAGGCTGAGAGCAGCTCCTCAGGGGCAGCTCATAAATCATGGGGGTGTAACCCTTCACATCTGATAACCCAGCACAGCTGAGGCCATTCCTGCTGTGGCTGTGGCACAGCAGCCTCTCCAAGCAGCTCTGCAATTCCATCAGCATGTCACAGAGGACGTGGGGATAAGGTGCTCAACTGATGTGAATCAACACAAGCACTGCTGTCTTTAACAGGAAGGCAGATGAAGTCCCAAGTAAACTTTAGCATCAAATCCCTGAACGCACAGTCACAGCTGTGGCTGGCAATAAAAGCTGTAAAGCACTCATGAGAGCCAGGGGATCTGCAGCTGCTTGCCTGGGGAACACCAGGGACTCATTCCTGCAGCTCCCTGGAAAGGAAGTGACGGGCAACAGGCATGCAAACATTTCCCATTTTATCCCTACAGTGAAAAGAGCCTCTCCCAATTAAATTTTCTCCTTTCAGCCATTAGCAGTTAAATCCCAGACTATATGCCAGTGTAGATGTGCTGGGGCAAAGGTGAGAACGTGAAATGCATTTCCAGTTTATTGCCATTGCAATTCCTCCTCTTGACAGTTTTACAGCCACAAATAGAAGCACTGCGTGCAAACTCAAGAGCTATGAGCTCATACAACCCACACCAGAGAGCTGCAACTGGAAGGATGCTTTGCCTGCAGAAAGATGGCATTCTTTAACTATAATCTCTTCAGGAAAAATATAGCCAGGCAAACAGAAGGAAGCACACCCAAAGATCCACTGCAAACATAGCACAATAATTAACGGCTTCCTATTTGGGAATTTATTCTCTCTTCAAAAAGCACAATCAATAGGACCTGTCTCCCTGGTACAGAGGGCTCAGAAATGTAGATCAATTAAATGCAGCATGGACAGAAATGCTTGCAATGCATTTTCAAGGCTGCATTTGATCAATAAACATCTCAAGAGCTCAGAGGAGCCTCCATGGCTCTGGCAGAGCTGGGCACTCCCACCAAGGACGCATTAGCTAATGCCTTACAGACTCTGCTCTTCTGAGCAATGCTCAGGGCAACAACTGCCATTTCTCTTCTCATTAAGGAAAAAACCCTACAGAAGCCTGAGCTGCTTGATCCTGCCTAAGGAACAATCCCAAGCTCTGCACATAGCACAGCACATGTGGACCACCTGATCCCTTAAATGCATGAAATTTAGTGAAAAACACAAATACACGTTTTGACAAGCTTATAAGATCATGGTTGCTTTCAGTAGTGAACTGAGTTGAAGGAGGGACAATATTTTGCCATTTTGAAAATTATTAAGTAGCACTTCAGTAACAAGATCTTCCTTTTTAACAGGCCTGGTTGCAAACTGACACATTAAATTAAAAAATTTCTGCTGTTGTTCAAATGGTATTTCAGCAGCTTCCTGAGAAACACATCTGTGAATCTCAGAAATAAGCCCTAGTGACAAGAGATGGATATTACTGAGTCTTTACAGAATTTTTTTTAAAGATCTTTTCAGAAACAAAGGTTGATTTTGTATCAAAGAGGAAAAACCAGTAAAGCTGATAACTTTGCCTTTGCCCCTGATGGCCACAAGCCTTCACAAATAAGCTGCAGTGAACCCCTGTGGGGATTCACCTGAGGGAGTAGGTATAATGTCAGTGTCAGACTAACACAAAAATCCCATTGCCACTTTGATTTGCAGCATTTCCCAGGTGATGATCTCAAACATTTTTGATGCTAATTGAACAAGATAGGTCCAAGCCTATTGGCCATGCAATGAAGTTGCTTGTTCTAATTAAAAAAAACAAAGGCAGATGCTTTCCTTGTACGTTAATTTCTGAAACAGTACCAGCCTCAGCTCTCACAGATGAAACCAGAAAGGGGCTGGGTTTTTTCAAGGCTTCCCAGACACAGATGTGAGCACATTCACCTCTGCATGTACAGCAATGCTCCAAACAAGTCTTATCTAACCCTTACACCTGACCAGGAAATAAAGGCAGGAATACCATTTATTTTATATGTATTTCTAGCCATATTTCTCCCTCCCCAGGCTTTTTCTGGCCACATTAGCAGTTGATTTTCCACTTCTTGAAAGAAAGCAAGATTAAAAAAAAACACCCAAACCAAACAAAAAACCCCAGCAGTTTGGTTTTTAATTTGTTTTCAGAAATCTGTGCATCTGAAATTTTATGTTTGTCCTCTTCCTGCTTTCTCCTTCTAGTTCAACTTGATAACATTATGTATTACACACAATGATCTCAAAGATCAAGGTATTTCCAATACATCTCAAGATGCTAATGCTAATTAAAGTTGATCAAAAGACTTTGTTTGAGAAACAGGAAAATCAGACTGAACAGTGACAAGATGCTACTTTATAATTTAATTTTATTTGGATCCCAAGGGCCACACGTGTGGCATTATTCAGTCATTAGCATTGCTTCACTGCTGGCATTTTTTGCTCCATCTTGAAATTATAATCAAACACTATAAAAAGTAATTAAAAGAGACTAAACCTAGCCATAGAAACGCAGACTCCATGGGACCAGATGTACTAAATATCATGGAATCCAGTGAATCAGGGAGGGAAGGAAGTTAAAGATGTCTCAGCTAGGCTTCATCAAGTTTGGTTAAAGATGAAAGGGCAAATTCTACATGGAAGAGGGAAAGAATTTGGTCAACGAAATCATGAGGGGGAGAGAAACAAGGTACAATTCTGTATGCTGAAGAACAGAAAATTTGGCAGAAAAAATGAAAAAATTGTTTTTGAAGACTATGAGTCTGAAAGCAGCTGACATCCTGCTGTTCAATCCTTCCGCAGGTGCCACCAGACAAAATCCCAAGGAGCACAGCTGGAGGCAGCAGTTACTTGTATTGACCCAGAAGTTTATTTGTACCATCTGCTAAAGAAATGTCAGTCAAGGGTAGCAAGGCAGACACCTGGGGGTATCCACGCCGAGAAATCACTCAGAAGAGGAAAGAAACTTCAGCAGGAGAAAAGCAATCTGTCAAAAATGAATAGCTGATGCTGTCAAAAGGAGCAAAGCTCTTGAGAGGGACCATCAGCTGGCCCAGGAGCAGCCAGCCTGAGTTTCAGTGAACATCCTGAACAGCCCTGCAGTCAGGTTGGCCCCCCTGTTTTCACACTTAAGTGTCTGAGGAGTGGCCTGATTTTCAAGCTAACAGCAGTTTTTCAGGACTTTCAGGAGCACAAATGGTTGGTGAAAAGTACAGGCAGCATACATCCCCTAAATAAACTGTCCATCCAACAGAACAAGTCCTACAAATGGCTGAAATCAGGACATCTCCTTCTTCAAGAATTCCCAGCAGGAAAGGTAGGACCCAGCTGTCTATCTCTAATGCATAATTCAGCTGCCACCCAGGAAATGTGAGCTGCACAGGCTGGGTCAGAGCAGGAGCTGCAGTCTGGAAGGCCCTGGGCCAGGCTGGTCTCACGCAATGCCACACAGCTGGCCTGGCATGGCACAAACCAGGCTGGGCAGTGCCAGCTGAGAATGCCTGGAGAAATGAGGGCACACAGAGCCCACACAGCAGCAAGGAGACAGAAGAGGAGGAAGCAGCTGGAAGGATAACTTTTTAAAGAAGGAGTCTTCATTCTAAGGAAAGATTTCAAGATTTCAATGTGTTTTGCTTAATTAATACATTCCACTCCTATACAGTTTGGCAGAAGGGGAGTAAAAATTAAAAGGATAAATAGTTCCCCAAAAAGGATCAAAACAGGGTATTTTAGTATAGGAAGAAACATGTCCTGTGTTCACCATAAATAAGGAGAGATGCTCCTTGAAACATCCCCTAGAATACATAAACTCACTAAAGTAACCTCTCACCTCAAAACAAAACCAAAAAAGCCTATATTGAGAAATTAATATTATTACTGAATTATTAACAAATATAATCATGCTGCTATCAAGCCTAAATGATTGCAGCTAGCAGATACCTGTCACCCAGATGAATAATGATATGAGCAATGAGTCACTCTCATACCTTTGGAGGATTAAGAATGGAAATTTGTCTCTTTGTCCAAACAGGCAGATTGGGCTACTTCAGACAGAAAAGAATGGATGGCACTCAAGACTAAATCTCAGATCTTCAGAAAGAAGGATAATAATATTTACCAGAATATTTACCAAGATTGTCAGAAGCAGGACTAGGCAGCACTGTGAAGATAACAAGAGACTGTACTGTCTTCCAATTCAAGAAACATTAATTCTGCCCTTTGAAACTACTTCTCACAGGACATTGAAGCTACCGTGTAATTTTAAAACAACCACAGAAATCACAGTCAATCATTTTCCTTTTTTATAACTGTACAGTGCAGTTGGGGGGGGAAAAAAGGACCCTGTACTACACAGCAGCCTGACATTAGTCTGTTCAGTACCACAGAAAGTACAGCTCAATAGTTCTCTGTTTCTGAAAAGTTTACAGCATTCTTTAAAAACCATGGGGAAAAAAAACTCACCCAGTTTTCAAGCTGACCAAGGCATCCTCGACTCCTTTCTGGTTAAACTTGGTCATGTAGAGGTGCATATCAGGGTAGTTGTTCCGGATATTCCTCTCAGTGCTTCCATTTGGGACCGTCCCAAACCGAAAAGGAGGTGAATAATCATGTGGCCTTTGAAACTGGAGATAAAGGGCATAAAAAAGCAAAGTGTTTCAGGCATCCAAAATGTGAAGAAGGGCAATTCCAGCTTTAAAAAGACAGAAGTTGTGTAAATTGCCTCAAATTTCTCTTAGGCAAATGCTGTGGGTCAATTCAGGTCTATTATACCAGAAACTGTCATCGCACTAACTGAACATAATCTACATCCCAGGTAAAACCAGCTCCATTTCGCCACTCAAATGTGACTCTCCCCCATGCTTTGCACTTTGGCAGGACAACAGAAACTGGAGCAGATCATCTGCCAGCATCTCTCTGGGGAACCCAAACACACTGGCAAACTGCAAGCAAAGGAAAAGAGTATTTTGTTGATAGTCATTTCACACTTCCACCTCAGTTGGAACATGGTGATTCCCCATCAGGAAGATGGGAAAGGATCATCCACAGTACTTAGCAGGGAGCCCCAGTCCTGGAGGGTGCCAGGGAGAGGCAGAGTGAGGGAGTTTCCTTCCACCCATGACTGGAGGGGAATAAAAGCTCTTGCAGCTTCCACAGGGGCTCAGAAGTCATAGGTTGATATGAAAAGGGTTTCTGGAGCTCCCACACCTGCAATCCTAGTCCCTGTTCAACCCTACTGTTTAAAACTATGACCCATTTGCTTGAGGACATATAGGTTTATCCTACAGTTTTACTCTCTCTGTCATTATTTCATCAGCACAGATGAACCAGCCAGGGGGGATATGCAAAGAATGGCAATAGCTCAGGGCATATTCAGGTTTCACACTTGGCAATCCCTCAAATAATCTCACATAAATTTTTTTGCTAACAGATCTGAAAATTTTATATGCACCTTTTCAACATCTTCCTTTAAAACCCAAGAGACAATTTGGGATGAAAATGTCTCTTTAAGAAACAAATGAAAAAGGTCACTCAGATTAGAGGAACTATTGGCTAATGAGGAAATTGAATGGAGCATTGATAAAAGCAGTCACCCATGAATTCCACTCTAAATGCACTCTGTTTTTATTGTTGAAGTTAGAAGAGCAATCTAGATATCCCTGTGCTGCAAGAGATGCCTAATATTTATACAGCTGCTGATTCCTTTGGGGCTTCATATGAAATATTTCTCTCTTTAACATTTGGTCTCAGGGCATCAAGAATTCCCAAGATCCAGTGCCAATTTGCAAAGAGAATACAAATGGGCTTGTACAAAAACTGGGAGTATTTTCAATTCCATCAAACCTTGACTGTGAAATTATTGCTGCAACACCATTTCCTTGTTACAGAACTACAATTAAATACTTCATTTTAATTAAGCATATTTTGACAAAGCATAAAGGAATGAACCCTATTTTTCTCTATTTGTTTAGCTAACAGATGTCTTACTTTCCTCATTTTCCCTTTTCAGAGCTTTACTGTTTAAATTATAACTTTGCTACTACTTTTACACATAGCAATTGACCCATGCACCAAAATTACACTGTACACTACTCATGATTCTTAGTCTACATTTGCTGTCTCCTTTTCTGAGTTTATTATGCAGCACTGAAACAAACCCTGCTTTTAAATATATGTCCAGAGAATCTACTGATATAAATGGAGCTTGCTATCAACTTTATTTAAATCTAGAGATAATGTATCTCTGATGTATTGAGATGACTTCATGTGTCTCCTAAATTTGCCAGTCAATAGAACTGGAAAAAATAGAACTGCCAATTTCAGGACCTGTAAGACTTGCTGCTCCTTATATTGCTGGGAATTTTTGGAAATTGAGCTGTGGTGGGCATTCTGCAAGCTCAGTTCCCAGTATGGCAGGGGAACTGGGGGAATGGCAGGGGAACTGGGGGAACAGGGGCATTATGGTGGAGTATTCTGGTGATTTTTAAATGGAGTTTGTTTTTAAATAGTCTCACTTTTCAAAAACATTCATATGAATCCAGGATGTTGGCAGGCATTCCTTCTCATAGGAACAGTTGAAAGAATTAACACATCTGTTCAAATTGAACTTTCATGGAAGACAAAAATATTTCTGCAGAATACAAGAATGAATAAAAAGCCCAAGTTCATTCAAAAGTCACAGAGTTAAAAAGCAGATTAACAGTTCCAAACCCCATCTATAGCCTGGAATTTCTTGGCACCAACCAACAAATTTTATCACTCACAAGGAGATTATTTTTGAAACCATCATCTGCTACTACTGCCTGTTCACAGACTGCGTGTAAAGAAAGAGGTTAAAATCCTTTTACTAACACTGCACTCTAACACTTAGATAAATAAAGTTTTCATCAATAATATTAAACTTATATCCTGTGAACTGCCACATCTTGGAGAAGCACACAGGACTGTCACTGTCTGTGGCTGCAGCAAAGATCTCTATGGCAGGAAAGAGACAAAAAAGAAAAAAAAATCAAGGCTGTACATGCATTCATTCTCCCTATAGCCCCATGATGAGAAACAAAATATGTCATGTTTGCTAGGAAATCATTTCCTTCCTAGACATTTCATGAAATGCTGATCTTTTCAATCATGGGCAGAATTCTCGAGCTGAATGCACAAGGGCCTTGTTTGAGTCATAGTGGAGAGCTCTGCTGCTGCTCTGAAGAGTGACCAATTCATTGCTGTCCCCCCCTGCTCTGCCACCCTACAGAACTGTAGCACATGGCAACACAACTGCAGTCTTTTGATTTTATTTTTTCTATATGCCTCAATAAAACTGGCCATTTCATTAAGTCAGCAAAGTGATCCTCCAGAAACATTACATACTGACTTAATTTAAAGATTTACTGCTTGCCTGGGAAGGCTGGTGTTGAGAGCAGCTGTTATTGTTCTGGAGTTTTTTAAGGGAACTGTGGGAAGCTACTAAAGTACTAGAAAGCAGTAAATAATCACCTGCTGAGAGCAGGAATTACAGCTCATTTGGAGTGACAGAAGAACACCCATATTTGAACCCTTTCCTTTCCTCTTTTACCAGATGGGAACCTGGCATTCTGACTTGTGATCCTACCAAGAGGCAGCTGTCAGTCACTCCAGAGCTGTCCTTAGGACCAGCAGGTGCTGCAGGGCAGGGCCAGCTGTGCCTGCCCACCCTCAGGAAGCACAGAAAGGCTCTGGAAGTGGCTTGGAAAAGGCTCAGTGCTGAGAGGGGCTGGGCTCAGAGGCTCTCCCTCCCTGCTCTGCTCTCACACAGCCACATCTCAGTGACTGCACAGCCTGGGCCATCCTAGGGCACAGAACAGAGAGCCAAGCTACACTCTGAGTCCTGCTAAAATAACAAGCCTGCCAGAGGCATCATGAAGGTTTCCTGTAAAAGCTGAAGAGAAGCTCCTGGACCATGTGTGTGTGAGGCAATTCTCACGTGTGGCAGAACCCCAGCAGAAGACTCTGTGAGACAGCTCTGTGCACAGCTACCTACCCTCCCTCACCAATTTTTCCTGTTTCATTGCATGAAATAGGCACAAAAAGTCTCAAAAGCACAAAAGCCGCAAATTCCAGTCTTTGCTGGATACTTTGGACTCATTTTCTGTACCTTTTGATGAAGACAAAGCTTTTGAACATCTATTACATGCACAAGAATGTCAAAATATAATTTTCCTCTCATTTGCTGAATCATTTGAGTTTATGAACACCCACCCCTCCTAACTCCAGAACATGCTGTGCCATGGATTTCTGGGTGACACACTGATGACATGGCCTTCACAAATTCATTGGCAACATTTCAAGGGATGAGGAAATTATAAAGAGGTCTTAAAGCATCAAGGGGTAAATAACACATTATCATCACCTCAGCAAATGAGGTGAACCGGGTTATAGAGAGCAACAAAATTCCTGAATGGAACATTGAGTGCTGAGGGTCAGGGGTGGCTGCTCAGAGAGAGGGGACTTTTCCTGATTTTTCCATCACACCCCAGTATCTCTAACTGGAAACACTTTATTGCACTGGCAGTACAGCATTGGCAGCTTGGCTCTGCAGGTATGGCAATGGGAGAAGTGGGGGAGAAGAATAACAGCTTGATTTACCAGCCCAGAAGTGGGGTTTGGTGGTTTTTTAATTTTTGTAAAAAATTTAGGGAACCTTTAGGTATTAATTATTCAAAATTGATTATAGCCACATTTCTGGCCCTTGCTTGTGACAGCTTTGCTTCCTGCAAGGGTCAGAGTTCTGTACTGAACTGTATAAACATGGCAAAGAGGGGAGAAAAATAATTTAACATCCATCAGATTACATTCCCATAAATTATCCCAAATTATTTGGTTTTTTAAAATCCAAGAAACCTCAGGTTTGTGGAGGAGGTAAAACCTGTGTATGACAAGAAGAATGTTCTGAAATAGTGCATTGCTCTTCTGGAGTTGTAACTTTTTTAATTTAATCAGAAAAGGCATGGCTTCCCTGCCTTATATCTATGTGCTTCAGGCAAAATTTGAAGAACCAAAAAATAGAAACAAAGGTGGCAGATCAAATAAATGATCAGCAGACCACACAAGAGCAGATGGCATTTTCTGATTCAAGTATTTTTCTATTTTTATTCTGCTTTTTGTGGAAACGAAATCCTACTTAGTCAGAATAGAAAAAATGACAAACCTAAGGAAGTTATTAGGCAAAAGCTGCAGAACAGGAGCTGACATTTCCAGCCCTGTGGCAAAGAGCCAGCGAGGAGGGGAAGGTGAGGGTCAGTCACACCTGAGCCCACTGCTGTGCCAGGTGCAAGGCAGAGCCTGCCAAAACCCAGGGCCCAAGAAAATGCTCTGTTCTTCCTCAGCAACAGCAGAAAGACATTTCTCAAATCTTCTTTTTTTTATCCCCAGGAGAGAATGCAATTTAGCTGTCTCTTCTAAGAATGTTATCTTAAAATAGAGGGATATTTCACAATCTTCATGCTCTTTCAAAGGTTGTGTGACAACACAATTAAATGAAAACAAAACTATTATCATTTTTTGTTTCTTTTTCTCTTTCCTCCAGCCATGCTTGCTTTGATATACCAGGCAATCAATCAAAGGCTGGTCACAAAAAGAAGTTAAAACAAAAAGAAAAACCAGACAAGGCTGAGATGTTGCCTTTTTGGCTTGTTTTTAGTAACAATTTCCTTTATTTTCTGTCCTTTGAGAAAAAAACCCTTTGTGAAGTTGTCCCCTGGGCTATACTGTATTTAAATATTTCTTCTTAATGCCAATAGTTAGTTTCATTTTCTAACAAGTGGGCACAGACTTAACAAAAGCATGCCCTTCAGGCATCTTGTGCATATCCATCTCAATATTTTTGCAAATGGACTTTTTTCTATTACTATACTACTAATATCCCACAAAATTTTTCAAGCTTTTTATTTTGAGGCATTCTTTTTAACCAAGCACTAACTGATTTCTATCACAAAATAAAGGTAATTTTCAGTTAATGCAGCTACTTTTGAATAGGCAACACAGAGATTTTGAAAACAGACTGATATTTCCAGGCTTTGGGTCTTAGGTTTGTTAGTAAAGTTTGCACTTGCACTCAGAAGGAAATCACCCAGTTTTAGTTCATTATCTTGCTCAGAGTTTTCATCACAAAGTTGTGGAAGGATTATAGAGAATGCACACTGGCATCTTTTGAGCTGAATACCTACCTTTTTATCACTCAGCCCAGTCACTTGGTCAACAAATTCCTCTTGAATCATAAAGGCAGCTAAGTTGGCAGTGTAGCTGGCCAGGAAAATGACAGCAAAGAAAGCCCAGACTGACACCATGATCTTGCTCGTGGTCCCCTTGGGGTTCTGCACAGGCACAGAGTTGTTGAAGACCAAGCCCCACAGTAACCACACTGCCTTTCCAATGGTGAAGGATGGCCCATGGGGATCTGCAATTGCAAAGAGCACTCAGTTCAGCTGCAGTTAAATTAAACCTTGCCAATATACCATGCAGGGAAAACACATTAGTCTCAGAGACACGGTTAGAAAATATTTGGTATATATAAAAATATATCTATTTATTCACTGTACTCCAAATATACTCACAGGATTTACCATAGGTACCCTCCATTGCAATGACAATGAGTTCCACATCTTTAAAACAGAATTCAACATTTTTCTACGTGGCATATGGTTCAAAATTTTGAAGATGAAAATGGAAAGGATAGGTTTGGAGGAGAAGCAGGCTGGTGTGTCTCCTGCAGGAAGAAATGTGCCACAGTGTTGCCCTGTCAGTTTTCTGTGCCAGCAAACATGTGAAATGGAAAACTGGAGGTTTAAGTCTTAATGATTCAATTCTAGTGCTTTTCTTACCCAAATTATTTTTATCATCTCCAGTCATCCAACATTATGCTTTTGAACATTATGTAAGCATTTTTAAGATCAAAGTGTGTGAATGTGTCACCTACTTTTAAGCACCTTTGTACTCAGAGCATGAATCAGAAAGACAGAACAAAGGAGCTACCTCTAAAGACAGGGAATTTAGAGCAAGCCAGGCTCTGGCTGCCTCATGTGTTCAGAGTCAGTTCTGTGGCTCCAAATGTGTTGGCATTCCAGGTAAAATTCTATCCCAGCTAAGCGATTCTGTAATTTTTGTTATTTCTATTTTGGGTCATGTTTTAATTCACTGCACAGCTGGAAGTGGGCAGCACGCTGCCCCCAGGCTCACCCAGGGGCAGAAGTGAATTTACAAGGGCATGATCCACTCCAAAGGCCCAGTTATGGAGCCCTGAGAGAAGCAAGGGCAGCTATTCCCACCCAGCTCTAGGTAAGCACCATGCAATCATCCAGACTCCCTGCACCCTCCGTGCAGAGAAACAGGCCTCCCCTGACTGTGACTCATTTGGCCTACTTATAATTATCCTTTTTTCAGTTCAATTGCAATTTAGTCAATAAGCTCTGATGCAGAAATCTGTAACTTTATCTCCTTCCCTGCCCTGTCCCTTTATCCAAGGGGATGTACATTACAAATATAGATTTAGCTATTCATTTAAACTATAATTTATTTTAATAATAATTCAGTGATTCTTAAAACAATAAAACCCTAAGTGGGTATACTCAGTGCATGTTCTCATTTCAGCAGAAATGCTCTCTGGTGCAGTGCAAATATTTCCCAATGCAGCCAAGCTCTACATCTCAGAATATGCCCCTATTCTGCAGCAGCACTAGGAAAAGAGAGTGCAGTAAAATAAAAACAATGGAGCTGACTTTTGGTTTATGCAACTACCTTCTAGACATATCAAGGACTGAGCTGATACAGGGATAATGTGCATTTTTCTGAGCAACAGTGTTACAGAAATTATATGCCAAGGGAGCAATTTAAAGTTCTGTTTATGCCCCTGAAGGTTGTATTAGCACTGAGATTCATCCTGCAAAAAATGCCTAGGGAAATGGGAGATGATAAACTTTTTTAGATTTTTTTTTTTTACTATTCCAGGTTTGAAATTAATGGCAGCTGGATTTGTGGCAAGTCTTTAGAGCTAAGTTGGGATGGTCTAGTGCCATAACATGTCTTTGTAGCTGTAAGTGCACTAAATAATCAATTCAGGCACAGAATAGAACAGGCAAGCCCCTGGACCCCCAGTGTCTATATTCACCTTGGATTTCCCCTCTCGTAACCCAGTGTTTATTTCAGACAGAGGTTACACATTTATAATCTTATTAAAATGATAACATCATCTGAACATTACAAAAATCCACTTTTTCAGGGAACAAGCCAGCCCTTGTCTAGAAGAAATCATTTGCTTTTAATAGAGCCCAGAAGTGTGTTCACCAAGCTGGAAGATCTCTTGTTATGAAACAAAGCAAGAATGAGTTAGAAATTTTAACAAAGGCTGCACTCTCAAATGTCACTGAAGAAATGGGAGGATGAGGGCATGGTGAGATATGGAATCCTCCCTCCTGAGTCAAAGTGCAGCTTTCACTGAGAAGGAGTTAAGACAAAGCTTGTCTGTTTTGAAAATGAAGTTTCTGTAACTGAGGGTGCTACACAGAAAGGAGAGGTGCCCTCCTGCCAGGGGCCTCATTTCTGGGCTAAGGGTTCTGATATTTACAGGGACTATACAAAACTCTGGACAATGAAACTGCTCTTTTTCAAACTGCCCAGCAGACCACAGGATTTTAGGTAACTTTCTCTGAACTGGCCATCAATTTGTAATAGCCAGGAGCAGAGCATATTTCACTGCTGACACTTTACAACTGATACCAGGTACTAACCAAACACTGCTTGAATAAAACTCTGATACCACTTACCCTGCCCCGTCTTTATTCCATTGGATTGAAATTATAAACATGAGCATAAAAGCCTTCAAGAAATCATACTTTAAATGAAGAACATAAACAGCTTAATAGCTAATTTCATTGTTTTATTCCTATGTTATGTTTATTTGAAAAGATGGAGACCCAGGGATGGGAAATACATTATTTTTTAATAAACATGGAGTTGAGTGAAATGCAAATCTTACCTCTCCCTTGTGCTAAGTTCCTGTTGTATCCTACAGGACTAAAGTACTCAAATATAAAGACAGCCATGGCAGACACGATGAGAAGCATCACAAACATCATCACCCAGACAGAAGCACTAAAAGGCTCTGCAGCAAAACAGGAGAAACAGGAACACAGTTCATTAAACCAGTCACAGCACAAGAATTCCAATGTCCTCACCAGGCAAGCCCAGCAGCTTCCTCTACATTAGCTTTTTCCAACAAAACTGCTAGCAAATAACTAAGCCATATATAATGAACTGCTGTTTGTATGTATAGACAAAACCCACAAAGTCAAAAGCTGAAACGTAAGTTGTAATTAAAAACAAAAGGCTGCACACTTTTCTTTGACACTGACTGGCACATAATTGGCTTGACTCGCTGCTCATTCCGTCCACAATCAGGTGGCTGTGTCTGTTCATCCTGTGTTATAGAAATTTATCAACAGAATGGTCCAACCACTATGACTGTGTTTCTGCAAAGCAAAAGCAATTAAGCATATGTTTAATACATCTGGTAATTCAGGGAAGACTTCTCTCTCATTTTCTGTCCAACAAAAAGTGTTAGAGGAGGAAAGATAAATACCTGCATTCAAACTAAACACTTTTGTTTAAGGATTCTTTTCTCTCTGTGTTTATTTTCAGCTAACTGCAGTGAAGATGATATTTTTATCAATTGCAACCACATGCTTTTGAATGTCTCATTCTCATCTGGGAGCAAATTACTGAAAGCAAAAGGGTTTATGGAAAATTGCATGTCAGTTTGTAAGACAGAAGAACCATAATTAAGTAAAAGAAGTAGGTTGGAGCATAAAACTAAAAGGAGTTTCAAATACCAGACTAAGCACCAACTTCTTGAAAGGACTCCATATCAATATCAGATACCAATATAAATATCATCTTTCCCAACCACAGATTCTCTGTCACTTCAGGAGTCCCTGTGGTAGCTGCTTTGGTACCAGGATATCTCTAAGAAAGTTTAGCATGGCAAACTAATATCTCTTTATCAGGCCACCTTACTTGGGGCTCTTCACATCAAAACTTGTGCAAATAAAGCAAGTGTGAGCGTGCTCTGAAGTGTGAGAAAACAAATCTTACTATACTATTTCTAATTAGGACAGAATCAAGAAACAATTGAAATTACAGAAAATTAGTGTGCTAAAATGTTTTGCCCATTTTTGAAAGCCCAAGAAGTTCCTCTCTTGTAGCTTTTTCATTCTTTGAATTTAAGATTAGAATCTTCTTCCCTCATTGCAGGAAAGGACAGTGACTGAGAACTGAGATGTTCTGAGCCCAACAGCCCAATCTGAGCCTTGCACAAATTCAGATTCACCCAGAATAGAATGAAATATAATAATTTGTGCCCAAGCATAGAAAACTCATGAGATCTTTTGTCTTTGCTATGATTTCTTCAGAAATCTGTGACTTAGACAAGACTAAATAACAAACAGCCCCACTGGTGCTTTCGGATGGTAACTAAGGCAAAGCAGGGACATTTTAAACAAAATTGTTTTCCTCTTGCAAAGGAGCAGTATTTTTTCAATTGATTATTTTATTTTTAAGGCAGGGTATGAAGTTTGTTCAAGTACTGTAATTATTTCTTTGGGAGAGAATGGTAAGTTAGGAAAATAACAGAATTTGTAGAAGGCAGAGAAAGATCTATGTAGATGCAGCCAGGGAAGGGACATAATGTAGCCAAATACAGTCTAAAAAATATTTTCTGAATTCATTTAGTAACTGGATTAAATTGGCATTCATGTAGAACTACTATACAATTTTGACAGCATTCTCACAGAAGAAAGCAAGGCGGATAAAACCCTTATCAAAAGCAACAGTGTAGAAACAGCAATGGTAATTTGTCAAAATCTAAAGAAGGCAAAGGGCAAAACAAGGCAATGTACAAAAGTGTGCTATAAACAAGAGTTTAAGCAGAATTCTCTTTAATAATTTAAGGAGTCTGGTAATGAGGTGGTGAATTAAGAGAAGCAATAGGAAAACAAAAAGCTATTTGGGATAGCAAGCAGTAAGATTGAGCAAGTACAAAATCAACTGAATAACAAAGTTGATCTTCCTGTCAAATCAGAGATCCAATTACACATTCAGCACTGTGCTTTGACTCTCAAAGGACAGGAAGGGAACTTCCCTCAGGCAAGCAGCAGGTTTTAAAGGAATTTTCAGTACAGCTGTAATATGGCAGGAAAAAACTAATATATGACTTGTTAGTGTATATTTCAAATGACTGACAACGGAGAATATCAAGCAAGGAAAAGATGTCTTTGAGTCCTGCCTCCCACCACCAAAACCAATATTTAAGGACTACATTAAATAAAGAGGGGCACCGAATTTGCATTCCATCAATGCCTCCAGAAAAGAAAATTGACCTCACCTATGAACTCTCCCTCTGACAAATATAGAAATGGAAATTTAAGGTTTTCCTTTATTAATTTGGTTGTTTAAATGAAGTTGAACCAAAACTCCACAGCATCATTAAAAAAGTATTTGTAGATCTAGTATATATTATCTCTAGTACAATGTGAAAATGTTTTAACATGGATAAAACCCTCATTTGAAGGAGACACATCAGAATCAGAGCACAGCAGATAATGAGGACGAGGCTGTCACAGCCCATCAGTTCCTCAGATCTACTGGACACAAGGACTGACTGGAAAAATCTAGTCACACAAAATCCTGTACTTGTCCACATTCATAAAAACAATTCCCAAACCCAGATATTTCAGGAACTGTAATCAAGTGCTATTCTTTAAAAAATAGTACTGTATTTGACAGATTTTTTTAAAAAAAGTCTTTTAAAAGACTTACGTAAGGTGACTCTATTCTCAGACATTCATTTAATTGAAACAAAATCAGTCTGTGAATAAATTCAGTTATCTGCCTGATAGTATTTTGCAAGGCAAAACATTTTACTACTACGCACACCTCATCAAAATACACAGTCAATTCCAGCAAACTGGCAGCTTCATCTATGCCTGGAAAAAACAGAGCACACTTCTGAGAGCACAGACTTGATTTATTGGTGCAGTAAAATCAGATTTCTTCAAAAGTAGAGCTATTTTAGAGAGCTTTATGAGGAGGGTTTCTTTTTTTGTTTCTTTTGAATTATATACACATCCAACTAAACCAATAACATTAAATGCATTTTAGAAATCTAATAACTCTGTTGCTTGTGAAAAATGCAAAAGCAGCTTCTCTTCTGATGGGAGCTGTAAACAGGTTTTTACGGGAGAAGTAAAAAATCAACTGCACTTGCACTTTAGAAAACACCCCAATTTTTATTTCCAATGGTCATTTCAACATGCTGCGACTGCAATTTAAAAAATGAACTTTACAACTCAATGACTCAAAAAAATAAAAGATCCTCTCTGAGTATTTTCATTACAAGTACAGTTTCTTGTAATTTCACTTAAAGTCTTTCATCTCAAACATCAACAAAATCTACTTAGGTATCACCACATTTGGGAAATTATTTGATTACTCACTGTGTCATATTTACTTGCATCATCTCTGTAATGTGCTTCTATGGAACAGATAAGAGAAATAAGCTCTGTGGTTAAATGATGATTCTTGTGTAAGAGAATTCAATTATTTGCCTGCTTGTATCTGATACTACACCACTAATCTGCTCTTAAATGTCTGTGAGCAAATTCAGGGGGAGTGAAGAACTTCCACTTAGCAACTTAGGACTGGTCTCACTGCGGACCCAATGGACTTGAACATTCTAAACTGTGCCCTAAGATATCTGGAATATACTATTCTTTATTTTTCCACTTAATGGTTTTAGTGTCACTATTCCAGTACAAGATATCTTTAGAAATAGTAGGCCCAAATACATTATGAAGAACATAACAGCATTCTGGGCATTTTTGAACCACCTCGTGGCTCATTCTCTTTCCAGCTTCAGGTAAATTCTGGCCAAACATGAAAAGAAACTATAAATACTAAAAGAGGAGAGGGAAGCAATGGAAGGAAAAATGCACAACTGAAAGAAGCATGCAAGAAAAGAAGCCCAGAGTCTTTACTCCTTTATATCCCACCTCCTGTCTGCCCAGCCTTTCATTTCTTTGCTGGATCTCTGCTGTTCAGATGCATCAATGGGGAAAACAGCTCTCAGTGCAGTGGTGTGGCGTTCAGAAGCCAGAAGCAGCTGTTACCAAACTAGCTTTAAATTATATCTAAATATAAGGAAGTTGCTCTTCAACTCTACAATGGGCGTTTCAATTATTTTGTGAATATTAAAAAGATACTAAGCAAATTATGATGGGCTAAACAAGCATAAGTTAGTTTGAAAGGAAGCAGGGTTGAGGATGTAATTTTCCTGATTGAAGATTTTAGGGGATTCTTTTTCATACTGAAATCACTGTCTTTGGTTTTCACTTCCAGCATCCAAAACCAGCAGCACTGTGTCCATGTATTAATGGTCATGATAATCAGCACATCAACACAGCACAAACTTCTTAATGCAAAATTCAAAACTTAACAGAACTGTGTTATGGTACTACATATCTTAACACACAATTAAATCTACCAAACTCTACAGAAATGCAGTTAGGTTATCTGGACAGGCTGGAGACCGTACCTAGGAAAGCAGATGGTGAAACTGTGCCATTGCTCCGTGACACCATGACACTGATCCCGGTCTCCACAAACGGCACCGAAAAATCAACGACTTCCGAGCGCTCCTCGTTGATGGTGAGCGAGCCCACAGCCATCACTGCCCGGTGGTACACCACCTGATCCCAGGGACAACACACCAGTGTCAGCACAGAACTCTCCCTTCCTCCACAAGAGCTCAATGAGACATCACTGAGTTCTTAGGAACTCTTTGACCCAAAAGAGAACTTACTTCACCAATCATTCCGTTCCACACATTATTGACCTTTTTGCCATGCTTCCCATTCGTCACCAAGTACAGGTCGTACGTGAACTTGACAGTTTTAGACAACTTCTTCAAGATATCGATGCAGAATCCTTTGCAGCACTTCTTCACATTCGTTCCCTCATTAGTTTTGTTGCTGTCAACAGAGAAGACACACGTAAATATTCCTGCTGGGAAAAACAGAAGCAGCACAACAGCAAGATACAGCACACTGTGAAACAACATTTTGCCACTCTTGTGAATGACCATGTTTTTCTGAATCAAGGCAAAAATAACCCACAGGATGCTTTTATAGCTATATGGTGCTTGCAGCTCCTGCTAATCATGACAGAGTTGCTTGGTGAGACACAGAAACAACATTACCTCACATGACATCCTTCTGCTCCAGGATCCAGCCTCACACACTGCACTGCTCCATCAAGACATACAGCCTGCTCTTACTAATCTCTCTCTTAGGATTAGATTAAACTTTTATTCCTTTTACTCTCAAGACATCAGACTACATGTCATTTAGTAATTAAAGAACATGTAAGCTGCAAAAGGCACAGCAGTTCACTGTGCTGGAAATGGATGCATCTTCTCAAAGTGCACCTTTCCCTGCACTAGGAGAAGGTGAACTTCAGGCTGCCTTTAAGTGCAAGGATGCAAGTTTTCTCTTCACCTTTTTTTTTCTGAAATGTTCATTTTGTGACCTCTAGAACCTTTTAGTATATGCATCTTCAGAAGGCATATACAGCCTTTGGAAAAATTCAAAATTAAAATAAAACTAGTTTAGAACTTAACTAAAAAAATAAATTTCTCTGGACATCAGGAAGCATGTGCACAACCATTTAGTAGCCTCTGTAAATCTTCAGAATCACACATCATATTCCCTCACACCTGCTCAGTAAAAATCCTGTTATATTCAGTTCATAAATACACAGATCAAGGCATAGAGCAGGTGAAACACCACTGACAAATGTACAGTGGAAACTCTTCCACTGATTTCTAATGACTGCTCAGAAGTTATGGAGCACTGACTGAAGGGGACTTTTCTCTTGATAGTGACAGTGGTATTTTATGCTGGAGTAGTTTATTCTATACCAAATTGCAGCATAAACTTACATTTTCATTAGGAGACATTTTCAAATTGTTACAGACTAATGAAAGCAGGCGTATCTCAACGCAGCTGGAAACTACTCAAAGAGAGCTCATTAAACCAGTCCCATTTGGGAACACAATCTTCTTCCATGTGACTGAAATGGGCTGATTCTCATTGACTTGAATTTACTATAAACTTACTACCTTGTTAATAACTCAATGTGACTTACATTAAACCAGAAACTCTCAACTTTTTAAAAAGGAGGATGTGCAAAGAGCATAGTGGGAAAGGGAAAAAGAAATGGGAAGGGAAGGGAACTATATTTTGCAGTCAGGAAAAGAAAAGGGAACATTGTGTATTTACTCACTTAAGTTTGACAAATTTCCGGCATGGCACGGTGTTTTTCTGGCAGCTCTCCATGAGAGGATCCACATCCTCCACGATGACAAAGGGAGCCTCCTCCAGGGTGACAATGCTCAGGTGGTTGTCGTCGGGATCGCTGTCTGCGAAGGAGCTGTACCTCGGCCACACCGAGTACTTGAGGCTCAGGGAGTTGTTCTCCCACTTCCCCACCTGAAAGGCCAAGAGCCACAGGCTGCTGAGAGCTTCTTGATGGTGTTGGACAAAGTGGGGCCAATATTAAATGGGCTGGGACACAAGTCCATGGAATTACATGGCCAGGACAGTTGGTTTGGGGTTTTGTTGTTAAAATTACTTTAAAATTTATTAGAAATTGCATGAAATGAGAAAATGCACAGTGGTAAAGACAAATAAGGTAACATTATTCTGATAGGTAACTGTTTCATACAGACTGGATGTCATCAGTTAATACCATCTATCCCCTGGTGCTACATGCACTGAAATTTGACATTCAGCATTTCTCTTTGAGAACAGCAAGCAGATACTCTATTTGTAACCAGGACCCATCTGAAGTAATAAAAAATTATTTAAAAAAAAATCAACCAAACAAACCCCTAACGCAAACCCTAATGCACACCCACTCCTACACATCTGACCAATAGCTAAAATATCACAATGTCATTTGTGTATCTTCCCAAAGAGAAGACTCTTGTGTTCTTATACATTGAAAGGCCATTGTTAAAGCCTTTACCCAGGCTTCCACTGGAGCCAGACCAAACCATATTTTTAGTAAGAATTTCCATTAGAGTAATTTCTCATAACTTTTTTATTCTGCCAACTGTTGGGTACTTTTAAGAAAGCAAACCCCACTGCACATGAAAATTTCCAGCTTATTTACTATTATAAAATGTCCCTTCTAAATTAACCCACATTTCTTTCCATTTCCAGATCACCAGAAGGAGGTTTATGATTTAAATATTTTCAAGTCTAGTGTTTTCCTCCTCAGATTGTTTAACTACTTTCTATCCACAAATCTAATTACATGTTGTATCTGATGACAGATACTATAAATGAGCTAGCAATCCACATAATTTATAACCTAATGCATTTTAATAATTCTTGAGCTGCTTAAGCCAAACAAATGACAACATAATCATAAGACTGTTCAAATATTTCTTTTGTAAGGAAAATGGTGGAAATTAATACTACAGTAAGAGACTCAGGCCCTTAAAAATTTTTAAATTGTTATCTATGTTCTGTCTTCTAAAAACTTGAAAGTTAATCACAAAAATTCCCAAAGAACACGATTTATAATCATTCCTATTTTGGGAAGCCTATAAGCACATGACCTTTGCAGTTTTCTTTCCATCCTGTTTATAAGTCAAGATGTTTTACTGAACTTTCATGTAGGAGGCAGAAATGTCAAATCTCTACTCACTTAAATTAGGAAATTCAAAGTATCTCAAGGGAAGTAGGAATTGTCACTTAAATCAATGGGAATTGTATATATGATTACAGTGTATATAAATTTCTAGTATGAAATTTATCCAAAACACAGTGGACAAAGCCTTTAGGAGAAAGGCTAGTTCAGCCCCAATAGAACAAT
This sequence comes from Euphonia xanthogaster, assembly GCA_034509185.1. Classification (NCBI taxonomy): domain Eukaryota; kingdom Metazoa; phylum Chordata; class Aves; order Passeriformes; family Fringillidae; genus Euphonia; species Euphonia xanthogaster. The sequence goes on from JAYDZK010000044.1 coordinate 5,821,449, forward strand.
CTGTTGATTCTATAAAGAAACCAGTTTAATTGTTGAGGTGTGGTGAGCAGTGGCAGTGACAGCAGCGTGTGCTGGCTTACGGGAGCTTACACGGTGTTGTCACAGCCCTGAGCACAACATGGAGGTGGCCATCTGGAATGGGAGGATTCCAGCCAGCCCAGGCCCTCAGACAAGCAGCAAACGTGCCAAGGGATACCAGGGACTTCAGAAGGGGAAAATGTGCCTGACCATCTGCCCATTCCAATCATCAGCAAGGAAATGTGATGGCATTCGTGGGGTCAGGCATGCAGCAGGTCCCTGGGGCAGGATGCTGGGAGGAGGCAGATCCTGATCCCGGGGCACATCCCTCTGCAGCCACCCCTGACCCCGGGGCACATCCCTCTGCAGCCACCCCTGACCCCGGGGCACATCCCTCTGCAGCCACCCCTGGCATCTGTGTCCCTGCCACAGGGAGCACCTGGAACCACCCCAGGGAGGTCACCAGGTCCTATCAAGAACACAGTGATTGCTCTGGTGTTATTAACAGAAGAACACCACCAAAATTGATGATATTCTGATATAATTTCTGATATTCTTTCTACTTCAATGGGAGCAACTCTATTTTACTGTTCTGAGGAGGATATAACCAGACACATTTAAATACCTGGATCTCGGGAAATGCTAATTTATTTTGAGAGTTGCATCTATTGAACTATTGTGTTGAAGTAATAAGCACAGTAGTATGTATTTGTAAACCAAATATTTTTAAAAAATAAAATTCAAGCTGTAACACACTAAAAATGCAGACATGCTCCTTTACAGAACTGTCAAAAATATATGCTTATACATTTACTGTACTATGTTATATACAAATGACACAAAATATCCAGGGACTTATGAAAAATTTTCTTCATTCCTAGTTATATTGATAATAAATATGGGTTTGACCCCAGAGAAATACAGAAGGTAGCCTTCACTTGAAAAAAGAAATAGAAACATTTATGGGACAGCTTGTGTCCCAAACCATAGAAATCCTCATTTATAGCCAAAAGAATGGAAATTATATTAAAAATACGGTTTTATCAACACATCAAACTGTTCATTCACTATGGTAGGTGCAAAACTCATCTTCAAGTAAAAACATGCAATGGTACATACAACCATTGTATTTCTTTTGAATTTACACATTCTTTCCTATTTTCTCTGACTTCACATGCAGTCTGGAATATTCCCTTTGGTTTAATCTCTACAGGATGCAGGAAGGGAAGGGGAAAATAGCTGAGATCATGGAAGAGCTGGTTTGAAGTCAGACTGAGTTAGCAGCCACAGGGTGCTCATCTCATCTCATCTCATCTCATCCACTGTCACCTAAAGCTCCCCACATCTGACTCTGGCACATGTGCTTTGACCTCATCCAAGCCTTGTTATCTTTGGAAGATTGCAGCCAAGGAGAGTGAGAATGAAGAATTTGGTGTGATAATGAAGAATTTGGTGTGTTTCTGTGTGGCAGCCAAAGGCAGAGAGAGACCTGCACAGTTACACATTGCTGTACCTCAGAGTCCCCCTCCTGCTGCATCCCAAAGAATTCTCTGAACAACGTAAGGATGATTGATTAACACAGTCCTGCTCACACACCTCACAGAGGCCATCAAATCAGAGAGAAAGAACAAGGTCAGATCCTGAGCAGAGCTTCACTGTGTGCCAGTGCTGGCACAGAAAGAGTCTGTCACACCAGCATATCTCACCAAAAACAAACCAATAGCTCAGTCCTGTCACCCTCCTCCCACCACATGGGAGCTGTACACAGCACACACCCATCATCCCTTTGTTAGAAAAAATGTTACATGACAACAATGATACTAAATGCACTCCCAGGACTACCCAGCCAAACCTTTCAAAAGAGAAAGATTTTCAGGGATGCTCCTTTTACATTTAACACACATACATTGCAAAACATACCTTTTGAGCTGTCCCAGTTAAGAAAATAGTGCTGAGCAAATAAAAAAATCTGGCCCATCTTGCTTTATTGAAAAACTATTTACTACTATTTTTTCATTACACTTTTCCACTTAAAAGGAGGAGCTACTATGGCAAGCTTTAAATCAATAAGTTAACAGCTAAAATAGACTTTGTCAGGTTAGCAATAACAGCTGCAGAACAAAGCACAAGAGCAAAACCCTGCCTCCAGACACAGCATCTGCTGCCCACCACCTGCTGCAAACCTTTGTGCCACTTTTATATTTCTGAGGGTCCAAATTTCACAACGGCACTCTAAATTTAAATGACAAAATATGATGTGAACAGTTCCATGTCTTATTAATTAGAAGTGTTTTAGAGTCCTGGATGGTTTGAAGACATCCATTTAAAGACTTTGAAGTTTCCAAAATTTGCTGCAAAATCTCACGTGGGGAATGCAAATGTCCTGCTCTTCCCTCATGGCTGCTGCTGACACCATCAGGAAGGCACCAGTCCTGTGACCAGCAGGGCTCCAAGGAAAACACAGGATCCAGGGAGATTATAAACAAACAGGAGGAGAACGAAAAGCTGCCACCTCCCGCAGCCTCATTTTTCCATACAGAATTATTAATTAGCATTCACCAAATCCTCAGTGGCTGGTACAGTTTTGGTTCTGGGCAATGTCCCAGATAACTCTGTGCAGTGCCAGAGTTCAGACTCCTACCAGAGAAGCCATTTTAAGACTTGATTATGCCATTAGAAAGGAAGAGAGCTAAACAATTTGACAGCTCGTGCTTTCACCTCCCAGTGGAGGAAGATTTTTTTTGTCGCCTCTGCGCTCAGTGCAGACCTTACAGCTCTCC
>JAYDZK010000044.1:5833202-5885829 GCA_034509185.1 Euphonia xanthogaster
CAGGTTATGGCATTTCTTTTGAGGTTTACCATATATATGTCTATTCAAGAAACACAAGTGTTCTCCTAATACATCCAAGGATTTGAGAGCAAAACCAAGAAGGCTTAGTGGATTCGGTGTTGGGCATTGTTTTAAGGAAAAAACACATAATTTTATGTGAATTATTAAGCTCACTTTGTTACTAACAAAGATCAACCCTAGGCCTGGTTTCAAAAACTTTTCAGGGTGACCTGAGAAAGCCAAAAAGGACAGAATGGAAGCACAGCAGAGCAATCCCATGACACAGAGGCAGGTGTGAGGCCACCTGTGGAGCCCCAGGACCCTCCGGGTGCTCTCTCTGGGATGCCAGGGAGGAGCATCCTCAGCTGGGACAATCTCCTGCCCACCCACCTGTGTCCCAAAGACTGTCCAGGACTGGCCAGGCTCAGGAACACAATCAGCTCTGCAGTAAGAGGATTGTTTCTAATTAGTGTGAAATTCACCTAGAATGCAACTCCCAAACACACCAGCAGCTGGGAACAATAGAGTGGGGAAGGCAGAGGCAGTAATGAAAATGTGTCACTTCTAAGCTAGCTTGAGGAGAGAACTGAGTCCCTAGACCTGTAAAACAAAGCACAGGGCCTGAGAGCTGCAGGGAGCAGAAAGAGCAGGGGACTCCTCTCTGCCATGAGTTCAGCTACATTTCCTGCCCTCAGGTGAGATAATCACACTTGATAAACTCCCCCGGTGCCATCAACAGGGACTATCATTTTTTTTTGTGTCTTCTTCACCATGGGGCAGGGTTTCAAATCTGAGAACTGCAGGCAATGAGGAGAAGCAGGAGAGGCTTGGGGAAATACATATTGCATAAGAGAAACTCTCCCTCTTCTATCTCAAAGAAGGAATTTCCAAAGTGAAATTTAAAGCAGATGAAATGCCTCAAAACCAACATGTTATCTGGCAATATTTCTCTTTCCTGCAAACAGTGTAAACCCAACCATTTCAATAACCAAGACAGCCAGCCTATCTGGGCTTGGCATTCACTCAGCCTCATACCTATCAAAGCAGGAGTGAATCCAAATTTTGTCTTTTCCTCTCTATCTTGTTGAGGCTCTGAACTGCTGAACTTCCTTGCTATGATTCAACCATGACATTTGAATGACACTTATCAGCAGAAACCCCCAAGACACATTATCTATCATTAAGAAACAGATTTCCTCTGTAAAATTAAATCAAAAAATGCTTAATGTAGAATATATAATGTGTGAAGTACATAAAGAAATACATCTACAATAGAACCCTATTAAACAGGGTACTGGTGCATTTTTTTTAAGTCAATTCTATATCTCATGCTATGTAGGATTTTTTTTTTTAATATAAATTCAAATCTTTTGCAGTGATGCAGATTCACTTCTTCCCCTTGGTGCATCATCCTCCTCCTCCTCCCCCTCCCAGCCCTTGCTCTTCCACAAGGGTCCCTTGCTTTGGAGCTGTGTCTCCCTGGGCCTAGAGCCAGCAGGATGAGTAAAACTTTGGGAGGGATCTGCTCAGTGATGTGCAAAAGGAACAGCACGCCAGCTGCTCCTTAAAGCATTCACTGCCACTGGCTCTGGAAAAGCCATCCTGCCCCAGCTCTGCAAACAGCCAAACTCTCGGGGAACCCTTCTGAGAGGGAGGCAAAGGGAGGGAGCAAAGTTAGGAAGGGCCCAACTCCCTGGGATGTGCCACAGGTGAGTGTAACTGAGCACCAGAAAGTTTAGCAAGTTACTGCTGTTATTAGCATCAGCATTTCCAAACCAGCCCTAAGTTGCTCAGGTATTGCTGCACCACCTCAGAAGCAGCCCAGACTCTTCCCCATGATGCGTGCCTGGCTTCCTGCAAGGAGCATGGTGCCTGCAGCAGCTCCATCTCCAAGAGCATTCACTGATATGCTGATGTTGAGCCCTGCTTTCAGCCCTGCAGGCAGGCTCCACTCCACTGCCAGAGGCCATGCTTGTTCTCTTGTTTTAAATTGTTTTAATTATCACAATAACAAGGTAATGTTCTAACCCAGTCACTGTTTGGTACTTTCTGTTTCCTAAGCTGAACAAACCTGGGAGAAAATTCTAATACAGATTTTCAATAATTTCTTGAGTCACTTCTATAAGTAAACCAGCACCATTTTGGAGTCTCTGGGGCAGTGTTCCCCTCTATAGAATCCCTCCTTTGTTGCCTGTGAAGTTTAGTTTTATTCTGGACTCATATATAATTAGTTAAATATCTATACACCTTCAATCATCCAATAAAGAAGATGATACCTATTGTTCCCAAGTCTTCTGACTTAAATGAACAAATCCTCTACAAATTGGCTGTTGATCTGTACGTGGGAAAATATTAAACAGATTTGCTGGATTATTCATCAAACCATTGTGTCCCTTTAATCCCAGATTTTGTTCAAAAGAAGCAAATCTGTCATGATGAAAACTGGAATCAAAATAGTGAATTTGGTGACGGACTATCATGACAAGGGGGACAGCAAACCCTCTCCCTCTGAAGAAGGTGCTGTGCTGAAGGACAGCAGCAGCACAACAGCATGGACAAATGAGTTTTGTCCCTGGCCCTGTGCACTGCCCATTGCTCCTGCTCCTGGTTCAGGAATGACAAATAAAGGGAATTCTGCTTGGGAAGGGTAGAATACTTTCTGGACTTACACCTCCATTGCTGAAGGATGGGTCTCTAAATCCTGCCTATAGCTGGGCTGTATTTCAGAGCAGAATCTCACCAAATGTCAGCCCCACATGGCAAACACCTATGGACAGACAAATCTTTTTGCTTTTCAGGAGCAGCAGGGCTGGAAATGCTGCAGTGAAATGTCTCTCGCAGGGTCAGGACTTCCATACACACCATGAGCACTCTTGGAAACAAAGCAGCACCATTTCAATGCACAAAGCAGCAGCATTTCCCATGACTGGCAGGGTTATTGTGTTCTGCTGTTTGTTTGCTTCTGTGTTTTCCTTTTTTCACAGAGAACAGGAGTTTGTTCAACTGACTTGGCATTAATGAGGTGCTAATTCTATTTATCCTGCTGTGCCAGTATTTCACACAATAGTGGTTTTCTGCCTTGGGAGATCTGGGTCTTACACAGATAGAAAAAGATGATCTGAATCAATACAGATACAAATATACATACATATCTGTGGTTTTAATGCATTGAAAATGAGCCCTGTATTTTATTATAAATCCTTTATTCATAGAGAAAAATTGGCTTTCCTATGTGTACCAGAAATGAGCATTGATCAGATCATTCCAAAAACTAAAGCAAACCTGATTTTCTTCTGGGTCTAGGAAGGCAATAAAAGCATCTCAGAATTGCAGTGATGAGGGAAAGACAAATTGTGTGCTTCAAAACAAATATATCTTCAAACCAATTTAATACTCAAAGGATTTGAGAAAGAGGGAGGAGGAGCTTTTACTTCACTGCTTTCTTTACATAGAATTTCTTCACAAACAGAGATAAAATCGCTATCTAGATGTGGGAAGTCACACACAAAGCATTATTAACTTCCATTTACAAGCAAATTAGCTACTATAGCATAGCCTCAGAATACTGTCCTGGGTTTAAAGCTGAATTAGACTGTCATTACAAGAGATGGAGCCCAAAAATCCTGGTGTTTTTCTCTATTTTGAGCTTTGTTTTGCTCAGGCATCCCCTTACACAGCCTCTTCCCTGACTTCCTCTGAGTTCTCTGCTTCTGAGCTTGCAGCAGTGTCCTCTTGTTCAACCCTACTCCTCCAGCACTGATTCCCAGATGGACAGGGGGGTAGAGCACAGCAGATCCCAGGTCCATAAGCTGTTTACAGTCACTTTAGCCCTTTCCACTGGAACATGCTCCAAAATCCTTTCCTCAGGTCAGTTTCTCAATACAGCACATATACATTTATCTTGTAGTTTACAGTATGAAACTGCACGATCTGGGACCTGAAACTGTCAAGATTCCACTTCACAACAAAACCCTGATTAGGGAATTGATTTTTTCATGTAAAGTAGAAGAGAAAAATTTAGTTTTGAGGATAAGAAAGCCCAATAAATTTATGTAATTCACCTTGGCATGGAGAGACTGGTCAGCTCCCCAGGATTACTTAGTACTGGTAAATGCTTGTATATACTTGCCTTGCTAGCAGATTATATGTGACAGGAATAGTCTTGGGGAGTTATTACATAAGAATGACTATTTAAAGTTTATTTATTTTAGTATAATTCTGACATTTCTAAATTAAAAACAGCCTACTTCTTGTTCTTGTAGTGTTGGAGAAGCTCAAAGAATCTCCAGTACAGAAAAGGTATTTTTACTTCATTGCTCAGTGTTTCACATCAAGAGGAGACTTTTTTAACCACAGAGCACTACAGCTTCTCCTATTAATAATTCCTGGGTGCATCATGCACTGCATGCTGCAGAATCTCCTGGTGAAGTCTAATCTCACTACCCTAGCACTCACAAGCCCTGCTCTTGTACTCATGCAGCTTTAATGAGAAAATAAAGATTGTTTAGAGAAATACAGCTTATGCTGAGTACTGAATACTTAATTCAAGCCTACACTAGTGTATTAGCCAAACAAAAGGGTAGGAGCCTTTTTCAAGACAGGTTCAAGTTCTTGTGCCCCTTCCAAGAGTATTTTAAACCCCAACCCTTCTGACAGAATGCAACTTAACTTTCACAGAAACTGGAGTTCAATTATTAATCGTGGACTGCTTGGTTTGTAGGTCAGGTGCTACTGCTAAGGCACAGAATTTGGTGAACAGGATGCTTCCACTGCTCCCTGGCACTGCCAGCACACACACACTAAGGACCAGCATGGGGGTGCCATGGGTGGGACAGTCCCCCCAGCAGTGCCTCCCCCTGCTCTGCCCTGACACACCATGGCTTTCCCAGAGCCCTTCTGGGCCACACAGCCACCCACAGGGGCAAATGCTGCCCCTTTTGTTACTTACAAAGTGATTCAAGAAAGTACTGAAAATCTGTATTAGAATTTTCTCCCAGGTTTGGTCAGCTTAGGAAGCAGAAAGTACCAAGCAGTCACTGGATTAGAGCATCACCTTGTTATTTTGGTAATTAAAATAATGAGGAAAATCAGGAAAAGAATCGTAGGGTTTCTGCAGTTTTAATGGCAGAGGTTCAAAATTAGGAAAGGAAGCACAAAAAAACCTGCAAGCGTCATACTAAAGGCAAGTTCTCACTAAGGAAATGTTAAAATCCATTTACTTGGTTTCATTTGGCTTTTAAGAAAGCTTCTGAAGAATGCTGTGTGCAAAGAGGCTGTTTTCATGGAAAACAACTATTCCAGGACATGGTATGCTAATCAACTCCTAATCTAAATATGCACATACATCTCAAGATTAAAACTGTTCCAAAACCTCCTTTTTGAAATCACCACCAACTTTCCTTCCTGTGCCTGCTTTTTTGTAGAAAGCACTTCATCTGCACTATTTGGTTAGAACAAAGGCCTTAAATACTTCTTAGTAGCTTCCATATTGACAAGAGCTATTAAAAAATATCCAAGATACCCTACTTCCTCTCACAGACCAGATAAAGAAATATATTACCATGCAAGTTTTGGATAGAAGTAATCAGAAGTATCATGTCTGAAAGGGATAATTAAAAGGAAAATAATAATAACAAAAAAGAGAATCCTGATTTAAACCTTAGGAGTTCCCATCTGACAAACTGTTTAGAGAAACCATCTATATCAGCTCAGATTAATGCTGGTTAAGTTTCACAGTTATTCTATCAGAGGTGACACCCTTACAAGTAAAGGGGACGGATTTCAGTTCTTGTGTGATAAAAGCTGCCTAACTAATCTAACACTTCTGTAACTCCCAGGGACAGTGCTGTAATGCTGCACATTGCTGGTCTTCTAAAATATTACCAGGTTCCTGCTGATGCAAGTGGTACAGGCTCAGCCTCCAGAGCATTTTGGCAATTTTACCTCATAGTTAAAGTACACAACAGTCCAATTTTGTTCACTCAGCTTCATACCCTCTAAGACCCATTTCTGTCATCTTCTACTCTAGATTCAGAGCAGTGTTTGCTCTGCACAGCACACATCAGCTCCAGGAGCACAGCTATCAGTGCAGCAAGTCCTCTTGCACACTCTCCTGCAACATCTGAAAACCACTGCTCTAAAAAGGGCTCAATGGGATTAGCAAAAAACAATATTCTCCTTCAAGAAACATACAGTGGCAATAAAAGAGAAAACTATCGAGGCTGCAGAGGTTAAAATAACCCGAAGCAGTCATCCTTACTTGTGCAAGGTTTGAGAGGGCCGGTTGTTTTTCTCCAGTTGTCCGTAGCAGCTCGTCCGTGCCTCAGGAAGGAAGGAGTACTTTTCCAGCATGGCTGAGGCAGCAGTGGCAATGACCCCCAGGCCATCCCGCACCCGAGCTTCTAAACTGTAGTCCCACTCATCATAAGCTGCTGAAATGAGTCCTGAAGGAAACTCCTTGGGAGTGATTTCTGTGTTACCACTAACCAGGCTGGGAACTATCCAAAAGAAATCATAGCCAGTAAGGCCCAGGGACCGAGCCTCATCCAGGATGTAGACAGCTTCATCCTTGGAACAATACAGCAGGATGACAGATGAATGGATTTTCTTCAGCTGGATTTGGGTCTTGGCATCTCCGAAGGCAGTATCGAGTATGATGACGTTCTGCATGTCCCAGCCCACAAAACTGTTTTCCACAGTGGTCTTAATGACATTGATGAAATCTCGATATCCAGGGAAAGTGGTGGTCACCAGAGAGAACACGTGCCAGTCATAATCCTGCATGATCTTCAGCATGATAATGGCTTCTTGCTGGATGGAAGCCCCAAACTGGAAGAATGTGGACATGACATCCTAGAATACCAAACACAGCAAAAGATTAGCAACTTGGTACAGCTCCAAAGGGAACAGAACCTCTAATTCTCCTGCTTTCTGTTCCACCAGAGCTGCCAAACTTCCATTGCATTCCAGTAACTTTCTGTGGCTTATCATTTTCAGACCATCAGTAAGCAACACTGATCATAGGTACTTACAGCTAATCAAAATATTTGCCAAAAAGAGCAAACCGGTATTTACATAGGAAATCTCCAAGTGCTGGGTCACTTGAAGACAACTCAAATCAGTAGCTACTGAGGAAGCTCCTTGGGGACAGCCACCCACAGTGAAACAACTCTCCAGCAGGAAGTTTTACATTCCTGTAAATGGGTGAATGCAACCCAATAACTCACAGCAATTTGTAGTTACAACAGAAATAAACTGCAATGCACATGCTGGAGGAGCTCTGTACTTCCAGACATAATGTCTGAAGGGGATTTTGTCTCCAAGGTTCACTAGGCTTGGTGGAAGCTTTCAGACTCTGCAGGAGATTTTCTGTCCCCAGGGACTGAGATCACTGCTGGTCCTGCTCCCTTCAGAGCACACGGCCCATTGATGTCTGATAGAGAATTAACAGGATGGGACTCCAAGGACAACCAGCAATCTGTCAGTGTCCTCATTAAATGGAAATAACTTCAAACAATGGCCTCGGAGTCTGCAATTGCTCTGTAACATTGCCCAACACAGATTTGTTTCTAATATTTGTCTTATGATTTACAGAATTTGTAACATTTTATACAGCACAAGGGCAGGTGCTGCTTATTTTGACATCACCAGAAATAGGCAGCACAATTCATTTGGCTGGCACTAAATTTCCAAACACTTTCAGTCATGTATTTTTACAAAGTTGCTGTAAGATCTCAATTTATTTTTTTATTTTTTACATTCTGTATTTACATTAGCATGCCTAAACTAACATGGGAAGCCATATAATTCTTTATTTTTATTTTACTTCAGTATGTACTCTCGACCAGTAGAGGCAACTTATTTGCATCATTTTCAGACACAGAAAGCATGAACTCCTGGTGAAACAAAAGTTTATGATTTAAAAATAAGATATGAATCATTCAAGATTTCTTACACAGATTTCTGAAGGAAGACACATATGATGCTTTTAATTTAAAGAGTTTTATGATCATGGCCACAAACTGCTATCCTATTTTACACTTGCAAGGAACAGAAACAGATTCACTGATCTGGGTTTCATGGCAGGGTGGTGTTACATATACAAATATTAGTGAGAATGACAGCTCAGCTCTGCAAGCTCTGCAAATCTATTCCAAGAAAACAGTGTACTTTTTTAAATAGAAGATGAAGAGTGTTATTACTTTCCAAGTGTTAAGAAGCTGGCACCAGGATTTTATATAGCTTGACAGCAATAAAGGTCTTACAACTTGTGTGAGACCCTGAAGACTGGTATTGAAGGTATAAAATACACACTGCTTGTGGTAATGAAATCATCTGCCATGGCTTCTTTGGTACCTCGTGTTTTGGGTCAATTACAAATGTTATAAAATATGTTTTGGAGAAGAAGTGAATAAAGAATATTTGATTGCTGAATTCTTCTAGGAGCTACTTCCTGGTGATTTGGACTAGATGCATAAAAACCAGCAAAGATTTTCATGTGGGGACTCTCACAGCTAAAGGAACCCAATATACAGAAAAGCTGCTCAGAGTCAGCATTTAATTATTTAATTACAGATTTACTACTACAAAGTAAAGTAGATATCTGCAGACAGTGCCATGAATCCAACTTTGCTGCAGCTCCTAACCGATCATAAAAAATATTGTAATTCAAAGCCAATCACTTCAGTTTTCTTCTCCAACTCTTATCTTGGTTTCCATTTATGACTGTGCTAAATTGCAGTAAAAAGTAAAACCATTTACAGTAGATTAGGTAGATTATATCCATCATATCCTTCCACTCTTCCCCATTTCTGTATGTGTTTTATAGCAATGGAATAATTCTTTCAAACAATATATACACCTTGTTCCTTGTGCATCACAATGAACTTCTCCAATGAGGGCAAAAAAAAAACCAAAAAAAAATCACATGGACATTTTAGAGTGTGACCTTTCTAACTAGGAAATACAGATTTTTTAACCTAGAGCAGTCCTTGGCATCTTCCCTAGCAATTAAGAACAGTCTTGAGCACAATGCTCTGTGTCACCATTGCAGCAGGCTGACAACAAAAGAGAAGTCATAAAAGTAAATCCTTTCCTTTTTTAAACATTATGTTAGAAAAACAGTTTATGAAGGGAGTTTTAGACATTTTTGTAAAGGTCACACCCATATTACAAGAACCCATTTCCTGTAATTGCAAATGCAAAGTCTAGTCAAAATCAAGCAACCATGATCAATTTGTGATTAAAATGCTGAAAAAACCTGTAATTATACAGTGAAAAGGAGTTTGGGGTTAGGAAAAATGGAGACACAAACATCACAAGTGAGACTCTCATCTGAAAAAATTCCATGTAGCTGCACTGACTGCACGGGATGCTTTTATGGAGCTGAAGACCTGACTGTATTTACAATGCATTTGAAACAGATGGACGATTACAAGGAAATTGCAGCCTTAGGAACCTCAGCAGATACTTAAATGAGTATAAGGAGAATATTCAAGGACATATCCATTAAATGGGGGGGGAGGGTGAAGTTTAGTGAAGAAATAGCAAATAAATAAAACTGTATCAGATTCAACTATTGTACTCTTAAACATCTACAGAGCCTTTCATTTTGGGGGGGGTTTAAGCTTCACATTCTTTTCAAAAAGCCTTATTATTCCTCTGCTTTATACAGACATAAATTCCATATGTGTAATAAAATACCAAGTTCCAATTTTCTACATTCAAATGCAAACTAGAGTGATGTTTGTAAAAAACAGAATTATTCCTTTATTTTCATTTAACTGTCATCTTGTCAAGTATTGAGACATCCATCTAAATCATTGCTGAAGCAGGAATACAGATGTAATATCAGAGGTGCTCTGAATGCACACCAGAAATATTTTTTTTCATTCCTCAGTCTCCAACTATTGAGATTACTAGTGGAGGTTACAAGGAAGGAGTACAATTTATCCACGGCAAGAAAATTTTTACAGAGGAATTTCTCAGATAAATCTCAAAGCATGACAATCCCAAGATATTACATTTAGTATGAGTAAAGATTTAGGTGGAAGTAGCTTTCTCTTCCAACTTCTTAGCTAGACTCCACCACATCCATGTGAACAAGAAACAGCAATGAAAAGAGACAGTAAAGAGCAAATGAAAATTCTTGTTTCTTTCTGCCTTGCACATGAGTGTACAGTTTACAGCAAAACATCTCCCCATATGTTTCACAGCAGAAGGAAATAATCCTTCAATTTGCTTCTTGCTTAATGCTATTCCTGAATTTTGTAGGCAACAAAGTTCTGTCATTGCAGGAGGGCACTTCAACGTTCCCACGCTCGGGCACAGAGCAGCCCAGCTCTCCTGCTGCTGTCACTTGGAGATTAATATCTTAGAGCAAGTTGTTTTTAATTAGTGTACCCAGTCTATAAATCTGTCACTGTTGTCAGAAATGCACATTTCACTTCCCAATTCCAGCAAATTACAGGAATATTTCTCTGGAGACCTCATCCTCAGCTATTGTCATGACATCTCAGTTTCCCAGCTCTGGCTTTCCCCGAGCCCAGCAGGGTCACTCCCAGCTGCTCTAACAGCCAAGGGAAGCCCTGGTGCTGCTTTGTACCTGCCAGGGAAAAGGCTGCAGGAGTTGGTCAGTTGAGGAAAGAAATACTTGTTATCTAAACTTGTGTAGCTTTTGTTAAATGAAAACTAAACTCTAAACCAGAACAAAATTGAGGTCAACACAGGACCAAATAAATTTTCCACTGCACAGACATAGCGAGGGACAGTCACTTCACTGTTATGATGGGAAAGGAAAAACCAATATGAAAGAGTTTAAAAAGCAACCCAGAGGATTATTTTATTCAAATAGCAACAAGATTATCATGACAGGACTACAAGTAGGACTTGAACATTATCTTAATTGCTTCATTCTTACTCTCTTTCACAGAGATCAGCAAAAATCATTTTTCTCTGATTTTGCACCTCTGTAAATCAGACAACCCATTTTCAAAAGGATTTACAGCATGTGGTGCCAGGCCTCCATACACAGTGCAAGCTGTTCCCTGCTTAATGAAATATCGTCGTTATTTTTCATTTTTATAAAGACTGGCAAAAATGAAAGCCAGAGGTTAGTCATGAATTCAACTGAATAAATTAGCATTACATCAAAAATATACTGGATAAAATTATTTGGGCTGACCTCAGATGTAGGTAAAAACATGCACCTTGCAGGGTGTTAACTTGGTACCATTTTTCTTGGATTACTTGGAAGTGGTGCCTTGATTCCCTGGTAAACATGAAGTGAATTGCATTTCTCTGCCATGAATTCCCAGGCCCCAGGCACAGGGTTTTCCTTTGTGGAAGGGCACAGACCCGTGCCAAACTTTCAAGTAAATGCAAGCACTGAAGTGGAAGAGCTGAAAGGAAAACCTTTCCTCCAAGACACCCTGCATATTTTTGAATCCTTAAGTTATTAAATTCCGCCTCTATTCATTAAGAGAGAGAGCAGGCAATTCCCAACACAAACAGCTCACCGAGGTGCCCAGGGAGAAAACTCCTCCATTATCACCATGGGAGCAATTTGAGGGAGGTTATACAAAAATTTGTACTTCCATACAAAGCATAGCAAGATGTGAGGGTGGAAGTAATTTACGCATTCTTACAAAAAGCAGAAAATACTTGCTTCCCAAGGGCCTGCCACCTCTCTGGCCTCACACGTGGTGAAACCAGAGCCAGGAAAAGGGTGGAAAGCTTCTTACTCTGTAATTTAACTGGTGCAAATGCACAGGCACTAAATGTATAAAGGTCAACTAAAAGGACAAACTGAAGCCTTGCTTTTTATTTTAAAAGTTTGCTCTAGGAGAGGAACATGGAAGTTAGAGAAGGGCAGTAGAAAGCAAGGGAGTACATTATGGCTTTCCAATATGTGACATGTCCCCTTTTATTATTTCACAGAATAAATATCAGAGATACATGATTTCAAAAGGTTAGCACTGGCCTAATCAGGCATGTTCTTTCCCATTTCCAGAGGGAGTCTGCAGAAATTCATTTTGCAAAGACTTCTGTATTTTTAGGTCATGGCTTCATCCTAAGAGTTTTGCTAGATAACAGGTTCTGTGGGGTTTTTTTCCTTTTTAATATATCCATTTAAAGTTATACTACCTATTTGGCTTATGTAGGCCTGTTAAAAGAGCTGAAGTTTGTCACTTTTTGGGTTTTTTGGTACCAGAATAGCAAATAAACAAAGAGAAAGTAATGAGAACAGGGTTTAAAGCAATCATTGCAGAGTCACCTGGGTTTGATCCTTTACATTTTCAAAAAATAGAGTGTCAAGTCTAATGAAAGTAACTCAATGTGTGGTTACAGTGAAATAACCTAATTATGGAAGATGACTAGTTTTTGCACAGAGCTTATGAGCCATTCCTGGGCTGGAGTTCACTCACCATCTGGGTTTTCTTTCACAGATTGTTCAAACACTGGAAATTGGGGTGGCTTAGTGTGAGCTCCTGACCAACCAGGACAGACAGGTGAGAAATGCTTTCAAAGGCTGAAATGAGCCAACAAGACTGTGACCAGGCAATAAAATCCTGAGAAGATTCACATCAATGAGCAGGGATTTTGAGGTGGTAGTTTGATGGAAAGTTTATTAACAAGATGCCGCCTTTCTAGCTAGACTTTCCACAGTTACAAAAATGTTTTGCATTACCATGTTTATCATGAATGTTTCAATGAGGAAGGGCAAAATTGAGGGTCTACAAAATGGCAATATGGAGCTGCTTTTCTATTTGGGTAAGTAGCAGCTATTCTGCAGCTTTTGGGGTCAAAAAGAATCCAAATGTAAGAAGAAGAGTACTAATGCCTAAAAGAATAAAGGGAGAATAAAAAGGGTTTTCAAAAAAAAATCTATTTGTTTTCTACATTCAAATATTTCATTGACTCTTTAACCCACACTGGGTCATGTAGTTCTGCACATCAGTGCAATCAGCATTATCCTAAAATACTTTACCTTTATGGGATTTGTATGCAAGTTTCGTTTCCTGTCAGTATTTCACCCAGAAAATAAATATTGAAAAATGTGTTTCACCTAATATAATGTGCAGCAAGGAGGATGGATTTCAGCTGAGTATCATTTCCCTTATGCCCCTTGCTGTGACTGCAGATAAATGCTTTGCCATATTGTAAATTTAGGGGTTTTTCATGATTTGTATAAGCAGTGTCCTGCTTTATTCATGTAATTAGTCATCACTAAACTGATGTCAGTAAATAGTTTCTTGAAGAGCCCAAGGCTTCATTTTCCACAGGAAAATGCCTTTAAATGAGCCGTGGAGCACACCTTCCACCTCAAGGAACACCTGAGGTCACATGGAGAGCTCTTGAGTCAGTCCTTTCAGTGAAACCTCTTCAAGCAGTTGTCATGAATGATGGGAGAGCAATCAGGAAAATTAAGGACTTTCCAAAGACAGGAAAAGCAATTGCTGTGCAGTGACTCCAGTTAATACTGGTGAAAGTAACTGGCTTTCTGCTGTGTGGGAACATTCATCTGCCAACAATTTCCATCTGAAACACCAAAACAAAGTTTTGGTGACAGCGTTAGGAAACAAAATAGGCTCCTGTTCCAGTTCTCCCATGACAACATGAGAAAGCTTAGAATACAGTGAGGGTGACTTGTTTTGTACAGGTTCCCTACTTGGCTGAGAAAAAGAAACAATGAAATAATGCAACCCAACCCCAAACTACATTTTACTGCAAAACTATCAAAATGCAGTTGTTGGAAGGTAGAAAGTCTTGGTGCATTTTCAGAAACAAAAACCATTTTTTAGCCTTATAGAATGCTATTCACCAGGTATCAGAAATAAAAAGCATTTAGAGAGCATCAGTGAGCTTGTGAATTAACCCTGTGAAAGGCCAAGACTCAGGAAATCCAGCAGGGATACACACAGGCATTTTGAGAATGGAAAAGTCTAGGTAACCTTCCTCTCCTGGAAGGAACTGGTAGTTCCTCATAACTCACATAATTCATCTCTTGAAATAAAATACCATAAAGATATAGGATTTATGAAGGATACCAACCAAATAAGCCAGACAGATCTCTGGAAAATAAATAAAAATCTTTTTATATAGATTGTCCATCCCCACTATATTCCACTGGGGCTTTATTTACCAATGTTCCCTTTGTTTCATATCACTCTGCTTTTTACTTTTTTACAAAAAAACATACTGGGCTATGGGGAATACCTCACCTTCCTCCAGTTGCACTCTGTGACTGAGGAGAATTATCTATCAAATCAATTAGTTCATTCACTTTGAACCACATCTGCTCCCATAAGGCCATCACAGGTGAGCTTCTCTCGATTCATGGGCATTTTGGGGAATTTAAATGGATATAAAAGCAAAGCATTTAGGTTACACTGGGTTATAATATTTCTTGGAGCAGACAGCTAGGTCTAATTAATAATCTTGAAAACAATCCTGCTGATAATGGCTATGCTTCCTGAAATGAGCCCTGTACATGGGGTTTAACCAGTTCCAAAATGAATCCCAGATAGCCAGGTTTTGGAAAGTCAGATGGATCTCTGACACAGAGGAAGATTCTAAAATTTCCAAGCAAATCCAAAAAGAAAGAAATGAAAAAACAGTGATTTATCTCTTTAAATACGAATTGAAGTTTGCCAATTGATATTCTTTAGATTTTCAGTAAATAAAATTCTATTCTAATAGTTAAGACTTACATACTTTACTGCCCCAGAGGATAACACCATAAGTTTTTAAAAAGCACAGTGGTCACATTTTGTCTGTTTAACAGCTTTTTACAGCACCAGCCTAATTCATTTTCATTTCAGGATCAGTTACCCATATTGACTTCACTCTACCACAGCCATAGGTTTAAACCTGCACACAAGTTGCTGTGAGCCATCCACAGAATATGCTAGAATCCAATTTACTTGACATCTTCTTGAGTATCTGCTAAATTAAAAGATGTCATGGTAATATTTTAGCTAAGTAAAATTTGATGTGTTTATATTTCTATTGCTGTGTTTATATTACCATTGCTGTGCAATCAAAAAGTGTACGTTGTCTGAACAGCTTATGGAAATTTTCAAGAATCAATGCTATGCAATAATTCCTCCCTGGAACAAATTTTCATTCCAGGTATTTAGTATGCATCACCCTAAGCATTTTGCATAATTATATGACTTTACATTTTGGGTTGGGGTATATATTGTATACCCCAACCCATAGGAAAAGTTGCTTAGAATAACGATTTAGGGTGATTGAGGATAAGTTTAATTCTCTGTTCAAATCTCTTCTCTAGTACAAGTGTTGCACAGGAAAATCCTGAAATATCAAACCACTTACAGCTCACAAAAGTGAGCTTGACAAAAGTTACAAAAATTTACAGCTTTTGCCATTAGGAGCTTTTAAAATAACACTATCCAATCATATTAATCCTGTAAACAGAATGAAAACCTTACATACCCATGATAACACTTAAATATACTATGGCAAAAAAATCAGCATTAAATCCAAAATCAGCAGCTGAATTAAGCCAAACAGGCTGTTTGCTCATAGTATGTACTGCAGGTGAGCATAAATGTCATACACCATACAGAAAGAGAAGCATAATTGAATATAAATAAAAATGCCTTAAGATATCATCTCCTTATCTGAAAACATTTGGCCTCAACTGAATGCTAAAACACTTTCACTTGTGTTGGGGATGAGAAGCCAGAAAACCATTAACTAAGTCATTTCCATACATCTCCACTTCGCAAGTAAAAACGAAGGCAACAAACAACCTCCTCCTCCACCCCCTTTCACCAAATGGTGAGTATAGAACATTAGGAGAAAAAAAGAAATATAAAGCCAATTTAATTTTCTGCTGTGTGCTTGTAACTGTGCTTTTCCTTGATGAGCCAGAAATCTTGGACCAGCACCTCTGTGAACCTGCTTCAGCAGCACGGGACCAAAGAGAGGAGCCCAACAGCCAGAGACAAGCTGGGGAGCACAAACAGACAGATGGGGAGGGAATTTTTTAAGAGGAAGGCTGAGCAGAGTTCAAGGGAGCCATTCCAAGCAGCTTTCCATGGCAACAGAGATTTGTAGGATAAAATTAAGTATCAGAGGAAGATAAGAGATTGAAGACTCTTGATCTCATCCAGAAGACAGGCATTTTGGTTCCCCAGGTAGTCTGGGTGCTAAACAAGAAGAGGTGCAAACCTGATTCACCTGCCTTTGGAAAGCAAAGTGACAAAACCCTTGTAACCCACCCAAAGCACATATACTGCCTTTAAATGCCTCTTGGAGGAAGTGTTTCACCACGCTCAGTATGCTCCTCTGCTCTGAGGTACAATCAGCACATCTGGAGAAAGGACTGTACTCAAGGGAAGTTCCATTTATGCTTATCCCTTATATTCTCCTCTTCAGGCACCATCTTCAGCCTCTGGGCAAAACTGCAGCTGCTCTTGTGTTATGCAAATAGACATTACAGGCTTTCTCAGAGTGAGGGATCAGCCTATCACTCTAGAAATTAATTTCCTTTTCCACCGTGCATTTAAGAGCAGCAGGTCAGAAGCAAGTTCAGTTACAAAATTTCTGATATGTGATCTAAATCCAGACTTACATATCACCCTAGCTTAGAAGGAGAGGGTGACTAACTGCTTATCCTAGAATTAATCCTACTGATAAGAAGGCGGCACAAAATACACCAACAATGAACAATATTTCACTGGTACTCACTGCAGAGCCTTTGAACCATCACAAAACAAATCACATTTGTGTTAAAGCAGTTGCAAGGGCTCCAGTGCTCAGAGCTACTGCATCCACACTGGAAGGAACTCAGGAAGGCTGTGGAGTTCAGCTGCAGGCAGATCCAACAGTTTCCCCCATCACAGTGCAATCCAGATAAGGACATAAGCATTCACTGCATTCTGTGATGGAGGGTGAGGTAATGTAACAGAAATGTGCAGACAAAAAACTCTAATGCACCTACTTTTCTGACTACCCACACTGTTCCACACATTTGATTAAATCTACATTTTCTTTTTGGCATTCTGTTTAAGGATGCACCAACTTATTTAGTTGCAAGAATATCACACATCAAGAGATTTCCCAAGCATTATTCCCATAAGCAAATAATA
Organism: Euphonia xanthogaster; assembly: GCA_034509185.1. Classification (NCBI taxonomy): domain Eukaryota; kingdom Metazoa; phylum Chordata; class Aves; order Passeriformes; family Fringillidae; genus Euphonia; species Euphonia xanthogaster. Next base: position 5,850,323 of record JAYDZK010000044.1, read on the forward strand.
CTCCAGGCAGAAAAGCTTTACCAACATATATTCAAATTACTGAGACTTTACATGGGCAGTAAAACTACTTCTGTGAAATAGCTTAGCTTGTTACTTTTCCTTCATTATGCAGAGGCAAAACCTCTTGAAGCATGGCTCTGATTTACAGTTAATATCAGAGGGAAAACATAACATCAAAAAGGAGATGTTCAAAATACGATTTATCTCCTTACAAGGAATAGTAATTCTTTCTAGAAATTATTATAGATTTAACAGTCATACCACATACTGTAAATGCTGCAGTGCCACAGCAAACTGAGTATGCCATTTCCACCTATTAAAAAAACATTTGTACAACGTGAAGAGGACTGGAGACGTCTTCCTGAACCAGCACAATATCTTTGAGGAAAGAAACGTCATAATCCTTGTACTGAACACAAACAAGTAGCAAAAATTATTATATGGGCTGGTGGTTTTAAGCCCGGAAATTTTTATTAGCTGTATTTAACAACACAAAGCATGCAGCATTTTCCTGAATAGGTACAACAGCAAAAAAATAAATTACTTCCATGGATTTCTGTGAAAATATGAAATCATACTTTTGAGTTTTTCTAACCTAGGTGTGAAACAAAAAAAGACTTATAGCTAATCTTGGTATATGCAACAACAGATTGTTTCAAGTATCTATTGTGCAATGAAATTGCAAATGCCATCACATCTAAGTTCAATGGGAGCTCAGCGTGCTCAGAAGCTTTCAGGGGTGGGTTTGCCTAAGCAGAAAGGAGCATCTGCACAAATGTGAGGGTTCATCCGTGCCCGTTTATTTTTGCTACTCTGTGTGTCCTCAGAAAAGAATTTCATGCTCAGTTAACTGAAATAGTTTCTCTACAAACAAAGTGGGAGATCTTGATCATTTTCATTAACAGAACAAAGGGATTTAGATGCCAATCCTTTGGGTTCCTTTGAAAAAAACCCTTTTGTGTGGGATGACTGACAAACAAAACACCTGTTCTTACAAGTTGTTAAAAGCTTTCAGTTCCCCACATAAAAGATGAGTTCTTGTTACATTTCGGGGACCTTATGTAACAAAGCTTGTTAAGGAAGTTGCAGTTGCAGATCGGAATTCAGTGTAAGGGCACAAGGGAATGTGCTTCCCCTTAAACTGTTCATCTCCATTTGTCTCTGTGTCCCCCAGTGCCATATTCTGGAACAGCAAAGTTCACAAAGTACAAAGAATGCTTTTCTCTTGCAGGTCCTTTAGAAATAACCTATGGTGCCCCAAATCCAGTCTGAAAATACTGACTTGAAAGCAGCATCCCAGCCATTTCCATCTGATACCTGATCTTCACAGCAGGTGTATTATTTCACTATTATTAAACATGTTATTAAGTAATTTAGGATTGATCTTCACAACGACTTACTGTGACATAATACCAGGAAGGAAAAGATAAAAGCTATGATCTGATTCCTTGCAATATATTGCAACAGATATATTTTATATATATATATATATTAATATATATATTCCACAAGAACTGAAATACAGGTGAAATGTGGAAGAACAGGGGAGGTCAGTGCACAGCTCTCACTAGGCAGACCTGACCTTCCTCTCAATGACTCATAATTCTCTGTATATAAGCAATGCAATGTCAAGTTTGTTAGATAATAACACTTCATGTTACATTAACAGATAATTTTAAAAACCCAAACAATTAAGCTGTACCAAATCAGCTTTTCTGCAAGACAGTCTTCTGGAGCAAGCAGGGATTGTTCTGTGTTCAGGGGCAGATACAGCTCATATTAGGGGAAAAAGCGCTGATTTTTCAAACCCCTACTAAATAAGACAGTCTTTCTGCACAGTATGTATTGAAAATTGGGAAAGAAAAGAAAACTGAGATGTACAATCCTTGCTATCCTGCTTGACATGCTCCATTCCACAGAAAGTTGAATTGCTTGCCCAGGTGAAGCTCTTGAGGAGATGGATACCTGGATGATCCCATGGGACCTGCCATTCCTCGTGATGGACAGACAGCTGTTCCACATGTCCAGAGTCTGTCAGTCCATTAGAAACCCCAGAGAGAGCAGCAGAAGCATGCTCGTGCAGAGGAAAGCTCCCTGATGCCCCTGCCTCCCCTTGGAGGGGGAACTGGGTTGGTCAGGTCAGGTGCAGGGTACTCAGGACAAAAGTGTCTCCAAAAACCACACACAGAACAAATGACCCTGTTTGTGTCACCAAACATGTGCTGCAGGGAGTGGGCCAACATCCCGCAGCAGGGATCTGCTCAGCTTGCCTGGAGCAGACTGCAAAATCATTGGCAAGGAATTCAGAATCCCTGAGCCACTCAAAGGATCTTGAATAACCAGAGTGGAGGAGAGGAGCAAAACTCCACCCACTGGAAAGGAAACAGTTCCCCTTTACAGGCCTGGACAAGAAGGGCAGCTGATGGAAAGCACCACAAGACAGGAGGAGTCAGGTGAGGTCTGGCCCCCTACCAGGTGTCCCACAAGTTAGAATTTCATCTGGATCATTGCCTCTAAAAGCCATTTCTGATGACAGCTCAGCTATTTCCAACACATCCCAGTTCTGCTGTCCAGAGCTGGCACAGAGCCAGAGACAAACGTTCAGCACGTTGGAAATAGATGAACAGTGCTAAACAAATTAACTCCCTCATGGGTATCAGCAAATAGCTCCTTTCACTGTTTGTGGGTTATTATCACTAAAAATTTGGACAACCACTGGTTCTCAATAAAAGTATTAAACATGAAATTTTTTATCCAAGTCTAAACGAAACACTTTGATTTGAAAGCACAAACAGGAAGTCCTGTCATTTGAATTCATGCTCTTTTTCAGAAAATATAGAAAAGCTCAGAGCAGAAGTAATGCAATGTGACAGGTGACCAGACACAAATCACAAGCAGTTAAGGAATGCCAGTTACAAAAGCCCATTTCTTCAAGTTAATCACCCTTATTAATAAACAAATACTAAGAATAACATGATTTAAAATAAAATTAGTGAGAGCCAATAAAAGTTGAACTCACTCAATTACAGCAATAATTGTCCATTACTCTCCATAATGTAGCTTAGCCAGCACTAATGTCTGTCATTTCAGGCTGCATTTGGAAAATGACTGGATCATAAAATGGGATTTTCACAAAAGCTACATTTCAACAGCTCTCAGTTTCCAAGATAGAACAGGTTTCCTTTGTAATAAGGAGTAAGCCTTAGAGTGAGACAGAGTAATGTATATCCTTGTAAATCTTTCCTCCTGGAAGATTTACTTATCCCCAACAATAGATGGAATAGTTTAGCAAAAATCATGTCACAATGCCCCACCTCATGAAATGTCTTAAACACATCCATACAGAAATAGTTTCTAATCTCTTTCAAGTGATAAGTCTGGTCCAAAAGTGTTTTTTTTTAGTACATATGGAAGATGATGTGTTGCAATAATACATGTGTTGATGTGAAATACATGTGCAATGTGTTGATGCCCATAATACAGGATACAACTGAAATACAGGATATAACTTGACTTAAATTATCTTAGTGTCTCGATTGATAACACAATCTGATTGTGGAGTAAAAATTAAAGATGAAAAAACTGTAAATTCTATTAACATCTGATAAAAAATTCAAGCTTATAAAATAAACTATGTCATACATACTAAATTTTACACTATATGTGTGGTATTATTTACACCAGAAGACTTCTGCAGTTTCATCCCCCTCCAGAAGATTAAGCAGCCCATTTTCCTTGCAATTTTTTGCCCAACCAATCTTGTTAAGGAGTTAAATTTATTATTATACAGTCACTCCATAGAAACAAGACATACTAACATGCTCCTGCTCTCTGTGTAAATATCAAACAGCTTGTGGTGCTCAGTGACAACATCCTATTGGTGTTTTCTATGAAAAATTGTTATTTCTTACAACCTCACCTAAACCCCTGAGAAAGAACAGATTTTATAAACTATTCATGAGCAAAATTCAACACAAAGCACAGAATTAGGTATAAATAAACAGAACAGAATTAAAGTAATATACAGATGCTTGAGGCTATAGCAGAAATTAGCATATATGGAAAAGTGTGGCCTCTCCATGAAAAAGGACTCAAATTATTACTTGAAAATGAGACCACAAATCAAACTGAGCACTCAGCTGAGCAATGATGTTTGTGCATACCTTGGTGCCTGTGGAAATTAAATGGATGCATAAGGGATATTCTCATCAACTCAGTCATATCACTTGCAATACAACAAGGAGAGGAATTTGAGAAGACAATGCTAAAAATGTTCTCACTTTTTCAACACACGAGCACAAGAGATACAAATTGGGCCTGATTGCTAACATCACTATCTGGGAATTTGAGAGAGATTTGTCATGGCTTCAGTTTCTTTCAGAGGATTGCTAAATGCACACAGGTAAATGATGAAGCCCATGCCTTCATATGAATGAATATGAGGTAATTTCCCAAAGTATTTAAACATTTCCGCATTTTCTTAACATGTTGCACTCAGACCTCTTCCCACCCTCACCAAGTAGTAGCTTCAACACTTGGGATGAATTCCTGCCCAAATCAGAAAAAAATAAAAAGTTAATTATTTCAATCTTGGTTTTCCTGCCCAGCATAAAGATATGACATTATGTTTCCACACTTTGAACAGGCAGTCCAATTAATGCTGCTACACTGGGAGACAACACAGTTCTCTGACCATCCCTTGGTATTTCTCATTTGGCTGTGCAGGCCAGCATCAAAAGCACCTTGTTGTTTTGGTTCTCTCTTTTGGTTTTGGTTGTTTTGTTGGGGGTTTTCTTATATTTGCAGAAAAATATGAGAACCTGGACATTTAAACCCAAATACTAATGATGAAACCAATTAATCAGTGCAATTAACAGAACATGCTGAGTACAACTACATCAAGGGAATAAACCAAGAGAGTAACATGTCATTTCCATCAAAACAGATGACAAAATGCATACCCTTTCCAAACATAAGGTCATGACAGTTCATCATGCATGGTAAGCACACTTCCCTCTTGCACAGCACCCGCTCAGCAGAACCCAGTTCGTTTGAGTGTTATGGGTGAGTGACACCAACTGACTGGAGTCACAGGATTAAAAGTAACTCCAACTCCAAGAACCTCTGGAATAATCTGCTTCTCAATGAAGAACATTCTAGAAGGTCATAAAGCTGTTCAGTTCCCTGCAGATACTCTGTCTTTTCCAAGGTACATCATTATACATTCATAGGTTCCATCCAACATTTGGAGGCCACGTAATAAAAATCTGGTTTAGAACAAATTTGTGGGCTCTGTTTTTTAACAGAGCCCACATAACACACGGAGTGCATGTAAAAAATATGAACAATAACATGTATAATTCATCACACTTACATTATCAATGTAAAAATCCCACTGACACCCAAAATACCTAAATGTTTATATAAACACAGCAGCAACATTTTCCTCCTGTCACACTCCAGACATAGTGATGACTTAAGAGTTTATGAATAATTTGAAGAAACTATGGAACTACTACAGAAACAAAGACAATTACTAGTTTAGTCATTAAAAGCTGAAGTATCAGAATTAATTTTAACCAAGTTTCATGCTGCCAGAACTATTTCAGTAGTTTTCCAGGAGAGGCTAAGAACAGTGATTTCTAGTTCATTACAACCAGAAGAACATTGCCTATAATTTACCCATCAGCCAAATTAAGCACTGGAAGAGCAAGGTAAGCAGGGACAAAGCATTTCCTTGCTTGTTTTGTTCAGAATCCAGGTCATGCTCTGAGCTCTGTGAGTATTCCCTCTCCAACCCAGTTCACAATTCCTCTTAACATCCCAGTTCCCCTTCTGCAGCCCTCCTGCCTTCCAAGTTTCTCCCTGGATTACACCTCAGACTTGCCAAGGCCATTTAAAGTTAATGAAAGTGGAGTGGCTGAAATTTTCTTCAGGCTACAATTCTTCCACAGCACTTTCATGCTTGTCTTTCGTGTCAGTAATACTCTGTGTACCCACAGAAATTTAACTCAGCTTTACTACACTTGCACACAGGCAGACTGATGAAATACTACAGAAAGGAATAGCAAATTTCATAACACATCATACAGATCAAGCATACAGAGATTGCAGGGATGTTCTTCTCTTTAGACTTCATCAATTTCCAGAATGATATTTCAAGCAGTTTTTCAGAAGCAAAATCTCAAAACAGGAAAGGCCTGATCCAAAATCTCAAATGATCCTACAGCTGGTCAGCATCCATGGCTGTAAAACCTGCACTACTACTGAAAGGAAAGCAAATACCCAATTTGCTATCTGTGACAAATTATAGAAGCTTTTCCCATAACATTTTAACCTAAACAGCTCCTTTACTTCTGGATCTACGAAGGATCCCAGTAGAGTCATTAGCATGTTAGGAGTCTGTTTCTCCAAAACACACAGGTCTTTTTCTTACGATCAGCATATCACATTCATCACCATTAACAGTCTCAGAGGTGTTCAACTATTCACACCTGGCTCAGGAAAAAATTGATACAAAAACCCAGGTGCTGTCTTCAGGAGGGGGTGAGGGAGGGGGTGGGGACTGCTGGAGTTTAATGACAGGATTATACCTGAACTGGCATTTGGCCATAACATCCAAACATCACCCAACCACGTTCTAGGGCTCCTTGAATAGCAAACAGCATGCTATGGTTCATTTATCAACTTAAATTACACATAATCTATCTTCTTTTCTTCACTTTTTTACCAATCTTGCAAAGTGGTAAACAAAAAGCCAAAACCCACAAAACTTAACACTTTCTCTTCACCTATGCAGATCTGGCATGCCCTCATTACCATACAAGACAAATCTCAGATTGGAAATTTCTGACATTTCCTATTTATATTTAAAGCCTTGCAGTACCTGTGTGCTCAGCTGTTTGATACCCAGGAATAGAAAACATTCATTTTTGCTAAAAGAAAGCAAGTATCCATTTCCTTGGAGCAAAAAGGGTGCAAACCTCTTTCCTTTCACTTTAAAAAAGGTGAATCCCTAATTTCCAGATCTGTGAACAACTCCTTTTAAAAATCTGCTGGCCTAATGCGTTCCTGGATGAAGAGTCTTGATGTTTTGTGGAAGGCATTTTCTTCTGTCATTAAAAGGCTGTGACAGAAATCACTTTTGGGCTTTTTACAAATAATTAAGAGAAAATTAAATTCCTCCTGTTTGAAATGAGTTGTTTTAATTAGAAGTGGAAGAAAGACATAGCTCCCAAGTGACCCACAGTGCATTTGAGACAAACAAAAATGTCATTTTCAGCAAGAAAAGCCTGTTTGTGGGTGTTGAACCCCATGTGTGCTGAGCCACACTGATTATTTCTGTAGTGCTCATAGCTAATTTACAGGCTTTCCATAATCATAGCACTACAGTGTTTCAATGATTCCTAAACATAGAGGAGTTTATCCCAACACGCCTGTCTGTAATTATCCCGTTGGAGGAAAGCAAAGCAAACAGAGTAATCACATCTTAGAGAAGTGATTCCTGGGAAATTACCATATAAGCCTTTCCTGTCCTCTCTTTGAAATGTTTCCAATTTTTGCTGCTTAACACGTTTTTTAAAATCTCAACTCACTAGAACAGAGTTTAAAGCCATTTGAGTTTCTGGGGGAAGCTCATTGCATCGGAGAAGGTTTAGCAGAGGAACAGCTTGAATGAGACCCCACACCCCATAATAAATTTTGTGATTGCTTTTGCTTGACCAAGAACTGCCACATGTCGTTATCTGTTCCTTGTAAGTTAAGATAAAATGCCTGACTGGAATTGCTAAATTTTTAGCAAACAGGAAACCCTCATTTTTAGATTAGAAGAGCAGCACTGATTAGATGGCAGTGATTACAGAGTGGCTCAGGCAGAGATGCAGTGCTTGTCACACATCCATGGAGGACTCTCTCCTCTCAGAATTTATTGTACCAGCCTGTCTGGATGAACCAGGCTGTCTAATGGATCAAGGAAAAGACAAAACAGGTTCACAGTTAAAGCTGAGCAAGTATCACTCCTAGCACTGCTCATTAAGCAGGTGTTTAAATTCAGAGTGCACATGGCCAAGCTGCACGAGGCAGTGTTGGACTGCACAGCAGGTACCAGGGGGAGCACAGAGCACTGCAGGACTGACTGCAGAGCCAGCCCCCTCCTGCTCCTCAGGGCTCTGGGCAGCAGCAGCCTCAGCATAACTCCACTGACAATTCTGACAACTGTACCCCAGTCTTTTATTTTGTTCTTTAACAGTACTGTTTATTAATTTTAATTATAAAATAAACATGTTGGCAGATCTAAATCACAGACTGAAAACCTGACTTTCGGTTTTACAGGATGTAAATAGGAGTTAGCAAGGTTGGTGAGGTTTTGACAGGAGGAAAAACTGTTCCATAAAACCGTCAAAATCTCTCTTAGGGTCTCAGGGTACTCAACCATGGAGTTTTCTAATTGTCCACCAGCAAAAACTGCCTACTCATAGATTCTGTATTTACATACAGAATCCTTCTTTGCATACACTGCATTCTTTGTGAAAAAAACCTAATGACAGTTGATGTAGTAAGTGTCCTTTTACAGCTTTAGACCCTTCATTGGTATTCCTAATAAAAAATGCCTCTGCAAACATTTTTTATGACTGATTAATTAATCTGGCAAAGTCTGTAAAACAGTCTAAAAATTGATCTCTCAGATTTTCAGAAGACACCTACATATTTATTTATGCTTTTGCAAAATGCTACATTAATGCAAACAGTGCAAGAATTAATGTGATATTAGTTTAACCTAGCATTGCTTCAATCAATAAATAAAATTAGAATAATTTACTCTCCCACGACTTAATGCTGAATTTAGCAGTTTTTCCAGACACACAGTCAGATAAGACCAGAGAATTAATTTCATTAAGAGATCTTTATGCTGTGCTCTTCTAAAACTGAATGTAACCTTTCCCACTGGGGCCACTTGGTTATGGTAGCCCTTGAATGAAATTTATCTGGGGATGCACAATACTTTAAATTGCCATCAGCACAAAGCATCACCAGGATCAGCTGCATGTGAATGAGGCCACAGGAAAGAATTTCTGTGCCACCATTTTCAGCATGGAAAGCTTTCCTCTAAAATAAGATGTTGGCTGTCACTTGGCACAGCAGGGAGACAAAACTGTCAAAGAAACCATCTATCCTTATCTATCTCCTTTGATACTTCTAACTCTTCTAATGCTTAGCATTGCTAAAGGCTTTAAATTCTTTCTCCTTCGGGGAAAAAAAAAAGTTTCTTACAGGAATAAAACATTATTTGGTTTAATTCATTCTACATTCTTCTTCTTCTGAAAGCTGAGCAATTTCCCAAGGCCACATGCACTGCAGGACTGAAATGTCCTATGGGTTTAAGGCTCACATTCTTGAAGATATGCAGGTAGACACCCAGTCCAGTTAAGTTCAAAGCATTATCAAATTCCTTTGGGATCCAGGCACTGGAATATTCCTAACACATCCCATACTTCCAAGCAGGGCTCTGTGTTTAACAGCTGTTGGTATTGCTCTGAGAGAACTATCACAGCTATCCAACGTCAGCCACACGCACACTTTCAGCAGAGCCAACCACACCAGGAACCGCCAGAGCTGGTGCAGCCCATGGATTACACTGCAGCAGCCAGGGATCAGGGGTACCAGGGCCACAGATCACAGGAACATCCCACAGCTGGCTGCTTTGCAGTGGAGACAGCTCTTCTGAACGTTGCCAAATGACAGCTGCAGAGCCTTGATGTTCTTAGAAACTTCAGAAGAGGGGTGAGTGTAAGCAAATCCACAATCTGTAGATTGTTTTGGAAATCCCCCCTTATTCTTTACTGTCACCCTCTGCTAAGCTCAGCTTCACAGACCATGACAACCCTAGGAGTGCCAAGCAAAGCCACATGCTGTCATTTACCTACTGAGCACACCCTAGATGCTTGACATGATTAATTACAGGTGTTTTCACACTGCCCCAAAGAGTTTTCACACCAGTTGGAAATATGACAGTCGGCTACAAGTTATGGAAGCACAAGCTGAGAATTACAGAAACCATGAGGTGACACAATTAATCAGTGTACAGAGAGGGCAAAGAGCATTGCTGTGTTGTGCAGCTATCACCAAAGAGGGGAACAACCCAGCTCACCTTTGCCAACCTGGGTCAAAGTCAGACCAAGTGCAGGGAGGGAGGGACACAAATAAGGACAGACCACTGAGGTACCAACACCTCCCACCTCCTCCAAGGAAACTGAAATTATCCTCTTTTGATGTCAATTCATATTAAATAGTTCACTATTGAAACAAGCAGGAAATAGCATTTCTTGCTCTTATGGGAACACAGCACAGGAGCCATTCACAGGGAGAAATGGTTCAGCAGAAGGTTGGAATTGAGCCAGAGGCAGGGCACAGTCTCTTCCCAGCAGTCACAAAGCTTTTAGTGAACAAAAGCTGGGCCATGGCTGTATGGCCCAAATCCCAATCCTTTCCTTGTGCCACAGGGCTGAGGAGCGAGAGAGCAGAAACCCATCACTCCCTGTATTGTGCATGGAGTCTCATTGACTCCTTGGATTCAATTGTAATCATTTTAAACATGGAAAATGCATCTTTGTCTTTGCAAGAACTATCTTGTGCTAATATGAATCCTAACAGAAGAACCTTTCTAACCAGAACAGAAGCCTCCTGGTATGAAAGGCAGGATTCTTTCTGGACACAACTCTCTTCTAAAATTGTTATAAACACTTTAAAGCCCAAGATTGTTGTATGCAAGCTCCTCCTAAATGAGAATTAGTAGTTGCCAAGCAACCTTCAAAAGATTACCATAAAAATTCTATAGAAAAATAATCACTAACATATACAAAAAGAACAGGAGTTTGTGGGGGAGTAGAAGAGTTAAAAAAAAAAAGAGAAGAGACACCAGAAACATTAAGTTTTCAAACTTACTTTAAGCATTTGCTGTCACTAAATGCAGATCTGTACGCAAAGCACACCTCCACACCCATCTTAACATTTGGACATTTTACCAACAAAGAAATCCCAAGCTTCTGAACCTTAATAGCAGTCCATGCTTTTGGAAAATAGTCACTTAGCGTCCTCAGCTACCACTGCCCCAGATCTGTATCTTAAACATGTGCTGAGGTACCTCTCTCACAGTCCATCCCTTTGATCAGTCCCTAACATCTCTATTTTTAGCCTCATCCTTCTTCCCCCACCCTCTGTGCTGACCAACCCTAGGGAAGGCCTGGAATAAACCTCAAAAGTTCAATAATTACAACAACTTTTTGAGGTTTCTACATCCTCCTTGGAGGATGAGAAAATATACATTATAGAAAATATACATTATAGACTAAACAGCCAGGACCACCAAGCAGACCTTTAAATTGAACTTGAAGCTTTTATTATCTCATCCCAATTCCCTGAAGCCTTAAAGAGACAAGAGATACCAAGGAGTGTATTATCCATGTGTCCTGTTTCTTGGATTTTCTGATTCTTTTTGCTGTCCCAAACCAGGGACATAACACACAAAACTAAAGCATTTTCTAACACAGTAACAAAAGGTGTATTTCCTCACTCCCACTTGTCACCATTAAAACAAACAGGACATGGCTGAGGGAAAAAAGACTTGGAACCTGCCACTTCAGGGCTCCTGCCCTAAGCACAGGGTAATGTATGTCTGAAAAGCCAGATTCAGGATTGCCCAGCAGGTGCATGGCAGAAATTACCTGAACAAACTTCAGTCACCTCATCTCTGCTTAACTTCTGTGACGGGTGAAATTCAACAGTTCTGAGGCTATAAGGCCGTGTTAATACAGATAATGGTATTTTCACAAGCAGGCACACCAGGAGGTCAATATTTGATACTTAGAGGAGACCCAAATGTTGAAGACTCAGACTTCCAGGTCCTTGAGGCCAGAGCTGCTCCCAGGCTGCAGCATGGGTGGACAACAACGAGGGGATTCTGCTCCCTCAGCAGGAACCAGAGAACTTAAATCAGCACAGATCAGATACAGCTCCAAATCTTCATCCTTTTCCATGGCAAGAACTGAAGAAACCAGGCAGAGTATTCCCAGCTACCTAGGTCTAAAAGTGTTGGCTAGTTGCCAACACTTCTTGAGCTGCTTCTTCATGACTTGCCAGGAAAGAAGGAAACAGTGTGATGCATCTGTCTGATGCATCTGAGTTACTGTCATGCAGGGTACAAATGTTTGCTGATTGCACAAGCTATAAAATTCACCTCTATTCATATATATTTCAAGATTTTAAATTCAATTATCTTCATTGAAATAAATTGTGTATTGAGCAATTGTGATTATAAACTTAAATAGACCATCTTGCAGTGGAATAAATACTTGATATTACAAGTTTCCCAAAATCAATCTGCTCAATATCTGTCTTTCCAACAGTTGGATGCTTAGAGCAGAGGTGTTTATCCTGCCCATTATCCTAAACCTTCTGTGAACAATTTAGCCTCGATGTTCTGGTTTATGAAAAAAGGAAAAATGTCTCAGCACTGAGATCACTGTAGTCAGAGCTATGGATAGACTGCAGGGACTCACACATTTACAGGGAAGTACAGCCTCGGTAACTATCTAGATGGAGAAAATAGAAGAAACTTTGGTAAAACACTAAAGCCATGTAAGGCTGCAAAGCACCCAGTCTCCAGAGTCAGCATTGCCTGGAGCAGATGATCACACACCAGACATCCAGAGGCCAAGGGAAGCTGAGTTTTACTTGGATTGTTCAATCTACATATTCACAGACTGTATCCAATGACTAAGGAACCCTTTATGACTAACAACACTGTGTTAAATTTTGATGCTTATACCCAAATGTCTTGAGCCATCACAGTACTCTGCTCCAAAATATCACAAGCCTATTCTGACACCTGCAGCAGTTTCACATTTACATCCTCGAAGAAGGCTCAGTTGTGCTGACACAGACGTGTTCAGAGGATGGCACAAGAAAAATCAGTTCTTGATGAACTTCAGAAATGCATCCCAAGCAACTGTTCTGTTACTTCAGCATTTCTAGTTGTTTTTAGAAAGGGAGCATATATCAACAAGAAGTGGTGCATCATCCATAACTGCTAATCATTGGGCTAGTTGGTCAACTTAGATTTGTGGAAGCCTTTTCAGCACATGGGAATTTTAATTAAGATGATAGTTGGGTGCAAGCTCTCTGCAAAAACTTCCTGTCACTGAGGTGCCACACAAGGCTCCCCAGCCCAGGAGGTTGGTGCTCAGTTCCCAGTGACTCAGAAGTCATCTGCAGTGCCAACACACAAGCAAGCCCCAAATATGCTCAGTCCCTATAGCCTAAAGCTATCTTTTTTGGCTGAAAAATCTGGATTTCTTCATGCAGTTTTTACAGCTACGTGCCTCCACAGCTTCCAAAGCTCTTCACTCTTCCAGCCTTGGTCACAATTAGTTTTGAGGCATGCTCAGGAGAATTACTTAAGAAGTCTAACAATTATAATAAAAGTGACTGCTTTCCCCAGGAAAGCAATGAAATTAGGAAGCATAAATGCTTCCTAATCATTGTGTGATACTGAGCCCACAGTACCCTACTTATTAACAGATGATATAAATGGCTTAACACCCATCCAAAAATCACTGGAAGAAAAGGTACAACTGTACCTGAGAGAGGTGTCTTAAGACAAAAAAAAAAAAAAAAAAAGCCAAACCAAACACCTTAGTTGAGAATGCAAAATGTATCAAAATACCTGTCCTGGACCAGCAAAGATAATCCTTAACTGTTGCATATGTTGTATCAATATCAAAAAAATCATGCCCAATATGAACTGCTTTTCTTAACATACTCATACACAGAGGCAGAGAAACACAGAATCAAAGCAGTGAAAAATCCAACACATTTGAGATCCTCTCTCAGAGGATTTTACCCACATGAGTTGTACATGAGTGAGCAATGTTTCACTGACACGTCCTTAAACTCAGCCTCACCCCATCCAGCTCAGAAGATTAAACCGCTCAGTCCAGCGAACCTGGGCAGCCAAAAGGGCGGCCAAAGGCTGTTCCTTGGACTGATGTCAGCCTAAAATCCATGCTTGGAAACAGAAATCTCCAACTGCTGCTTTTACACTCTTTCCAGTGAGGAGCAGAGCAGCTGTGGACACCAGAAACAAGCACTGCCTGGCTAATTTTAAGTCTAAGCAGGTGGTTTTGGAGTACAGGACTGTCTCTGGTAAGGAGCTACAAGTGAGCAAAACCTTAACCATGCTGAGGAGAGTCAGTGGGAGAAAAAGAAGTGGTAGGAAAACAGTATTTTTAAAAATTAATAAAATGTGGACTGGATCAAAGGCGCAGTAAATTTGATTTGTGATAGCATCTATCAACCTTCTATGAAAAACTGAACACAGCAATCAAGCATCAGCTCCCTCAGGATTGCCGGATCTTACTTAGGCATGGTAAAGAGAAATTTTTTATTAGTAATGTAGCATTATTTTTAATTGACCCAAAAAGCCAGCTGTCAAAGTGTTTTCAGTCTGCCAAACACAGGTTTAGGTGTGTGGGAGGACGACCCAAGGACTTAAATATGTTTCTTACAAAGAAAATATTCACACTGGAAAATGAGTGAACACTTAATCAAATAGATGGGGAACTGAGGGAATGCCTCCAGCTATTCTGATAAATTAAGAACTGAATTCTTAAAAGTATTATACTGTGCCTATGGTCAATTCCCATAATAGCTATGTATTAAAAAACAAACAAAACAAAAACAATCAGAAAAAAATGCCTTTGCCATACTCCATACAAAGGGGTTCAAACCAGAAACGGTTTATTGGTTCTGTAATATCTTAGCTGTGAAACTTTGATGGATTGAGGAACTGGGGGAAAATCAAAATCCACCAACACACTCAAAGATCTAAAATTAAACTATTTTCTGCACACACAATTTTGGAACTGCCAGTACCCTGTGACATCAGTGGGGTTTGGCACTGCAGCATTTTATAAGCATTTACTTATTTGAGTATAACATCTCCCAAGACATTTTCTCCAAATTATGGGGTGGATCATCCTCACTGTTCTCATCCCAAAACCATCTAGACTCCTCTTGTAAAGCGAATGGATTCCTTGGCAGTTGCATCCTCATCCAACACTCACCACATCTCCCAGGCATGTGAAGGCAGAGATCTGAAACACTCTGGAAGGGAAGATCCTGTGCTTTCAGTCTGATCATGAAACAAGTCCACATCCTGCACAGGAAATACCTATATGGGCACATTTTCTCACAGTTGTTGGTCTCCTGAAATTCATTCACATTTTGGAAAGAGGCCATATATCATATAGACTTGGCAATGCTGACTGGAAGCCAGATCAGTTCCTTGCTCTGGTTCACGGCAGCGCCGTACAAACGTGCTGGCACAACAGATGGCTGGGGGAAGGTGAGGAAACAGGCATGCTTCATGTTGTATTGCTATCAAAAACAACTCTCCACCAAGCCATAGCCTCTCTATAAAACAACATACAAATAAACCCAAGATGAAGTCATTGGAAAAATTCCCAGCACCTTACAGGCAAAAAGAAGCAGAAGTTGTGGATTTTTCCAGCACCAAAACACATGGCTGACTTAGTCCAGTCCCTCAAAAATATTTACATATAATGGTAAATAGGCTGTTAATCAGATATGGTTTAAATCTGTCTATTACTGATACAGACTGCTGACTAGAAGAGAGAAAAGACATTCTGGAGGAGAACAAAGAAACACACCCACATCCCCAGCCTGCCTTACAGAGACGTGCTAAATGAAAGAAAATATCTACACAGCCATCAGATCAAGCAGAAGGTTTAATACAAATGGCTTGTTTTTCAACCCAAAATTTACAGTGTTGTACTTCTATTTTCATTTTTTTGGATGTTTAAATGCCCAAAAGCAGACATGAAATGCAGGTGGGCCTCTTGGAAGCAAAGTCCACCATGTGATCTCCTTCATCCATTGGCAACTGATTGTAGCCAATACATGCACTGGTCATAAAAACTAAGGAATTTCACTTACAGATGTAATTTATATACACTAACAAAATCCTCATGACTAGGGTTTTACCTCCTACATAAACTATTTCACTACTTGAAAATATTCCTGTATTCATGGGAATATGGCACATGATTTTGGGGCTGTCAGGAAGAATGGCAGGAAGCTTCCACTGCCCTGCTCTGCTTCAGGTGCTAGTTAAATATAATTGGACCTTTGATAGATTCAGACAGTGAAAGCATCTCTCCAGTTATCAAACTTTATGCTCTTATTTAATTATTCTGCACCCTCAAGCGTAAAATGCATTATTTACATAAAACACACTTTATTGATAATTTCCTCGCTGTGTTGACTGACTACAGCTTTATGAAAACTTCAGGGTTTAACTTCTATTTCATGCAAAAATAGATTTAAATAACATCAAGCCACTAAGAGAATAAACATCTCTTGAAAACCATGTGTTTGATTCCTAATGATAGAAGACCTAAAATATTCTGTACCTCTTAACTGCAATTACTACAGCAACTGTAAAAGTAAATCAAAATCAGCTACAGAAGCAGGAGGAATAAATACAGAGTCCCTTCATGGAACACCTTATTAAGGAGGGAAAGGATAAGGTGTTTGGGATTTTTCCACCTCCAACTACTGCCATTCACAGTTCCCCAAAGAAAAAACAGTACTTTCCCCCCCTAATATAGAAACAAGACCAAATACCCTAATCCTAACAAGACATTTTAGTGCACAGTTCTTGTACAGAGCCTGTAAGCCAAATTCAGCCTAATTACACATTTAATTGTCTGCAGAAAGATAATAATTAATTCACAAAAAATAAAAAAAAAGCCTTGGCTACATGCTGTAATAAAAGTATCTGAATGTCTTACTGTACTTAAAAAGTCTTGGAAACACTGAAATGCATCTATTTTGGCAAACCTCCAGTATACAGCAATCAGACACTGACTTTGAAACTCCTTAACATATTAAAGGAAGAATAATGGGACTGAAAAAGAAATTACAGCCAAACTCACTCAAGCATTAAATGGGAAAAAAACCAAAACAAAACAAAGACACACACAAACAAAAAACTCCCATGCCTTTCACCCAACTTGTATACAATTAACAAGTTCTCACAAACATTCCCCAGCACACTGAAGCGACACATGCTGTGGCCGCAGATGAAAACCAGACAATATTTCCAATGCAAATTATCAGAAGGAGCCTTTCATGTTCCAGTCCCATTTCCCTCTCCATGCCACTCCCAGCCTTGCCTGTCCCCATGACTGCAGCCACGGAGAGCTGAGCCTCTCCCAGCTCCCCAAGCCACATCCAGACAGGAGCCACGAGCTGCTGCTCTCCAGGCTCCACAGAGGAGTTTGACACTCAACAGCAGGAAACATGCAGAGCAAAAAGGGACATGAAAACACATTCCCTCCTTTGCCACTCAGTATCCTCAGTTAGCAAATACTGCTCACTTCATCTGTATTTGATAGGAATATCTCTGGGCATTCACTGTCTTTATTTATTGCTGGTCTCTCCCTACCAGCAAATGCCAACTTAGTTATTACTGAGAACCTGATAAAATCTCTGCAACACCTGTCATGCTGGAGCCTTCCCCAGCTTTGTCTGACAAGGAGAGTCTGATGTGACTTGATATTACACAAATCACACTTTCTGCTCTGTTACTAAAACCTGCCATGCCAGTTAGAGGATTGTCCAGCCAACAAAACCACTTGACAAGGGTAGCTCCCTGAGGAGCCACATTTTCTGACTGTTCTGTGCACCAGGGAGGACAGCTCTTCACAGCAGCCACCACCACCAGACCTGCCTCGAGAAGTCAGCACTCCCTGGTGCACAGGCTGCCCCTTTGTCAGAGCTGCCAGGCTGAGCCCATCCTCAACACAGGGGTACAGCACACACAGCTGTAACCAACCACTACGTTCTAGAGTCTCTGTATTTTGTCTGCAGGCTCCCAAATATTCAAGAATAATGCCCTTTAGACTGCTTTCCTGGTTTTCTGATCCTTTTTTGTTGAAGTCTCTACCTAGAAATGCATCAGTTTCAAACAACCAGCAGTCAAGGCAGCTCCAGGCCAGCAGTACCCAGGCTGGAGCTCAGGGAGAGGTTTTGACTGTGCCCTCATCACTTGGAGTGTTCCATTTTCTCAAAACCAAGGAGACTATGAAATTTTATAAAATTTAGCTCTTACAAAACAAAATCCTATTTGGACAGTCTCAGAAGCAGGGGGAAAGGGTTCAAATGAACAGTGTCACCACAACAGGCAATCATTACAACTTCTTCTTCTCCAGGATTCCTGCAATTCAAAAATTTTAACCATCAGCATCAATGATTGTGTTAACTATACTTTTCAACTGATTAAGAGTTTCTGTAAGATTTCAGAGTGTGTTTTTTTTTATTAGTAACATTTTTTAATTGAAAGGAGGAAATGCCAAAATAATTGTTTTATTGTAGTCACAGTTATCAGTATGGTCATATAAAACATCAGTTCCCATTTTCACCAGGCAATTCTGTGGCAGGCCTAAACTAAGGGACATGCCAAGCCAAACAAAAATACCTACAGAGCATGAACAGACCAAATTGCTTTGTCAGTGCTAACAAAGCATTCCTGAGAATTTAATAAAGCTTTTTAAGAAAAAAGTCACCTTAGGATCAATGCCTTTCATTTAAAATTCATGGGCTGTATTAATTTATCAAGTATATTGGGGTTTTTTTACCAATTGTATTGGTTTTTGCACAGGTCACTCGAGGGACAGACATTTTAAAGCTAATTAAATAGAAACCACCACATTCATGGTCCTCTGTACTCAGCTGAGGATGCTGCTTCCCCCATGCTTAGCTACTGAGGCATTTCCATTAACATCTGACCAAAATTTTTCAAACTACATGCAAATATAAAAACTGATATGAATTAACAAATCAGCTAAGACTTCTTTATTTCATTTATCCATCTATTAAAAATACAGTAGTACTGATTTGTCTGATGACCAGAAAGAGCTTTCCAATATTTAAACCACATTTCCTCTGACATGACAGCTTTCTAAAATACATACAGAAGTGTAATTCCAGAGCTGACACGTCTATGTGCTCTATGTGCAAGTCTATCTGAGCTTCCAAGCAAAACCCCAGCACCATTTCAGAAAGGTGAGCACACAGCATTGCCAAACACTTCCCTAGAATAGATGAATCAAATGGGAAATGAAGCTGCCTTGTTAATAGTACCTGCATAAAAGCATAAAAAACACATCTTGCATACTAAAGATATGGAATAGCTGTTGGCCGCAACATAAAGAGAACATAAAAATATATATTTATTAAATTATAAAAACTTTCATTTTTAATAGACATATCTGGAACTCAAGTTTTTCACTGAAGCAATGTGTGCCAGTGTATCAGCCCAGATTCAGACAGCAGGCTCACATGGTATGAGATCATTTTCCTAGCTTCATTCTAGGGGATCACATGTGAATGAGCAGGGGAACTCTGGAGTAATCTTATGATTTTTTTTTTTAGGCCACACAATAGCACTTTAAAATTGACAGAACACCCATCAAGTGTTCTTGTTCAACTTGGTAGTTGAACAAGAGCATCTGATATTGTTTGGTAGTTTATTTGCACTAAAACCGTACTCCATATAAGGGTTTAATATTCAAGCACTTGACATTTCTTCAGTAGGTAACAACTTCATCAACTCCAAGATACCCACCATCTCTGTAAGGAGGATATGCAAAACACACATAGCAATTAAAGCTCTATTGAACTCACATAGCTAAAAGCACAGGAAATGTGGAATGAAAACATCATTAATTCAGCTGCTTTGCACACAGAGTCCCACATTCATTTTTTTCTTGATTAAACACATAGGTAAATACATTAGTGTTTTGTGAACAATTTCACTGAGAATTTCCACTTAGATTATAAACAAAGGATCATTTTGCTATGGATGACAGGGCTTCACAAGCAAAATTCCCAAGCAGGAGAAATCTTGCCCTTCTGAAATCTGTCCTCACAAAAACACAGTAAGACCCTCAAGGCAGTCTCCTACTTCCAGAAATTCACTGGCTCGCTCAAAGGAAAGCCACAATTCCCTTAGCACATATTATAGGTGAGACAAAAGTGCTAAACAGCTTACCAAGCAGCATCAGGCTAATTAACATCATATCAGCTCTAATTGGAAGCAATTCAGCAGTGTCAGCTCTGTAGTAGGAGTCTTTTCAGGACTCACTGATGTGAAAGGCGAATAGTGACACCAAGAAGTGTTTAGTTCTCCTGCCCTGTAGAGTGACTGCTCACTGGAGAGTGGCCTGGAGTCACCAGCAAAACATAACCCAGCCCCTGTGCCACAATTCCCTTCCCCTGGTGTGTTCAAACGTGCTTTTGCAAGCACACCAAACTACACGGGCTGGCTAAATCACCTCTGTGGTGCTGGGAGGGGACAGAACAAGAGCAAGATCAGAACCTCAGCTCCTTCAAAGCTCAGAGGTCCTCTGTTCTTTCCAAGTTACTCCATGCAATCTACAAGGTGAGACAAATATCAGCTCAATTGTCCATTTCCTACTGGGTAATACCCACCAGAAGTTTAACTCTTCTAATAAAGATATAATGAAAACATTTGTCAGGTCATGCAAACCTTGACCCACTTCTTTGCACTGCTATGAGTACTGAGAACTTCACCAATCTGACAAACTAATTAAAGAGTCTTAGTGTTGAGTGTTGCTATCAAGCATGTAGCCAAAGCAAGAGCAATAAAATGAGACCTTTCAAATCAAATGAACTTCAGCAGCCTCTGTAACAGCCCATAAGGAGGATTACTGCTGTCAAACTACACAGAAAAAGAACAACTAACAACTAAAAATGGTCATCATGACCAATGTATTAAACCACATTAAACTACCCCTTCCTTATGAGATGCAATTTTTAGGTTAGATTTAGATTTAAAGACAAGCATTTGTTCTAAAGGACACATGAAAGACTGAGACCTTCATAGAAACCCATACAAAATCCTTCAACTTACTGTGCTGTGGAAGAGGCATGGCAATGCCTGCCTGTGGCCACAGCTCTTCACAGAGAGCAGCAGGCACAATTTTCCCAAGGATTCTTCCTGGGTACAACAGTGAGAAGCTCAGAGAAGAAAAGAAAACAACTCTTACTCTTACCTCTATTCACTGCTCCTGTTGTTTGGCAGGTGTGGAATGTGTTATGGAGATTGTTTACCCAAAGTGATTTGTTAATTGGACACAGGTGAAGGTTGTTTGGATTCCTTGCCCAATTGGATCCACCTGTGTCATGACTGACTGGAGACAGTCAGGTTTTTCTTTCATATTCTGCAGTACAGTATCTCTTTAGCATGTAATTTAGTATAGTATTAGTCTAATATAGTATAGCTTAATAAAGCAATTGTTCAGCTTTCTGAAATCATTGGAGTCAATACAAATTATTCCCTGGCTGGGGGATTGCCTGTTTCTACACCTGCCCTCCTAAATAAGCTGTTCAGATGGAAAATTGCTTATTTCAGGGTTTTCTCCCCACAGATGTCAGAAAGTAGTACTCAGGATACAAAACAGCTTAAATCCAACCCAGCATCTAAACCCAAGTCACTGTGTAATGGCATGTACTTAAAAGTGAAGGTATCCCACATCTCATCTCTGTCATCCCACGAAAGTCATGCCTGATGTGGGACAAAAATTGTTCCAGAAGAGAAGGTTCAGAAACACTAATGGAAGTCTGAGCTATTTTACAAAAGGATTTCATGCCAAAAAGAGTGCAACACTATAAAAATGAGCTCCAATGACACATTTCACATTGAAGTAGAGTCTATTATCAGGATTTAACATTTTCATGCATCATTTTATTTTAAGGGAAGCTGTGTAGTCTGAGAAATGGCCATGTCTAGCTCCTTCTGTCATAAAAATCCTCCTTTGTGCTGTGGCAAAGAGTGATATCACCACAGACGAAAATTTAGCTTCTCTCATACCAATTTCCCTATCAAGTGTAAAAATCCATAATTTTCCAACTGTTTTTTCAGAGACAGCAAGAAACAGATGGACAAAGCCTTTTTTTCTGTCGTGGAGTTCACATCCTAGTCTGCTTCAGCAGCCCTTCTGTGTCACACTCAGCCAAGGAAAATGTGTCACACTGAGTGGCACGCCTTCGAAGAGCCCCAATTTCCTTTCTTCTCCATGTCAAAGGAGCTTTAAATATCTACATTTACTGTCTTGTTCCTCATTTGATAGCTATTTTAAACCATATTTCAGGATCAAGTAGTGACTCAAAAGACTGAGCATTGAGCTAAAAATCTAGATCCAAATTCTAATGGTCTGTCACTCAGAGTAATGCCTCCTGGACTCGGTGCCCACTTCAGTTCATTGAACCACTGGGATGGTAAAATATTTCAAGTAACAAGCGTGATGGAAAACGTGGCCAGAGTAGAAAGATTAGAAAGGAAATATGAAAAAAAAAAAGAGATCATAAAAGTCCATCTCAGGAGAGACAAACTGTGGCAGCCAGGCTGCCCCATGGGACACGGGTGACCCACAGCCTCTGCACCTTCCCTACACCACAGAGCACAGGCATCACCACAGTGAAAAGCTCCTCATTTTCATGCAAAACACTAATCCAGCACTGAGGAAACAATGGCAGAAAGCTGTCAGTGCCCAAAAAAAGTGGTACTAATCACCCTCATGTAATTTTCTATTTTAGGAAATCCCATGCTAATTGATTAAAGTAATTAGCGCTGCTAATATGAGCAGGTTCTTCTTTTGCCTTAAAATCATGCAAGGTATGTACAAGGAGCAACACTTGCTTTAAGAGGGCCTTTACTCTTACTTAAAATACTTCAGCCACACTATAAAAACTGCCTTAGAAAAAGGCAATCACAATCTCATTGGACAAATCATAAAACATTTTTGTTGATGACAATTAAACCAGAACTATGCATTTGAATATTCTGAAGATCTCAATGTGTTCCCAAGTGCCTCATCCCCTGGGCTGAGCAGTTCTCACGAGGAGACTCAAAGGGCAAAACAACAGTCCCAGAGGTACCATTGCCTCAGAAGTTTTAGCAAAGGGCCTTGCAGGTCAGGCCTCAGGAAAATGCACAAAACTGGATGAGAAAACATGGCCTGTGGATGTCTCCTCTGTACCTGGTCAGTCTACCAGGATCCAGAGCAAGTGATGCTGCTTCATTCTTAGGCTGAAAAATCCAGGTCTCAACTTATGTTCCAAAATTTGCTTGAACTAAAATGGAACGTTAGAGGAAAAGGCCAGGAATGTGAATTTCTGCATCAGCATATACGAAATCACCTAAAAAGACCTTTGCTCTCTAAGCCAGGAAAATGAACACCAAAGACCAGCAAAAAGCAGGCCCTATTAAAATTAATAAAACATTTCAGACTTTAGCATGTAAAGATTAAAAGTTAACATGATAATAAGGCAACTGAAGTTCATTTATTTTTAGATTGTGCATTTATGTCACTTCAACTGTGCATAAAAAGTTCTTCCCTAATTCATATGGCTTTTTAGTAGTTTGCATAATGCAGAAACTAACAGCAGAAACTAAGCAGAGTCTATAATATGACTTCATTGCAGTTGATAGAAATGGAACAGCAAATGAAGTATCCATCCAATATCTGCTCTGAACTGGAAGATATTATGACTTACCAAATCATGTTAAATCTAATTTGCCAAAAAAAAAAAAAAGTCACTCTAAGTTAAATCTTTCCTCAAAATTACTGTCAGAAAGCCCATGTAGGCATCAAAGCAGTACTAGGATGAACCCTAAGTCCTGTTTTATTATTTAGTACAAGTTCATTAACACCTTTTGTAGTAGTGATTTCTACATATCTGAAGAGGCTTTTCATTTTTAATCTGTACATCCCCACTGCTCAGTCCATTCTGTGGTGCTGGGACACAGCAGCTGCTACTCCATTGATTTTACCTTCATATCTTTATTTTGTCTCATTGATTGAAAAGCCATCAGAACAAGTTTGTGCCTAATTGAATCAAATATCTGGGCTGTCTTACTTGTAAATGGAGTTATAAGCAGACTGTTCAGCATGTTAATATCCTAGCAAGCCAAGAACATTTTTACTTCATACTCAGGGAGTCACAGGCTCTAAGCATATTCACCAGTGATTAAAGAATTAAAGCTTATATGTCAATAACAATTAATACTTCTCAATTTTCTGACAGTCTCTTGACTCTTCCCTCTAGAGTTTCAAAGTAATTTACTGATACACACAAATTAATTCTCAGTACCCTGCAAGGTCAGAAGTATCTTTGTTTCCCAGGGGGTAAAAGAAATGTATTCAGCAAAATGCAGTCATGTTCAAACTGACCCAAAGTCCAGACTGCAGACCCCAAGAACTGACAGTAATTAACTTCCAGCTATGGTTTAGGATTTGCATACTGTCCACAATGCTGGGTATCAGGACCTACACATCTTAATTCATGCACCAAAAACCAGAAATGACTAAGGAAAACAATCTAACTAATTACAAATGCACACGCAGCCAAGTGACAATTTTTTAATTATAAAACTGAGCACTTTCCTACCTCCAACTCCATTAAGTGTTATTTCATTAGCATTCTCACTCTGGAACTTCAGAGCAAGTGTAACTGCCAATGCACAATAATTAAGATCTTCCCTTAAAAACATAATTGTATGACTAGAAGCAGATGTGAAACTGGAAGCTTTTAACTAATAAAAAATTAGCTTCATCTTTTTATCATTTGTATTTTTCCAATGTAAAGGGTGCATCTTTTTGGAGGTATAATCATCCAAAAGAACAGAAGCAGCTACAGTTTTTGATGACTCCACTAAGTTTAGAAATAATACTAAGAAAACAGTGGTGCTCAGGTGACTCAAAAACACCAAACCATGGTTCCCTACCCATGGACAGAAACAGAAGACACCATGCAAGAATGTTTCTTACAAAGGACAAGAAAATTGACTGACTTCAGTCTGCAGTGAACTGCAGTGAACTTCATCCCTGCCTGCACTAAATGCTGGATGCCCTGCTGACATTACAGCCAGGCAGAGCCCTGGGTATGGATTTCAAGAGAAATTAAAAGGTTAATAAGACTTATATGAAGAAGATTTCTCACAGTGTCATGCAACTTTCAGTGTCATGGACCTCTTAAGTAAATATCTATTTATTCAGTCAACATCTTTTAAGCAATAAGTTTCTCTAAAACCTGACCTTCCTGATGCCCTTAACAAAGTCCTGTGGCTGCTTTCTGAAGGACCAGAACAGATAGAAACCAAGGTTCAGGGCAGACAAACAAGATGTGAGAAAACTAAAATTCCTGCAAGGACCTATAGTTTTCAAGTACATCATTTAAGGCTTCTGAGTTAATAGTCTACATTACTAAGTAAGAATTCTCTTTTCCTAGTAAAGCTTATTTGATTCCTAGCAAGAAAAAAAAATTTCCTAATCAAGGTAGGGGAACAGCATCTTGATGTCCAGGCATTTAGAATGAGTTTCACTATTGCTTACAAAAATAAAAAAATTTAAAAAAAATGATGTGTCAATGCCAGAAGACACCGGGTATAAAGTAATTCAGCAGCAGAGAGCAATAGTGATGCCTGTGTTCATGCAGTATCTAGGGCTTTTGGAAATATGGCTTAAATATAAGGAATTTAATCCACAAAATATTATGTATCTGACCAAATAAGACAACTGATAACTGATCTGGTTAACACCTGATTCCAGTCTCACAAATAAAAAATGAGCAGAGGTAGAAAAAAAAGTGTGTCCCACTAAAAGGGAAATTGTAAATTATCAAAAAGCATCTATGCACACTCGTAGTGCCTGGAACTGAGCCCAGAGCCACTGGACTTTGAAGCAACCTCGATTTATTATGTAAGTAAAATACCAAGAGCTACTTCTATATTTGTGTACAGCAGCAGAGAGCACGCCTGCAGTTCCCCACTCCCTGCTCTGCACGGGAGAGCAGAGGGAGTCAGGCCTATCAATGCTGCCATCTACAGAGCACTGCTCCAGAGCTGGAGGATTTCACTCTTTGTCACATAAAGACCTTGAGGTTTTGCATAATAAACTGCCTGGAAACCAAACCTTCTCCACCTCAGTTGCTCTTTGCAGCAGTTCCAAACAGAGTTATAGTCCATGGGAGGGGGCAGGGGGAATAGCAAGGGGATAACAATGATTTCCAAACAATTTCAGAGACACATCTGCTCACCCTGCTGTGGCTAATGTCACCTGCAGTAGTAATGCACCATTCCCTTCAGCACTTTACAGGGAATATAAAAATCAAGAAAGAACAGTGAAAGATTTGCACATAAGCAGCAGAAATAAAACTAAAAAAGCCTTTGGTATGTTCAGAATTATTTTCATCTTTCTTTTGTTTCTCCACAAAAGTAAATAAAGATATGATTAAAACAATTCATTGTGATAAATGCATTCCATCTTAAAATGTAAAATTTTTTATTTCATCTGTCACTACGACTGCTTGTTATCATAATTATCAACTTTAGAAGGTATCAGAAAATCTCTGCATAGAAAAATCTAAGTGAAGAGTATGACAAAAATAATATATAAATGCAAATGAAAGTGCATTTATAGATCAATAATAGATAAAGTGATCTCTATGGCAATATTTTGTCTTGCTCTGCAACGGAGGCAATAACCTTTGTAATTTGCAAGCATGTTTTGAAGTACATTTGCTACAAAATCAGACAACTTCCTTTGATATGGATAAATCTCACTCTTGAAGCTACAATTATGGGGAAAACTTTGTTTTTTCTTGTCTTCAGTCAGCTCTACTGTAAACAGCAGGTTTCACAGTGTAAGACCATTTTTCAGCCCCAAATACACTAAATCCCAACCGGTGTTCTCTTCTGTAATCACAAAATGCACTGCATTTAGGAAATGAAGTCTTAATTGTTCATGCATTTCCAGTGCTAAACCCTTAACTAAATACACAGTACCAAGGTAGCTCCACAGCCCCAGAAATGTTGTTTGTTCTGGCAGAGGGAGCTGGCCCTGCTCCAACACCTTGCCAGTCCCTTACAGAAATGGTAACTGAATGCAGAAAGGGCTCGTTTTCTTCTGTCTGAAATTCCTGATAATGTGTACTTGGCCATTCAAGCTGTGCACATTGCCAGAGCAGGTTGTGGACCAGGAAAGAAAATGAAGCCTTTGCAATAAAACATTTTGGAATGCTGCTGGGAGAGCACAGCCACAGGAGTTTGATGCTGCCCAGGCTGTTTCCACAGCTCCTGTCCCCCCAGCAGCACTCCTGGCTCTGTCCTGTCCCCCAACAGCTAGACCTGCCCAGGGGATCCCTCCATAAAAAGGGCCCTGCCTTTTCCAGTTCCTGACCTCCTCAGAGAGCTTCCCAGAGCAACCACTTCTGCACTGCCACCACGAGGGACTGGCATTCAAGATGTACCATGGTCATCATGATGCTTGGTCACGGGATCATGCAGGATCTGCCAAAAATTTCATCTGAGTTCTGGGCACCATGCCCACTCCTCACCCAATACTGGATTTTTTAATAAGAGCAAGTCCATACTCCCCTGCTGACTGGCATCTTAAGCAGACAATGAGCTGACAGCTAATTGTGAGCATCACTTGCAAATGTACCTCTAGGTTTAACTGCCTACCCAGCAATGCCCCTGATTTTCCACATCAATCCATTCCAAGAGGCAAGTCAGCAGGGTGCTGCAGGGAGCACATGCAGCTCAGAAGCTGAAAGAGTTCATGGAAATGTTGCCAGAGCCCCTACAATGCACAATGTAAGTGAACCCAGCAGGCAGGCAGTGGTTTTACAGACACACACTTGCCCTCTCAGTGGCCAGCATTTCCAGAAAATGACAGTCAAAAGTAGAACCTGAGAACAAAACGAGTGACATTAACAGCTATATCGTTTCAAAGCTCATGCTCAG
Organism: Euphonia xanthogaster; assembly: GCA_034509185.1. Taxonomy (NCBI): domain Eukaryota; kingdom Metazoa; phylum Chordata; class Aves; order Passeriformes; family Fringillidae; genus Euphonia; species Euphonia xanthogaster. Next base: position 5,878,230 of record JAYDZK010000044.1, read on the forward strand.
TAATTCACAAATTTCAGCCACTGGGCAGCAATATTCCAGTCACTTCTGTACAACAATGAGACATTGGTGTAGGTCAGGGACCTGAAGTACACTCACACAGCAGAATGTAATGCTGCTGTCACACATGCTGTGCCACTGGACATTGATATCTGCCCACTGTTTCTAGCAAAAATAAAACTTACAATGTCTATCAGGTGACTTTTTCTACCATTTGGCTGCAGCACCACATACCCAGGCCAGTGTGAAAGTTGCTTCTGCAGAGCATGGTGCAGGTAAGCAAAAACCAACCCAGCTGGCACACAGGGCTGTATCTCTGCTTTACCACAGCACTGACCAGGTGCTGAACAGATTTGAACAACTTGCCCATCTTGTACAGTAAACTTGAAACAAGAAATACAAGATGAAGTCCCTTTCAACATCCATTTCCAGCCCATGTCCCTGCATTCCTGCTGTACCATGAGCTAGAAGGATGTGAGAGCACAAGCCACAGTGGAGCACAGAAAATGTTCTCCCTTGAGCACGTAGCAGGCACCATGTGGGAAACATGTCAGCAGAGACAAACGAGCAAACGGGCATTTGCTTTAATTTCATCTATGAAGTTTTGTAAAAATCATAGTTTGGGGAGAAGCTGTTTCTATTCTAGCTTCACATGAATTTCAAATGCTCAAGTTTTATTTTTAAGACAACAGTTATCTACGAGCCAAAGATTTAGGCAGCCTATCTTGAGCCTGAAAATACAAAATCTGTTGAAAGCAGAATTGGCTAGGACAGCTCTGAAATTACCAGCACAGAGAATACACTTTAATTAGAAGGTTTTCACCAGAAAGTTCTTGTAGACAGCAAGTACCTGTCTAAAAAATTATGTAAGAAGAAAAGCTGCCAAAACTTTTCAACTGACATACCGCCATGACATGGATCAAAGGGGCATGGGTTTGTTTGAAAAAGGTATGGCTGCCAATTCCTTAACCAAACATTACACATCCAACAGACATTGCTAGAGGAAATCTCTCAGTAAAAATTGACCCCACCTTTGTTGCTGGCCTTCACTCAACTTTTCCTTGTGCTTTTACTTACTTGCTTCTCTGCACAAGTGTTAAAAATGAGAATGTCTAATGAAAGCCATTAGGGAACTATATTATGTAATCAGCTCAATGAGAAGCAACATTTCCCTTTTCTTATCTTCTCCAACTACAATGGAACAACAAAATGATAGCCCTAACTATATAAACCACTGTAAGAGTGAGGCAGCCATTCTTATGCTCATGGGCTGAATTTTACAGCATGGGATGCCCTTTGGCAGTTCATCCTCGGAGCAAACACGGACTCCTCCACACAAGTACATGTGCAATCTTCCTTAACCTTTAAAAGGCTTAGAGCACAGGAATTTAAATAGTTACCAGCAGCATTGCGACACAAAGTGAAATCATTTTGCTCCATCTGTATATCAGTCTATAATTGTGAAGGAAGCTGCAAAAGCAGATCTTTTTGCTGGAACTCTGGAGCAAAGCCACCAGACAGTTATGGATATCTATGCCTGACTGAATGCTACTTCTGATCCACTTCCCAAGCATTAGTTGTATTGCCAGTTAATTTTTGGGTGCACTAGTCAATGCAGGATACAGGGATAGAAGACATTAAAAAACACAATTAAAACTATTAAACCTTTCCTTCAAAATCCCAAACCTATATTGAATATAAATAACATCAAACAGCCCATAACATCTCAAGCAGGTAGTGAAAACCTGCATCTTTTATTTTTTTTTAATTAATTTAAATGCTCATTTTTTCAGGAGACTAAGTATCAGCACCAATTAATGAATGAATTCTCTGACAGTGCCGAACTACCATCTGCCTGCAGAGATAAAGTCAGCACAGAAATGGCTAATGCCCCAATGCAGAGTGAGGTGAGTGGCCAGGGTCACCAGACGCTCCGCTCCCCGGGCACGCGCGGGGTGCCAGGTGCAGAGCAGCCTCCAGAGCTCCCTGGGCACCCTCCAGCCTGTCTCAGTGGGAAGCTGGCTGCACACTGCCGTTTGAGGCTGACTGCTGCATTCAACGTGACATGCAGAGAGAAACTCCTATAACTGCTCAGGCTGCAGGATGATGCACTTTCACTGCTGAATCCTCTCCTGGAGCTGGATGTGTCTCAGTTCTGCCCCGGACTGTGGGATCACTGCCCACTCCCTCAGTAAGGCCAAATCCTTCCCACTTTTTGCAGCTCCCCCAAAGGTCCCACGACACTGGCACACAAGCAGGAGCTCACTGTAGGATCACTGCCCACACAGAAAGCACAGTGAGCAAACAGCCTTTGCATCCCCAGGATCTATCAAACACTTGCCTCACACTGATCCCACCAGCACTCACTGAACCACCACTCCTCCAAGTCACTGTCACAGTCACATTGCCCACTTCCCCAAAGAATATAAAAATACACTTGCTAGAATCCAGCCAAGTTTCAACAAATCATTTTCCTGGTAGATGATATCAATGTCTTTTATTTAAATAGATGCAGTATAAATAGGCTTTCTAATGAGGAAATAGTTTGAGGGGGTTTATGTGACACACTAAAAAAAAATATTACTTGATCTAGTCTGCAACTCCTTATATGCTACTTAAAATAAATATTAAGAAATAAAGGAAATAACAAATCAAATGGGACGTCTTCTGTTAGAAACTGTTTAAGTTTTTACCTTATACAGTGATCCCTGTAAGGTGTTAAGGGCTAGCAAGCTCAGACTAGTGACCCGTCCTTCCCTGCTTTCATTTGCCAGAGCAATGAAACTCAATAATCTCAACTGCATATACTTTCATCTTTGTGCTACAATAAAAATGCATTTGATTTCAAGCAGAATATATATGCTTTGGCAAGTTCAGCAACAAATCACAGTTTGCATGTAGAGTAGTTTTAAAGTATTTTAGCATGAAGCTGCACCTACAGAAGACTCAGAGACTGTGGACTTTGGGCCATGCCTTGCCTGTGCCTCTCAGGTGCCTTTACTTCCACAAGGTTGCCTTTCATTGCATGGTTGACTGAGCAAAGGCTTGTGAAGTTGTCTCTTGGGTTTTTCCTCATCTCTGATCATGCTTGTCTAATAATTTATTCTTTTCTGAGATAACCACGTTCTCTGTCTTTCTGTCTTAAGGAGAAAGAAAAGCCTCCCCCCAAAAAAATTTTAAAAAACCAAAAAACAAAGAAAAACATTACATAGAACTTTCAAGGCTACTAGAACTGCTATATAATTAATAGCTATGGGTATGCTTCCCAACAATGGCTTGCTGAATAAAAAACCATCTCACTTCACATGATGACTTTTAAGGGACTTTGAACATTTCACCGTTGTCTGAACTCCTTTAAAATAAAAGATTTTATACCTTTCCTTACATAATGTTTATACACCATACATTTGTGTAGCATATGTGGTTTCTATAATCATTCTTCTGCATTTTTGTCTGTGCTGTTGTTTGAACAGATCTTTAATGTGTTTAAGACAATGTGTGAATTAACTACAAACAGGCAGAAAAACAAGCTTTGAAATGAAACTGTCATCTCCCAGTTCAGCAAAAAGAGATAATGCCCACTGGCCTTTCTACAGTAGCTTTCCAATGTGGAGAGCAGAGGATATTCTAGAATTTCCCAGACAAACTTGTACATGTGTTATACAGGCTACCCACCAGGACAGGAAACCTACCACATCAAAACATGGTTCTTTTAGGGTACAGGAACAGGTCATCTGCACATTTCAGTGGATATACCAAGGATTTCCAGGGGGCCTGGGCAAACATCCCAGAGGCTTCAATTCCAGCAAGCTCTAGGCATTAAAAGAATACATTGAAAACCCTATGTACAGTAGGCCTAATTGTGGATACTCATTTTGCCCTGCACACACAAACTGATGCATCAATAGAAAGGTCTCTTATCTCTGTCAGGTGACAAAATTGAGCAAAACCTCTGTGTTATCCTGAAGACTTGATCTTAGAGATCTGGAGTCTCAAAACACAGTCAATTATATTTATAATAGCAATAGGGGTTTTTTTGAAGTAAGAAAACATACAGTTTTGACTGTTCACTACATTTGCAGCTTATCAAACACAGCATGATTAGTTTTGATCTTCTTGCAGAGATCACACCAGCAAATTTGCATTAAAAACCCCAACAGCATCATTCCACTAGTGGTTTGTCATATCATTATCCTGAACAGGAAAACCTTGCTGCAGCCCTACATGGAAACCCTCATTTCAGAACAGAAACTCTTTCCAAGAGTAAAGCAACAATAGAAGTGACCAGCTACATAAAGAATTCTTTATTGAATCGAATATTTTCATTGTATTTTGCCACAGATAGATTCTGACCAGACTAAAACTGGCCCTGGCATAACTCTATTTTTTAAATTTTCTTTTTTCAGTGGCTGATATGCATGTAACAAAGCCAGAGGATTTGGCAAAGTTGGTGATGGCAACATTAAGAACTAACTCCTCTTGTTATTAAGTTCCTTTTTCAAAAACAAAAAATTCCACCTGCTCAGCACAATATACACAGCTTAACTCCTGATAGTGAGAAGTAAAATAATAATTATGGTGGCTTTGGACCAAGAATCTCTTGATAATTACTTCTGTTAGATTCCATGCACACTTTGCACAGCTCTCTGTGCATTTCTCACCTGTCTGGATAACACAAGCACAGTGCAGCTGCTGAATAGTTTGATCCTACCATTACTTTGGTGCAGAAGACCTTAAAACAGACCAAAACAACCACTGTGAACAGAATTCAAAACGACAGAGACCTGCTGAGGTCACTAAGGTCTGCATTGAAGAAGCATCTGCCTGTGGTCAAGCTGGCTGATGAAAAGGTTGTGTGCACCCCCTCACAGCTATTGATGCTGACAGCACAGGCACAATTCTCATCCAAGGTCAAGGAACAATCCACAGGCAAACAAAGCTCCCCTGACAGCTGGGGTGAGTGGCCATGCCTGGGCAGAGAAGGAGAGAGCTCTCAGCAGAGCAGTCAGACATTCCCCATGTGGTTTCACAGAACCTGGACAACCAAAGCTCCCAGGAAAAGGGCTCTGGGGGTGCTGGGGCAGCAGAATCCCCAGGAGTCAGCAGTGGGTCCTGGCAGCCAGGAGGGCAAACCACACCCTGGGGTCCAACACAGGACTGGCAGCTGGGAAAAGGCAATCCTGCTGCTGCCTTCAGCACAGGAGGGGCCTCCCCTGCAGCTCTGGGGGAGCTACCTCAGAGACCAACATCAAAGCAGAAGGGAAAATGGCTTGGAAAGATGTTGTTCATACTTTGTGTGGCAAGGAAACGGTGTGTGCCTTGTGTATGTGATGCAACCAGCTCAGCAAGACAAGTTTTGCTGCAAAAGCAGATGCAGACTGAGTTATCTGTTGGATAATGTAAGGAATTTCATTGTTTTAATGACTTCTTTACAACATTTAGATTCTATCTTGTTGTAGTGAGGCTTAGCAGAAGAGATAAGGGATGCTTATAAAATATTTTGGCCAGTTATACACCCAAATAAGTATTCTCAATTGCCTATGGCTCACAGATGTAATTAGACAATATATTTCTTCTAAGTCATAAGGCCGTTTAGCGATGTGGTTGAATAAACACATCAAAACACAGACTTGCTCAGGAGCTGAGCTGGAAAGGTCAGAGAAAACTGTTGAAATATGTGACTTTTTCTCTTTGAAGAAAAGAGAAATTATGGAGCAAGGGCGAAGAGAAGGAGATGAAGAAAGTTGCAGAAATAGGTTCATTTGTCAAAAAAAAATTAAAAAAAAAAAGAAACCGAACAGGAATGTTTCCAAACTGCATTATAAATTAAATCATTAGCATTAATTTATCTCTTACCTGTGAGGTTTCTGCATGCACCATGTCATCCTGGGCTTTAGGACAGATAAAGATCCCATGTACATCAAAGCATGCAAAGGATATAATGGATACACGGGACGCTCAGAGGACTGGTAATCCAGCGCACAAGAAAACTCAACTAAAAGGATCCAGGTTCAGGCCTGCACTTTGGAATAGGAGCAAATATGGAGCAAGTGCAGTGCTGCAGAAAAGCTTGTTCCACATTCACAGAATCGTAACTTCACTATTCTGCAAACTACAAACTTTGATTTATTAAATTCCTTGCTCACTTTTTTTTTTTTTTTTTTTTGCATAGATAGATCATGGATAGCTTCCTCCTACCTGCTAAACAAACTAATTTTTGTTTTTAACCTGGGTAGCTCCTCCTATTTTCTGCTTGATAGCCTGTTCTGGTTCTTTAAACTACACAAAGAACCCCCTGCAGGAAAACCACATGCTCACATTCCATACCATATTTCAGGTAGCAAGTGCACTACAGTGACCATCCCTTTGCTCCCACTGAGGGAGGTGAACCTCTGCACCTCCAAAGACCAGCATATTTCTGTTACAAGCTTGAGTTCAAAAGGTGAGATTTGTAAAAATCACCAGGTGCATAGGACGGCACACTGCTTGGCAGATTGCATTACAGATTGCATTTCTTGACATAATGGCTATTCTAAAAGAACTGTGCTGTGCAATGATCATCTTGAGAAAACTTGTAAGCAAAGGTGAAACAATAAATAAAATTGGAGAGAGAAAACCAGTGAGAATCATTAACAATTCCACTTAAACCTCAGAGAGGACTCGTGAAAGAGCTTTTTTGTTTAGGTAGGTAAACATATATTATGGACTATTTTGCATTCTGTTAAGATGCTCAAATGCCTCAAGACATTTCTCTTTGCCAGTCACTTCTATTCCAGATCAGCAGTCTATAAAAAGAAGGAAGCAGTACACGCGAGCGTTCATGCCGCAGGAGCTCGCATCTATATAAATATCCTGCTGAGGAGAAGTGCCCACTCCCTAGCATCTCATGCAAAGACACAAGGAAAGCCAAGAGTTTCAAGAAATCTGCTGCAGAACTAAACTCTGCTTGAAATCTCTTTGGAGTTATATATATTTATACAGGCAGGATAAAAATATGGGAGGCAGCCACCAATTCTCTATCCAGTAACCTCTTGCAACACTCCCAAATCTCAGATTTACTCTGGGAGAATGCCATGGAGCACCCTCCTCGCCAGCCCTCCAGGAAATTCACAGCTAAGAGATTTGGTCCAAAACAGTTTAAAGCAACAAAACAGTTAAACCAAGCCATGATGGAGGTGATGTTGAAAATAACACAGGTCTTGAACTGAAGTCATTTATATGGCTGCATTTTTTGGTGCTCTCAGTTTTCTCCATAGTGCTGGACAGATTTTCCTGGGGCACAGAATGGTCTTTTCATCAACTCTCAATAGTGCTGAACTCTGACACAGCCATGTGGACTGTCAGATAAGCCAGCAAGGAAGAAGGATCCCACCAGAGTATGGAATCAGCCTTAAATATAAATTTCATTTTCTTACAGAATTTAAACCCCAGTGGTTTGTGTATTCAGCAATTTTAAGTGTTCTGCTTTTGCAGATAAATGAAATTAAATTAAATCAAAAATATTTTTTTAAATGAACAAAACCAAGTAAACAAAAAACTCACCACAAAAACTACCAATAAAAGAAAAGCCAAATAAAAAAAAAAGTTTATATTTCAAAGCATG
>JAYDZK010000044.1:5888964-5909501 GCA_034509185.1 Euphonia xanthogaster
AGTAAAGGGTTGTTCAGATTTATGCCACTACAACATTTTCATAGACTTTATTATATTTTTTGGCCAGTAAGACAGAGATAAGCCCACTGAATGGTCAGTGAGAAATGTTAAAACATTCCACAGAGAGAACAGATTGCCTTTTGTTTGCAGCATAGGACTCCAGTGTTCACATTCATTATCATGCCAACAGCTGTGCAATGAAACTCTTATCTTCTCAACACTATGTAAAGATTAAACTCTGGCTTTTGGAAAATTTGACCATTTTAGTAGCTGTTTAGCATTAGACCCAAAGCCAACAGAATCATCCCAAGTGTTACCTTTGCAAATCAGGGCTCCTGGCTGTAGATCTGAAAGGCAGGAACACAACAGCAGAGGCTGGACAACAGCTCCAGGCCAACCCAGCAGTGAGATTAAAACATAAAACCTGGAGCAATTCAATGGGCAACAGGATTGTCACAGTGAGCAAGTGCAAGCCACTTGAAACAGTGGCCCATCAGGATAAAAAAAATGATCTGAATATTAATGACAGTCAGAGAAAAGTTCTTACTTAAGCAGCTTTCTGTTTTTCAACCAGCTATAAAAGAATGTACCAAAGGCAGGAGAAAGCCATTATCATTTTGTGCCACTTTTATAGACTTGGCACAAATCAGGATGATGTCTGTGAGGCACCGCTAAGATTTCAGCAATAAAGCTGTCTGCCATTTCAAAACACTGGTACAAGTGTCAGACAAAAAAGGACACTTAAAGAAGAGAAAATCACCTAAATGGCTAAAGAAATTAAATTATGATGACTATATTGAAGAAGCACATTTGTACTTCTGTAGATAATAAAAAGGCCAAGGGGGAACTAAAATTTGATTAACTGCTTTTTGTATCTCAGTGTGTTTCATTTACTATACTGCAGAACCAAATGGAGCTTCTCTGAGTGTTTTCAGATCATTATCAAAGCTGCAAAATACAACTTTCTATCAGGAAAAAACAGTACTGGCTACTCAGAGAAAAATTTTTTCAAGCAGTATATTCAGCAATGAGAAGACAAAAAAGCATTTCTAAACATAAACAGTGAAAAGCAGATAATGTTAATCTTCCACTATTAATTTCACTGCAATCATATTCAAACTAGCAGCTAATAAAACTTTGCACCACTGAATTAGATTCTAGCAGATTATTGGATTTTCTTTGTGCTTCAGTAATCAAGTACACTAACAAACTGCAGTTGCTGAGTTCCTATTATACTCTGCAATTGTTTCAAGAAAATTAGAATTCAGCTTGGGGTTGTAATTATTTATATATTTACCTCTTCACACCTTCCAAATTATTATAATTTTATTACATATATCCAGAGCCCATTTTTTTTACAGTTTAGAAAATTTCCACATCAGCTGGCACATGAGGAGAGAGGGAAAGGAAGCTCAGAAGCTACACTGGAGCATTTTTGTGCCATACTAGAAAGGGGTTTCAAGGTTTTCATGGAGTAAAACAAAGGAAGCAGAGTTTTCTTTACTGTTTCTGTTAACAAATACTCACATATATGCAGACTATCTTTACTTGGCATATCCTGCAGAGCCTACTGGAATAGTAAGCTGACCTAGTGGAATTTAATAATCCAAGCTACTTTTAAAAAGCTGCTCATTTGTTGGGGTTTTTTCCCCCCTCACAGATTATTTCATCTTCATCCAAAACTTTTCCAGTCCTTGTAAGATTACCATTTAAAATACTCTTAGATTAAGTTATTAGTAAAATATCAGGTTTAGCAGATAGTCTTGCACATTTTTTTCTGCCTTCTTAATTTCATGCTCTAGAGTCTAAATATTTGATATATGAACTCTTTTTCTGTGGTACTGCAATTCTGTACTTTTTGGCACAAGATAAGCAAATAAGTCCCAGTTTATATAACTGTGCAAAAGTCACACCTAAGTTTGTCTTGCACTCTGAACTTAAGGAAAGTTTTAGGTTCTTCAAAATTCAAAAGGAAAAAGTGTCTTTAAAAACCTTCAAAATTAAATATATAAATAAGCAAATATCCCCAGGAATAAAAAATCTTGCTCAAAGTCACCTGCAGTTGACTGTACTTGCAATCCTCGTTTATATTAAACCATTTTCAAAGAAAACTTCTGTTTTAAAGGCAAAGGGAGAAAAATCTTTTCTCAGGCATGAGTAGGAAGTGAGTGCAAATACCTTATTCCAGGCAGTTGCATGATTTTTCTTTTATGCAGATTTGCAGCACTCACCATATTTCAATCCTCATTTTGTTGTGCTGTCTCTCATGGAAAGCCCATCATCCTTGAAAATGCTCAGACAAGAAAACCAGGACAACTGTAACACTTGATCATTCCCACATCATAATCTCCATATAAACAGAATAACAAAAATATAAAAATACACTCAGCTCTTACATTAAAATCTAAGGAAGGTGTTGTCAACCACAAAGACAAATCCAGATAAACACCTCAAGGCAGGCCATGTTTTATCACCTGAAATGCTGAACACTTTCCCACAGCAATTCTGAATTAGCTGCAAGAGGTATGACAGCTTCCTCTGTCCTTCCACTTTCATTCCTTACTGTCTGTCACTGCTTGCTGTTCCTGAAGGGAGGATGCAGAGAAGAGGGTGCCAGGCTCCTTTCAGTGGTGCCCAGTGACAGGATCAGAAGAGAAAGGCACTGAAACATGGGGAGCCCCCTCTGCACACCAGGGATCACTTTTTCACTGTGAGGGTGCCCCAGCAGTGGCACAGGTCACCCAGGGGGGCTGTGGAGCCTCATCCTCAGGGATATTCAGGAGCTCTTTGGACACAGTCCTGGGCAGCCTGGTCTAGGTGACCCTGCCCGAGCCTGGGGTTTGGGCCAGGTGACCTCTTGAGGTTCCTTCCAACATATTCTGAGATTTTGTTTCACTGATCCAAGAAATTCTCCCAATACCCATGTGCATGTCCTGGTTAATGGTGCAACAGTATTGAAATAATGAAACTGCAGCTGATGAAAGCCATATTAAGAGACCAGAACGAGCAACCAGTGCCCTGTACAGCAACTCCAGCCCATGGGCACCTTATTATTAGAGCAAATTAGGCTGAGAGCTGAACTGCAGGAAATGCTGATTTATACAGGGCTGTTAGCCTGTCAATAATAGGGTAAAATACATTTGTTCTGAGATGTATGTGTCAAAGGCTATTTCCTCAAAGTACCTAATGAATAAAAGGGTAGGACAGTGCTGTCATTTCAGCTTGGATCAAAACTCACTTTTTATGTACCTTACAGGATTCTTTAGAAATGCAAACATCAATAATATTGTTATCTAATAAATTAGGCATCTTCATTAATTTAAGGGAACAGTGCAGAAGTCTGAAGAAAGAGACAGTACACTCATAGATAGTATAATCTTTTCCAAAAATATCTTTTACACACGGATGGTCACACTGCTCCAATGTATGTACAAACTATGTAAATGACCAAACTATAACCTAGATTTCTTATTTGACATCCCAATCAGATGTAAATTAATCCGAACTACCAAATTAATTTTATAAGAAGAGTGACCACAGATTAAATACTACTGCTGAAAAAATTATTCTGTAAGTGAGCTGCAGCCACAAGAAAAGACTGATATAATGCACCCGGAGTGCTTCTCATTTACACACCTGAATTAAAAGGAATGTTCTGCATTTCCCCTTGGGGAGGAGGTGAAATATGCTCCACTGAGCCGGAAACTCACTGCTCTTGATTTTTCTGCCTCAAGTTGACTTAGATATTCCCCCTGTAAATGTGCCAGACTCAGAGTGGGAAATTCCAAACACATAATGCTCACATTTGTCGATGTCATGTCAAAGTCATGCTTTTTTTTATCATGGGTGTGTATATACACATAGAGATTTTTACACACTCACACACTCTCCAGTAACATTTCACTCTGGCTTCTTCAGTTTCCCTACCAAGAGGCTCAGCAAGGGCCAGGGACTGCAGCATGCCCAGCTTCCAGGAACCATTCCAGAGCCCCAGACGTGGAGTTCAGCCTGAGCAGAAGGAGGGGAGCAGCTCCTGACAGCACCTTCCTGCTCCTCCTGAGCCCAGCAGGACTTGTACTCCCACCCCATACTGCCCCTTCCACCACAGCTGTCCCAGCTGCTTCTCTGCCAAAGTAACTTTGCCCATAGCCTTGGAAAGAGACCAATTTCTCACTTTTTTATTCTTGGCTCTCTCTCACACTTTGGTAATGCTGATTGAGGTGCAGACGTGCACAGCAGATCTTGCTCAGGCCAAGAACCAAAATAGTCCAGGCCTTGTTCCAGGTTGCACCAAAGTCCTTAAATGGTTTGGCCTTGTTCAGCACTTCATCACTTGGCTTTGACGCATATGCCAGACTTCAAAAAGTCACCACCAGTCAGCATCACATGTCCAGACAAACAGATGTAACCTATATTGTCACCAGGACCGTCTGGAAGAACGAACAAATGGTGCCAAGCCCTCCTTCTACTATTCAAGACATCCTTTGACTTGTGAACAAAGCTCATCAAAACACTGCACAACTTCCCTACACTGGTAAATTATTTCTCAAGGCAACTGTCACATTCTTAGGACATGATTTTCCTTGTGACTTTAGTTTTTATTGCTTCTAGATTGGACTACAGTATTTCTGAACCCAGTAACAAGGAAATTTTGTAATGTTCCAAAGGATAAAACTCAGTGAAGGTTCTGTTATACACAATAACCCTTCTCTAAGTAAAATCTTGAGCAGAGAACACAAAATTAACAGTACCTCAGAAGAAAATTCATTAAAAGAGTTATCCTTCTCAGTATCTGTTTTACAGATAGGAAATTCTGGCATAAATTATCACAAATATCTGGGGCCATATGCAAATCTAGCATGGTATTGTTACCACTAGAACTAATGCATGTAACCTGCTCTTTTTGTGCAGCTGTAAAATATTTTCTCCAAACCCATTGCCTCTTAACTCTAACAACAAAATTATTCTTTTATCCCCCTACTGAAAAGGAGAAAAAAAAAAAAAGAATATATAAGTCTTGCATCTGAAAGCTTAAAAGTTACAGCATGGCCTTCCCCCATCCAAGGTCCTGCTTTTCTCCTTAGATCACTTTGAATTCTAGACAGTCTGGCTACATTGACAACACATCCATTCTGCTTTGCATGGCTTGATTGCCAGATTTATTAAAGTCCATATAATTAAGTATAAACCTTTCAGTCTGAAACTCACGTGCCAGGAGTGCAGGAGCAAGCATGTCTGAAACTCTTAGAAGTTAACCATTAGTAAAACAAATATATTATTTTAGATCTATAAAACAGTAATACAGAGTAGGCTACATTTAACCTTATGGAGCACAATGGGCCATGAAGTACAAAGCAAAGATCATTCTTCCATGAAGTTATTAATGAGGCTAAAATGCAGACAGACATACTGACTCCTGGAAGATCCAAATTTAGTCAATTATGAGTCTTGGGCAGACTAGAATAGTAACTCATTTTTCTGCTAGAAGTAGCTAATTACAGATTCAGAACAAAGTTCAGCAAGCTGTGCAATTTCCAAAATACAGACAAATTGAATAACAGATATCATTTCAACTGTTATACACTTATCAGAGTGCCAGGAAGATCATGGAAAGCTGGTGTTGGCACGTGTAGAACTGTTCTAAGATAATCCTCAGTAGATTCTCAGTATACAGTCATTAATAGCATTTTATCCACCAATGACAGAGCTTGACCAAAAGAGATAATGCTTAAAATAAGGGTTCATTTGGGTTAATGAGTGTTTAATTTGACAGATTTTGTCTGGACCAGAATGCGAACACTAGTTTATTAAAGTAGCTATGTAATCTTTTTATTATTTCTTGCTTCCAAACTTCTAGAGGCTTTGGGTTTGTATTTTTTTTTCCTTTCAAGATTTCTCTAAGGAATCTTACAAAATAAATTATTGTACTAAAAATCCATACAATTAGTTGCAGCAAGGTGGTGGCTGCTGTCACCACCGTGCTTTTAATGTACTTCATATTTTGCCCCTTTCAGTAGTATTTTTGTGTCAACATTTTAGAACCAAAGAGGTCACCTTGATTCCCTTTTAACAAATTAAATCTGATAAAGTTTAAATTAGTTTTCAGTGGCTTTAAAAATAGCTTGTTGTTTCTCCAGTGAGCAAAGCAGTCACCTCTCTGTTAAACTTGACACGGTGGGGATTGCCCAGCCCTCTGCTTTGCCAGGATCTCTCTGCAGGGCCTCTCTCTCTTCAGGGCAATCAATGGCTCTTCCCAATTTAGTACCATCAGCAAACTGAGTATCCCATCCAAGCCATGTATGAGGACCTTGAAGGGCAGAGGAGCGAGGAGGGAGCCCTGTGGAACCCCTCTAGTGACAGGTCACCAGCCTGGTGGCACCCCAGTCCCTGTAAGCCTTTGCCCAGCCCATGAGCCAGTTGCTCACCCATCATGTGATGTGTTTATCCAGCTGTGGGCCGGACGTGTCCAAAAGGATCCTGTGAGAGACAGTAACAAAAGCTTCACCAAAACCCAAAAAGATTACATCAACTGGTTTCCCTTGATCAACTGGATGAGTTACCTTGTTAGAAAAGGAAATTAAATTTGTCAAGCAGGACTTCCCCCTCATCAACCTGTGCTTGCTGTGACAGATGACTGTGCTGTCTTTCAGATGTTTTTCAATAACTCCCAGAATGATCATTTCTGTAATTTTACCAGACATCAAAGTGAGATCATCTGGCCTGTAGCCTGGACCATCCCTCCTGCCCTTTTTGAAAATTTGGACATTAGCCAGCTTCTAGTAAACTGGTACCTCTCCAGATTCTCAAGACCCTTCAAAAACCATTGAGGGCTCAGCCAGCTCCTTGAGTACTCTTGGATGAATCCCATCAGATCCCATAGACTTATAGGGATCCAAGTGTTCTTATCAAAACCAAAAGTGAATTAAATGGAGGGCAGGAACAGGTGATAAAATCTTGTTCCATTCTTCTCCACTAGAAAACAGCAGATAGAGCTTCAAAGAAAATCAAAGCAAAGCTTTTGATTTTACCGTGTTTCAGGTTTGCTTCCTTCCTCCTCCAACATAAGCTGCCCTTAAGGTGAAATCATGCACAGATTATATTTGTAAATGGATTGTTAGTCATGTACAGAATTCTGCCCAAGGTCACGAATAGCAGAAGCCTGATAATGCATCCCTAAATGTATGTTTTACATGTGGTCTTCATTTTAAGCAGTGAAGACATCTGCTTGTACAAAGTGACTCACCCAGCACACTTTGCAAGCATTTTCTCCCAGAGAGCTTTACTGGTTTTCTTTGCATCTAACACAATGTTAAAAAACATGAGAATTTCTCTAAATTTGTTAAGCACAATTTGAAGGACTATATGTTTCATTAAGATACTGAGCCAGCGGTAACATCACTCAGCTTCCACAGTAATTCCTGAATCACTAGGAAATATACACACTACAAGTAGCTAAATAACAGCTACTCGTGTGCAAGACCACAGCATGGACACTCAATAAATGTCCTAACAGAAATCTGAAGGAAGCAGCAAGAAAAATAATTTTTCCAAGCTTTCTTATAATAATCAACCAAAATCATTCCTAGTACCAATGCATTGACTCCCGTGAATTGTAGATCTAAAAGCAAAAAGGCTTATTTTACTGATATGCTAGAATCAAGACTTAAACTTGTTCTTTAAAAATCACAAAAACTGTTTGCCCTCCAACTGGTAACAGATAGGATCTTGAATTTTCTTGTAACTCAGGTGTCTGTGGTCTAGATCAGGTGTCTGTGGCAAAACTGGCAATAAACTAGCATCACACATTGCAAGAAAAATCCTTCAACATTTACAAAAGAAATTTTAAAATTGAGCTAATTCATTCAGCCTCTTCTAAAGCAATTATGCAACACACTATAAATTTGAACAGTACCATCTGGTAGGAAGATGTACACTGCACATGTATCCATTATTCGCACATTTTCACACTGTACCAAGCCTCTGGGAGAATATATTTTTACCATGATATTTGAATTGGAAAAACATCATTTCAGGACTTGAATTTGAAAAGAAATGGTTTGCATTCAAATGCAGTTACAGAATTAAAAGTTTAACTCACAATACAAAGTAGAACTAATATGTACATTATCTAATGAAATGGGTCAGGAAAGAAAGATATTGACATCACCATTTTGAAACATCTAGTTTAAGTGGTTATATTTGCTAGCTAGACTCTGCACCAAGACTGACTTAGGCCCACTGAATGGCCTTCAGCTCTCCAATAGCTGTTCAGGGAACATGAATTCTTAATTAAAGCACTAGAAAAATAACTAAAGGAACTGTAAATATTAGTTAGACCTTAAATTCTTAGTACTGAAGCTTACTTGATTTCAAGATCTCTTTCCTTCATAGTGCAGATATGTGAATTGGCAAGGACGAAGCCAGCCTGGGGGACAAAGACTAGAAGAGATTATAAGCATGCATGGCAAGACAGAAGGAAAAGAAAGGCTTCCAAGAAGCATGAAAAGATCCTTTCTTCATACAGGATTTATCAGAAAAATGGCTAGTATCACCAAGATCCAAACACTGGGGAATTCTGTTTCGCTGGATGCAGCCAGGTTCTGGAGAGTATCACTGGACAAGTGAGACTTATTCACCACATTCCCAAGTGCATTCACCACATTCCCAAGTGCATACTAAACACACAGGATCCAGCAAATTTCAGACTGGCTGCAGTATTTACTGAGCTGATTAAGCCATGTTCTGTGGCTGCAGTTAAGCATCACTGGGGAGGTTTGTAGACAGGAATTAGAACCTTATGTGCACCAGCTGAGGTGATCTAATACAATAAACTACCTTTAGCAGCAGACCTAATAGAAAGATAAATCATTTTCCTTGGATCACTCAAATTAACCCCTTATTCTTTTATTGCCATAACTCAGAAGCAGAAGTGGATTAATGCTTGACTTATGTCTTATTCAAAAGTAGAGAGCAAAGGGCAGAAACAAACAAAATTTCACTTGAAAAATACAGTTTCTATTTACAGCCAAGATCTAAACTAATTTCTGACATAGACTTTCATAAGCTCCTTTGCTATAAAGATGAGACTTTCTTTGTCAGCAACTCCTTTTCCTCAGTCATTGCACAAGTACAGTAGCCCAACACTTTCTTCAAAGGATCATGCTGAAATTTTGCACTGAAAACTCAAACATAAGGAATTGAGTTCAGATGAAAATTACTTGGCTTACTTTCCTGTCTATTTTTACACATAAGTTGAGAGAAAAAGAAAAGTATTTCAAGGATCTCAATAAAAAATTATATCTGACATATCTAGAGCTATTTCCTATCCAGATAGTTGTCCCCAAAAGAATGGAATTAAAATTAGCTTTAAATGTTTCTTGAGATAATGGATAGGCTTTTCATCCCTGATCATTTTGCCATCATCTAATGTCCAATTTATACTGCAGAATCCTACAGAGAGCTTAAGCAGCAAATCATCAGAATCACTCTGGGTTCCATACATGTTGTAGCAGCCTCAAGGTTAGCAGTCTTCAGAGCTTTTTTCCTACCTACAGTGACAAATTGGACAGGACCAGGTGGCAATTTTGATGGATGTTTAACCAACACTGATATATTTATAAAGTTGCTTGTGCATTTCATCTACCAGCAACCATTACTTTAATTAAAATTACAATGCATAGCTTGCATTTATGAAAATAGGCCTTGGGCATTCTTGTTGTAGAGTCACGAAACCTGAGAAGACTGAGAATGTGTCAGAGAACCTCTGCTGACTCCAGCCTATTTCTCTGCAGAAGGCTGCTTCACACTTTTTTATGGAGTAAAGAAAGCACTATGAGAGAGCTCGATCTCATCTGTTCAAGAAAGTGTAAAATAAATACTAGAAGTGTGAGAAGAACCAGTGAGAGAACTGCTGGGATTTTCTCACTGGGTGCCTTTATTTGAATGTCAGCAACTTTAATCTAGATCACTCATTATATAACAGGACCCCACAAATTCAGTGTTATATTGGAAAAAGACCTTTTCAACCTGGTTTGTGTTGGTCCTCTATTCGTTCTTAAAGCTTGTAAAGCCCACTCAGGTCTAACTTGTGCAAATACATGAGTATCAATAAATACCCCTTTAAAATATCACTTAAGGTCACAGCTAAGACATGAAATGCTACTTACAATGTGCATTTTGTTTGTCTAAGCATATTTGGTAGGCAATCTCACAGTACAGTGAGCTTCCTCCATCAGCTCAGGTTTAATTGCTTCCCAACACGCACTCTTTTCCTATTAATGCTTTTTGACAAATTCACTGCACATTAACATTCATTACTTGCTCCCTCATGCAAAATGGGCCACTATTTCTGAATCCCAGTAAGTTCTCCAAATGAACTAGTTTCTAGCTCAGACAGGTGCAGGTGTGGGCACTGCCACTTTTGGGATGCTGCTAGTACAGTTAGAGGCTTGCCTAGCACAGCCCCAGTCAGAGCAGTGAGCAAAGCAGGGTCTCTTCTTTACTGGGGCACCACTTGAGAAAATACTACCTGCTGTTGTTAAATAACAGAGAAAAACAGGGCTATTTTATAGACAAGATGTTTTGAGCCATGCAGATGGAACAGAAGAGGCTTTGAGGACTGTTACTGCAAGACCCTTCAGCGACAGGTTTCAATCTGTAACCTTCCTCTGTGTTCCACACTGTGCTATTTCTGCAGCCAGATGGATTTTCCTTTCTCTTCCTGTTTCTTCAGCTCAGGTGAAATTCTTTGACTTAGACATTCTTTCTGTGTCCTACCAGGATTCCGTTCCTGCTTGATCCTAGACAAGGCTTTCAATCTACCACTCAAGACTTTCTCTCCAGGAAGGCTCCAACTTCCCAGTCAAGAGGATTATACAAAGCAGATTGGCACTGAGAGTGTTCTACGAGTCCACCCATCTCTGCCCCCAGCCTGGAGTTGATGACCACTTCTGAAGTACAAACAGAATTAGTTCCCAATTCACCTTCCTGCAGTTGAATATTACAGACCTCTGGCTGTTGGTCAGTAGTCTCTGATATTTAACACAAGAACACTGTGTGAACCTTTTAAGAAACTGCAGGAGAGCTTTGTGAGAGAAGGCAAACTGCAGGGAGGTGATTTCTCCTGCATGGCATGTGATACTGGCTTGGAGTCTGTAAAACTTGAGGCACTCATGAGAAATTGCACAGTCAATCCTTTAAAGCTATGGATCCTCTCCACCTGTAATGTAAATTACACATGAAAAGCATAATTATAGTAATGGAATATGTATTTGTGGGGTAGATAATGTAAAAACTAGGGTCCAAGATAAGTTTGCACTAGTTCCAAATTCTCAGCAAAAGCAAAAGTTACTAAGATGTTCTTAAAAATACCTTTCTTGATTAAAATTGTAAAAAAAATTCTCAACCTAAGTTAATCCTTCTTGTATCATTAATACTAACTCTTGGGCAGTCTTCATTTCACCACATTACTGCAGAAGGCAGCCCCTGAGATACCTACAGAGCCTATAGATAATTTTTTATGTTCTCTCAACTGCAAATTAAGCTTATTTATACATATGAAAACATGTTCTAAGGTAACAGATGGGAGATTCTGTGAGAAATATGCACATAAATTTTAGGTTTCATGTGAGCTGTAGATGAAAACAAGCATACTGCCTCCAATTGAAATCTCCCAGCTGTATTGATTTTTCAGAATGGAACATGACTAGAAGTTATTCACAGATGCTCTCCTCCTGCAGCAGCAAGCTGCTCTCCCTCCTCTCATGGGGAAAGGTGCACTGAGGAGAACTACAGATGAGCTGGGGGAAAAAAACCTACTCTAGGCATGAACTGCCATGGCTCTGACTGAAGAAAAGCATTTGCTCAGAAGTCCAGGAATTATTTTTTTAAAAAGCCAAACAATTTCATACCTCTCCTTCCTCATCTCATTCCCTCCATCATATATGCACATAGAACTCCACTATGTGGCCTGCCTCAGACACCAGTCCTGTCACAGACAGCAACACTACTCATCTCTGGTCTCTACCCACCCCAAAAAAGTCTCAGTCCCAACCATTGGCAGACATTCCTTCATTTTTCCATTGCCCAGTCTCCCAAAAACTTTGCAGTGGAGCTTTCTCCTCCCTGTCTTAGTGCCAGTGTCCAGGGAGGGTCACTGCAGCTCACCCAGAGCATTCCCTGGGCTGGCTGCTGCCTCAGCAGGGCTGCCCCAGGAAGGCTGTCACACACACCAAAACAGCCTCAAGAATAAACCCGATCCAAAACCCCCAGAGCTCTTTGAGTTGTCTTGTCTCCCACCCGCCCTCACAAAGGGAAAAGCCATTCCCCTGCAAGGTTGCCAGGAAGTTTTTAAGCAGGGATTGTGCAACCAAGCATTTGCAGAATGGATATAATACTGGAGAACCAGGTATGTCCCAGGTTTGGTAGGATTATGGATAGGAAATCCAGCTTGGATCCATGGTACTTGTGATTTACATTGGCATGGACACATTTGACCTCTTGAGTTTGTTTCTTTATTGTTTGGATCCATGGCCTCATCTGGCAAGCATCCCAGTAACTGAGCATTTAGAGATGCTTACTCAGGGAGTTAACCCCTTCAGAACAAAACCCCTGCACTCAGGCATCATTCAGGAGCAATCTTACTCTGTCAGTGGGATGGCCACACGTAGCCTGCACCACACAGCAAGTTGTAATATTCTGTAGGATCAGCCTTCACGATCTTAGGACAAAAGAACATCCATAGCAACAAATTCTGAGCAGAAGCATTTGATACAGTCACGACACTCTGCCAAGGAAGATTTACTTCTTTAGTGAGGCACAAGATTGCAACTGCTGAAATTCTGTCTCCTGGGCACTTGAAGTCTGTAGCACCTCCAGAAACTCAAAGTTTACTCAACTAGAAAAACTAAAAATAAACCCAAATATAAATGATGTGGCAGACTGACATTCATAGATCCTGAAATCCAATGCACATCAATGCTGACCTAGAACAACCAAAGCTGCATTGTCATTTCACAACTCATATCTTGCCCTATATAAGAGATGCACTTTACTGGTGCTAAATTCTGAAGAAAACCAGCAGTCATAATTGTCATCACAAATACAAGTCCTTTTTTTTCTTATTCAAATCCTCTAAACAGACCAAAAATGAAAAACCTTGGCAATCCCTCCCAAGGTTATTCTGCACACTCCCACACAAGAGAATTCCTGAGGGTATGGATCTGATGAAGTAATGAATCACAGAGTTTTAGAAACAACCTCAAGAGCTGGTATAAACAGATCAACAAGCGCTTCCCTTGTAACTGCCCTGGGACAGAGACTGAGCTCCTGCCCCAACACACACCCCAGGGCTGCTGCCATTGGGATTCCAGCATGGATAACTGGTGCCTGTGCCCAGTACAGGTCCCACACCTGGACACTTCCATTCTGGTCTTATTTAAGCTTATGGATAGACCCACATACTGGATCAACTGCCCAGAACCAACATCCCATGGCTCTGAAGCATCCTGAGCAGCTACAGCTGTAGTAGGAACAACTTCATAGGGACAGACTGAGTCAGATATTCCTGCTGGAGAGTACTTTTGTTTTTCCATGAGACAAGCAGTTCTGACAGTCCCTGAAGTCTGCAGCTGGAAGCCTCACACACGCAGCAAATGATGCTGCAGCAGGAAAATGATGGCTACTAAGTCATCATCTTTAGAAGCAGGAGCCACAGGCACAGCACCCCTCGGCCACGTTCGCACACCTCGAGCAGTCTGCAAAAGAATTAGCTCCAAATTGGGCCCTCAGTGCAGCAAATCAGGGGATTCATCTTGTTCACCTTCAGCACAGAAAAGGAGGCAAAACATCCCCTTGCAAAGGGGACTCTTTTGCACCAAAAACTCATCTCCTTCAAAATATTGAAGCCAAGTCCCAGATTTCAATTTTATAAGATGTTTTATGGTTAGCATCACACCTACCAACAGCTATCCTTAAATAGTTCAAGCAGATGTAAAATGGCATTACACATCTTCCTGAATATTCAGAAGATCAGATAATCAAAATTTCTCATCTCAGAGGGATCATTAGGAAGTGCAGGTCTCATTTCTAAATTGTAACTTCCAACCACTACAGATCATTCTAGCAAATATATCCAACTATTATGTTTATCCCACAGCTTAAGTCATCTCCCAAATGACTACTGGAGCCTTCAGTGTCACTTTTTATCTCTTTGGTGGTGCAGTTATGCATGAACATTAATAATAGCATAAAGGAAACCAAAGTTATTAAAAACATGAAATAAATGGGATTTATTCCTACAAAAACAGTTTATATGAAGTAAGGCATTAAGTTTTGACATTAAGTGCAAAGTAACATCCATTTTCAATTTTAAACCCCCTCTTTTAAAATAAATCTATAATTGATTCACAATGTTTACTTATTCTTGATGTACTTCTTCCACATCCTCCATTTCTATTTTAATTTTTGAAGTATAGAGGATGTATGTTAAACATGACAAAGGAAAGATGCTTTTTTAATCAACAGCACTTCGTCTGAACTAAAAGCATCAGTTATTTTTTGCAGAATCCACTCCCTCCACTTGAAAGCAAAGATTAGCATGTACACTATCCAATACCTTGAAAGTCTGAAAAGAAACTCACATATTTGACAAAAATCAGCCTTGACTGCACATAACCTCTTTGCTTTATTCCAGCATTTAACCAAATTTGCAAACAGATAACAGTGGAGAAAGCAGGCTGGATAGCACACAACACAGCTAGGAAAATTTATAGCATGGACCAGTGGAAAGAAAAACTAAAACTACTTTTACCTAAATTCTGAATTCACATTAAAAATTAAACCCTACACCTGCCACAGAACAGTCTCACTAAGTCTGGCTAATCTTCAGGGTAACTGCACTTGGCAAAAGGAAGATTCATTTACATATCTTAACACACAAAAACCAATAAACATCCCAGAGAAATTGTCCCTTATACCACAGACACATTGCTCCAAAATGTGTTCCTGAAATAAAAAAAAGAAAATTCAAAATCCTTAAGAAACAGGAACCAGGAAAAGCTACAACCAAAGTTTTCCTTTCTGATGCTTGCGTGCCTTCCCTCTGCTCCCCATTATGTAAAACGCTTGAACACAACACGCTTAAAGCAATCTCGCCCAGTAATCTCCAGCAGAGAGCTAAAGGATGCAGGAGCTTTTTCACAAAATCTGTCTTCAAGCCATCAGCTAAATATTCCACAATCCACGGGTAACTGCCTGGGATGAAACAGCATGTTCTATTCTGGATTTGGGACCTTGCAGCTTTAACCAATTATTTACACAGTCATGAAGATCAGCTTGAATTTTGGAGGTGTTGCTGCAGGAGATCTCCACCAGCAAGAGCTGTCACTGGAGCTCCTGGGAGAAGGGAGCAGGAGGGTCAAATGATGGGTAAAATGGGAGTCAATTGGAGGAGACCCCTTGCCCAAATTACCTCCCCAAGTGCAGCCTTATGGTGTAACTGGGAGGTGGGGCACTACCAGAACCTACAGCAAAACTTAGCACTGGAGAGGAAGGTGGACTCTAACCATAAGGGAATAATACTGGAATTTTCCCCACTTTGATGTGCCTTGGCAGAGGAATCCGGTGCAGTACAGAGCCCTGAGGCTCTACATTTTGCAGGGAAAATGAAAACATTTCTAATGCTGCAACAAGAAATGCAGAAGTATTTTAAGGGAAGTCACTATAACACAAAAAGAAGAAAATAATAATCCAACATTTTCATGCCCTGTTCCATATATCCTATCGAAAAAGCCAGCTCCCGTATACAAAATAAGAAAAGGATGGACTCTCATATCATGTTTCACAAGTTCAGTTAGGAATATAATAATCCTCACCTTTTTTTGTTATATATTTTAAATAATTAAGCAACGAAAGTTCCAGATACCCATCCGCAGTATAAAGCGCAGCTTGTGCCCTCAAGGCAAGCTCCATGTAGACCAGTCCTGCCTGTGTTCCCTGATAAAAGAAGGCAATCACTCTGAAGGAACTGTCACCATTAATGTCACTGTAACGAGTGCTTTTGACATCTCACCAACTTGAATTGCCAGAAATAAAAGTTAGAGAAAGTAAATTTCACTGTGCTTGCAGAAGAACACTTTATTATGAAACCTTTGAAAGCAAATTTCCACTGGCCAGGTGCTGTAATGTCCCTGGCCACTTCTTTTCAAGGAAGCATCGAGTACCTGTTTCTGTGTCATTGGTTCCATTCCCTAGGGTGAGCTGTGGAGGTGCAAGTGACAATTGTCCACTTCTACAAAGCAAATGAATCATCAGGTCACCATGCTCCTGTGCAGCCAGAGCCAAATGGAGTTTCAAATCTCCTTCTAAAAGTTATGATTAATAAATAGTTCCATTCTAGAATTCTTCCCAAAGTTTAGCCACATCTCAGCTGCCTTCCCTTGCCACATACCTTGTTACAAATGTCAAACACTGAAACAGCTGAAGTTCTGCCTCATCTCACAGACTGTAACACATCTCATTTCAAGCCCCTTGCCTGTCAGTGTGCAAGGTGAAAATCCAAAAACCTTGGGACAAGCATTGCATATCACCTGTGCTGGCTGGCTTGGAACTTGCTGTCCAGGAGGTCCCAAGGCTGGGGAGTAAGTTCTCACCCTCTATTTATAGTTTGACTGACAGTCATGCCTAGAGGGAATCCTTTCCACTAAACCTAATTGTTTTACTGAAATGCTGCCAGACACCTCCATCACACCCCTGATGTGCCAGGAGGAATTATAGCTTTTATTTGCACTTCCCTGAAAACAGCTCAGCAGTGCATGCCAAGATGGGGATCCTGACATTATTCACAATTTGGAAGAGGCAAGCTATCAGTTATCTTTAAACAAAGGACTGTTCTGCTTTCTTTTAAGAAAGAAATTATCCTATATTCCAAGAGAGGGACAGTTAACTGTAGCTACCACTTCAAGGGCATCCCAGACAAGAACAATCCTTTGTAAAGATCTAAATTTCCTGCCACAAGTACACAAACAGGAGTGATATCAGTTGAGATCCCTGTTTACTTTGGTAAGTAGTTGTTGATTGTTCTTTCATGTAGGTATTGTCTGTTTTCACCTTTCACCATGAACCAGAAGAAAATATCCTTAAAATGGGAAGTGCTGCTTAGGTTGCAGTGCATCTGCATATACCATGCAGCTACATTAAATAATGGATTTCATAGCATGAACTATATAAAACATATTTATCTTGCCAATTATAACACCGTTCATGTGATAACCAGAAATTGCATTTATGCATATAATAAATGTCAGTGTTTTTTCTCACTCTACAACAGTACCTCACATATGCATTTTTCCCCCATAACCAAATATTTTCCCATAGTATCACCAATGCTGCCATTTTAACTCTGATGTTATTAATGTTATTTATCATTAATAACAAATAGCAAGTTTAAGGGTAAAAAAATAATACATACAATAAAAAGAGGCAACAAGATACATATTTCTGGGCTAAAACCAACTCATGCAATAGCACTTGCAGGACTTACACTGGCGCACAGCAAAAATTCTCAATTTTGTCTTTCTTCTACAGACACACTCTGTTATTATTCCCAAATGGAACACAAATTTTGTCTCCTTGAACAGCATGGCCAGCACACAAACAGCTCTGTTTGCTTTTCAATTTCACACACATCCACTGCTGCCTCAGCCAGCTTGAGCTTGTTAAGCCTCCTTCCCAGGCTGTTTGCTTTGTTTCAGATTTCAAAGCACAGTGATCTTTCCCCACACTGGGTTTTGCCCAGGGGTTGTCCTGTGCTCTGCTCACCCTTCTCAAACTAAAGAGCAGAATGAGACTCAGTGATGTGATTGCTGTTGCACTGGACTGGGTACCAGCATGCAAAATTTTCTGATTGATGTTACTTTGTGTGACACAAGATACTTGTGTAACTTCCCCTAAACAATTTGGTAAATTGGTATTATGCAAGGATAATAACTGCAGGTCTGGAATGGGATTTATTTCTAGTCCTTCATAGGCCAGTGGCACAGAGATGAATACTCTTACAAAAATAAAAGGAATAAATTCTTTAAAAAGAAAAGCATCATTCAAGATTCCAGGTACTTTCTGCTTTTTTTTCTGAATGACATGCACAGTTACAATGTAACTTGTAGTGGCTTAATGCAACATCCAGGGTTCTGTCACAGAGGAGCATGCAAGCACTTCCTAAACAGCTTACACCCATACTGGTACCACTCCAGTATGTTTCAGCATGTGCCTCAGCTCAGCTGAGCTACCCTAGCAAAGTGTATCCCTGCAGAGAAAATATGTTTTCAGGTTTCTTGTCAATGCACAAGCAAGTGTGTACATGATGAATTATGCTAAGGAGAAATAAGCACTATCTGGTTTATTGTTTTGCCTCTTCCAGCAATCAAAGGTGCATTATCCTCAATGAAAGGACAATAAAAGTTAAAGAAAGAGAGTATTTCATTACCCACACATTATTTCATAGGTACTTGTTGCCATACTGATAATTCAGGCCTGAAAACCAGGTTACTTGAACAGCCAGTGGATTTCAAGTCTACTGGGAATAGTTGGTAACAAAATTAATATTCAAGCCCAGTATCCTATCAGGGCATTTGTTCCCATTTGGGATTTACAATTTATTTACCTGATAGACTTTTAGCAGTGGAAGACAGTTCACAGTTCATAACTTCAAACTTCAAGGCAGCTCCCAAAGAGAATGAGATCAGTGGGATTTTAATCAACATGGCAACATGCCAGAGGAAAATACAGATTTTCATATACCTGGTAGGGTAAATAACAGACTATTCACTGGACTAGGAGAAAATGGGAGTAAGTGCCAGAGTGGGAATATGTTGGGTCATTTATTCTTTTCCCCTCATCCCCTGTAAAGACTAAAATCATGTAATTTACAGAACTATTTTTCTGACAGCCTGAGTAATAGCATCCTCTGCTCCATTTTGCCATAACTCTTTAGCTAGTCTCTCCTTCCAAATCTGGGTGTCTGCTAATGTCTGCTGTTTCAACCCTAAAATATTACCAGGATACACAAACGCTGTGTCTGAGCAGAGTACATGGAATAAGGTAACACTGCAGCAGAGTTCAGCCATCCATGTCTGAAACAATGATAAAGTAAAAACTGCTGTAATTCCCAAACCACGGATGAAGCTTGGGAAAGCAGATTGACCATCCCCTGGACAAAGTCCCAGCCTGAACTTCAGACCTCCTAGTACCTGGAGGAGTGGAGGAACCTGCCCCACATACCCTTCTCTAGGAGTCACACCTGCAACCTTCCAAATTCCTCCATCACAGAAATGCCTCGATATCACCAGCACCACTCTTTGAGTAAATTTATCACTCACAAGCTCATTAATCACCCCTTAAAGAGCAGAAAATAAACACTTCAATAGAGGATGACACTAAAGAAAGCAACTGACATCTCAATTGTTCATATGTGAGCAAGAGCTCTTTACACACTTGTATCTGCCTTGTATTGTACATCAGTCCTTTAAGGACTACAAATTGTACTGAATATCCATTCAGACAGTTACTGATAAGCTTACAGGCTTACATGAGAACAGCCAGCTTGGAAAATCTGGGTCTGATTTTGAGATCATGTTTAACTTGGACTAAAATTATAGCAGTTATGAATGCATGGAGGTTTTTTCAAAAGCACCATTGAACATAAAAGATCAGACTGCTCATTTGCTGATTTTCTAGATGTTTCTTAACAGTTTGCTCTCTTTGCAGCATGTTGATCTTCCCTTCGGAAAAAACACAGGGCACATCCTGCAAGTTTTCTGTCCAAAACAGCAGACAAAGCACAGCTGCCATTCCAAGGCATCTCCAACGAAACTGAGGCAGGAGGCCAACTCTCACTTTTAAAGCAGAGGAAAACCATAGGCAACTCACCTGGCCCTGAGGGCTTCTGTGTGCCAGTCAGACTAGATCAGATGCAGCAAAAGAGCAAGAAAGATGGAAGAGACAACCTAAACTCCAAATACTTTTCCAAAGCTCTCCCAGCAAAGCAGTTCTAGAGCAGAGAGACAGTGGCAGCACAGGGGAGAGATCAGGGGAATCAAGACACAACTGACTTGATGAACATAAAGCTGAAAGTAGATGGTGGGCCTCTCAAAATCAAAAATTGAAATCTCAGTTGATAAAAGAAACAAGAGGAGAACAAATGCAAGTGTGGCTTTGTGGGTGGACATGGAAGCAGCTCCAGGAGTTTTGGCTGTGCTGGCAACACAATTTTATTTCATGACTCTGTGCATGGTCTCATCAGTAAACCAGTGAAAACAGAAGCACTGAGTGATGATGCCTTTGCCAACTCAGAGGTTAAGGCATGTGCTTCAAAAAGAAACTGGTGCCTGGCAAAGGACTCACAAAGCTACACTAACTTTTTCCAGCATCTCATACTTCCTTTTTTAATGACATAAGTAGAAGGAAACAGATGGATCCCTTTTATCCCTTTTACATCAGTCCCACCAAAAAAAAAAAAAAAAAAAAAAAGTTCACAACAAAAC
>JAYDZK010000044.1:5909601-5928070 GCA_034509185.1 Euphonia xanthogaster
AGTCCCACCAAAAAAAAAAAAAAAAAAAAAAAGTTCATAACAAAACCACTCAAAACACTAAAAAAAAAAAAAAAGCTATTCTAATTTGATTTCTTCTGCTCCCCCAAAAGCACAGCTAGAAGGGCCTTAAAATTTCTGAAGCACTTTTATTTTAATCTGCATTGGCCTTTCCTTTCTACATGGTAACATATTTTCATTAATAAGCATATTTTAACAAAATAATTGGCCTACGAAGGTCCCCAAAAATGAAACAGCTGTAAGAGCTAAAGAGATTAGAATTCCAGTATTAATGAAGTCTGGGAAAAGTGTGAATTGCTTCAGGGAAGAAATAGGCTTGGTCATTTTGAAACAGAATTGTATCCAATTTGCTGTTCAACCTTTATTGGAGGAAAAAACACAAACAGGTCTAACCATGTGTTGTAGACCATATGTACCATTCATCAACACATCATTTTAACCTTCCTCTCCAGCCATAGCAAATCATCAGAAAAAAGATTTTGCCCACTTCAATAAAGTGTTTTAAGAAGACTATTCCATTCTTGCAAGGGCATTATTTCAATTCTTTAAACACAGCCACAGAAAATGGCAAGAAAATAATGCAGCATAACTAAGGTTTTAGAGTCTTCCTTTCCTAATGGACTGCTGACCTGACAGCTTCACCCAGGTACTGAGAATCCATCCTCCCACAGCTTGAATCTGCACAAAATTATAGATTCTGGACAGCATTGCCTTCTGTAGTCTTTTTTAATAGCTATTCAATAATAAAACCAAATTCTCAGTGATAGTGACACTCATTTCCAATTGCTCAACAAGGCCAGGTAAAGTGTGATGTCTCTGAAGAACACTTCATAGCTGAAGACTCTCAAGCTCTGTGAACAGACACCTGAAATCATCCTTTCCTCAGGACAGTAGTGAAAAGAAAATATCACTGTACTAATTGCTATATAATACAGCAATTTCTACTCCCTTGCCCAGATTACTCCCAATAATCACATTATCATCACCTCTTTATATTCACTATATATGTATTAGCCCATGGCTCATCCCCCTGCATGTCATGGCAATCACTGTAAACCCTTTCTCCAGAGCAAAAGAAAAAACAAACAAAAAAAATTTTAGTCCATAAAACAAAGTTTTAAATGAGAGTCAGAATATTCATCAAGATATTTTTCAGTGTCAAAACCAGCTGCTTGGTCCAGAACACCTGATTATTTACAGAGAAAAATACCATCAGGCAATGGCAGCAAATGTCCAGCACAGACATGAAAAACCTGTAATATTTTGGGTTTCCAGCTGCAACTCTGCCCACAATTTAGGTCCTATAAAGCTCTGCACAGCATGTCTGACATGCAGACATCATCACTGCCAGCTTAGGCTGAGACTAAACCTCAGAACACACAAGGGTTCTGTTATGGATACTGCAACCTCCCAGGCACGCAGCTCCAGGGCTAGTAACGGGTTCTCCTTTTCCCAAACACACCAGCATGACAAGCAGCAAACAGCATCGTTTTCCCAAGTGGAGAGTACATCTTCATCACATCTCTCTTGAGAATTCTGTCGCTGCCTGAGGCACAAAAGAACAAAATACAAAATGGCAGAAATAACTGAAGAAAAGTCGAGTTCTCCTGCTTCACATAAAAAGGCAAAGATACTTCTGACTTCTGGTGAAATGTTCTTTTCTAGGAGATGAGCTTTAAAAATTTTTAGAACATAGTTTGCCATATTCCGACAAGGATCCCAAGGCCAGTCTCTTTCCAAGGCTGATGAGCAGAGTCCTTGACTGCCTGATAAGGAGCACATCAGGATCCTACTCCTCCCACCTCACCTTTACCAAATCTAACATTTATATAAGCCTGACTGGATTTGGAGGCAGTGTTATTAGACTGTTGCATGGTTTTCTCAATCTCAAGATTTCTGTAAATGTAAAGAAGAATGTAGAATTAGAAAGAATATGCTCATCCTTCTTCATTGACCAGTTTCCATCATAACACCAGCCAGCTTCTTGCCATTCCTGAGCTTCTTCATTTTCCATCTAAATACCATTCACCACTTTCAATTTCCCACCCAAGTTTCAGTTGTCTGACTCATTTTAAGTTGTTTAATCAGTTCTTCTTCTTCCTGCATCCAGCCACCATATCCTCCTCCCAGGCTCATATTTACTAGATTAAACAAAACCAACTGGCCTCATCTCCTGTAGGTGAGACTTTCATTCCCTGGTCACTGAAGTACCAAATTTCTAAGCTCATTACAGGATCAGGGCTTTTTAGAAGGTGGAAGACTAATTGCAGACAGTATTCCAGAAATTCCTCTATTTCTAATAGCTTCACTGATAGAAATTAGATACAGGAACATCCTTCCAGCTTCTGGCCCAAAAACTTCTGCTGCATTCAGCCAGTCCTTAACAAGATGTTACAGCTGGGTCCTGTTAATGCCACTCCTGTTTTACCCAATTATTTTTTCCTAAAATATTTATTTATATGGCCAAAAGATGATAAATTTATATATATTAATACTTCAAACTACAAAATTTATCTAGAATATACTAAACTATAAATTGTGGTGCTGTAAATAGGCAAAGTATGTTTGGGCTGTATTTTTAATCAAAGTACAATGCAATCCAGTGAATTCACCATATTTCTTTTAGTCTTAACCTCAGAAAATTTCCCACCCTGGTCAACAGACATAACTAATCAAAAACTCGAATAAAAAGCTGCAGTGAGCAGCACAGCTTTTAATCCCATCCACCCAGTCATGGAGAGAACTGCTAAAATCTGGGTTAATCCTTCCAATCCTTAGTCAGAAATGAAAGTCTGTGCAATTGAAATAGTATGCCAGAATTAGATTCGCTTGTGCTAAGGATTTGATTAAGCCAAAAATTAAGATCTGAAATAGCTTCAGTTAAAACCAGAGTAGTGCATTTCCACTAACATATTATAATCCAAAAGAGTCGTTGTACTCAGACCAAGCTCATAACTCTTGTCTCCACAGGAAATTAATTTGGGACAAATCCCAGACACACTCATTTTCAGATAGTTGTGTCAAAAAAAAAAAAAAAAAAAGAAAAAGAAAAAAGAAAGAAAAAAAATCAGCTTTTCTCCAAAGTGATGATGGCAACCACTGGACTGGAATGTCACGAATAAGGAACAGTCACTTGTGAGGAAGACCACAGAAATAAAGACAATTACTTATAATGACCTTAACATGAAGCAGATTCTCACAAACACTGGCAATTTTAACTACTTTAAGTTTGTTACTGCCCTCAAAAACATACATATACATTAGATATAAAATATGCATCCCATTTCTATCTACCTGTATTGGGCAGGGACTGACTATTCTCAGCAAACTGCGAGATTACACATGTCAACATAGGAAGTTTTAAAAATGAGGAAGGGAGGTTACCACTCGCCCAGGAGCCATTTCACTTGCAGCCTCTTCATCATTTGATTAAAGCCTGCACAAATCTAAAATATTACAAATAGTCTGCATTTGCTGCTGCTGCCAGTCTTCAGACTTTTCTACAGACAATTTACATCAAGGCTGAATTTTATGGTTGTTTCTTGTTGGAGTTACATGAGAGATCACTTCAAGACCCAGAACACCAGTGATCCCCTTGAGCCTACAAATGCCACGTCTGTGCACTTGTGTAACACATCACACAGTGCAGTCACCAGGGGAGGCAAAAGCAAAGTGGCAGCAAAACTCTCAGTTACAAATATTTAAGGTCTATAGTAAGAGAATATTAGAGGGAAATATTCAGTTGTATTCTCCATGTCAAGATAGCCAGAGGTTTCAAGCAGTTGCATAAGCATATTTCTGTAATCTTTGTTGCTCCCAAGCTGGAAGCTTTTACTCAGGCAAGGCTCTTTGAAGTTACTTTGGGAACTGGCTCCCTGCAGATGGAAAAAACAAATGATTAAACCAGCTCAATAGGGAGCCAAGCTTACGATACATACTTGATTTAAAAAGAAACTAAGGGAAGGAGAATTTTTTTTAATACAAACTAGAATGCTTGTTAAGAAGGAAAATATTCCACCATCTGAGCTGAATTAGAAAAGCTACCAGAATTTTTAACTGGGTGGAATATGCAAATGAAACCTCAAAATGACCCAGTAAGGCAGAACCTAGCTATCAAAATGAAGTTTAAATAAGTTAGTTAATAATAATCAGATTTAACTCAAATCAAACCAGCCAGTTTGTCAACAGGGCATTTCACTGGCAATCCAGTATATCATGAGAGAGCAGCCCAAGTGCAGCCCTTAACAAACCAAGTCATTCCTTTAGCTAGAGATTGCTCTTCTAAGCAGAAAATGCTTTCAGTCTATTGCATGCTTGGCCTTTCTATCTCATATTACAAGATATTACAAGACTATGTCTGCATATTTATGGCTGTTACATAAAGAACATACTAAGCCCTTTATTAGAAAGGAAAAACCACCTTCATTATCTCTTTACATGGCAGCATTGAAATGTTCAGGAAAAGCAAATAAATAAGCATTAAAGCACTAATTATTTAAAGCATTTGCTTACTTTGCACTTTCTCTTCGTCCTTTACTTCCCAATGAAATCAATCACACCAAAGTCAGGATCCCACAAGCAAGATTTTTGCTTTCCATGTGGACTTGTATAGCTTTTCCTCATGGCAGTTTGTTCCTCAGCTTTTAGAAATGCCTTTTCTGACCTAGAGAGCTTTTTCTGCATAACTTATTTAAAACTAAGGTTTTGCATGCCTATAACCTACTTTGTACAGTTAAAAAAATGCAGTAGAGTGTTGGAAATGTGCAAAGTTCATTCTTATTTTAGCTTAAGTTTTCCACTTCTTTCAGGCAGTGTCCACTGAGGGCTGCACTGCAGCTTAACAAATCAATAGGACCTACACTGGAATAAGGATTGCTGAGGTGGACTGTCACACTTTATTATTGCCTGAAATCTCTCCCTCCCTATGTAAAGATCTCTGCCTCATACTGTAAAAAAGATAAACCAAAACCCAGCTTGTCTTAAGCCAGGAGTCATCCCATACCAGGAAGGAGCCAAAGATAACTTAAAACAATTCAAACAAGGACACTAAAGATAGGTAAGGCTTTCAATGACCAGTCAAGACACACATACTGCAGGTGACAGCTGGGGCCACAAACTTCCAACACATTCAGTTAAATTTTTATTCAGAGATCATGTGATGTGTTTTTATGAGAAAGTGGGAATCTCATAAAAAATCTCTGTATATAGTGAGTGTATATATTGAAAATATCCGTATATAGTGAGAAGATACTGAGCAATGGCTCAGGATATTGTAACATGATTTTTCTTTTATTATTTGCACCTGTCCTAAGTCATCTATTTAGTGTCATTTTTTCACTGATCATTGGAAATATTTCAGCTACTCTTATACTATAAAATAGTGATGGATAGTAAAGAGCAACAGAAACGTGAGAGATTGCAAGCCTGACACCTGAGAAAGGTTAGAAAAGCTGTGACATTATTTTTGCAGTTGTTAAGACTGGTGAAAATGACAGGATAAGTATAACTGGAAACGGCTATGAAGATCATTTTTGTCTTTATCTAACCCAACATGTGGAGGGGATCATGTAATTTGTATCTTCCCATCCACAAGTAAGCTCACCCCACAAAGGGCCAAGGCTGTCCTTGCCTGGCTCTTCCCTGAGCTCTGTTCTCTGCAGACACTGCTCATTTTCAGCCTCATGATCCAACCAGATGTTAGACAACATCAGGATTTGTGTCATTCAGGATCCAGAATTTGTTCAGTGCACGTAATAACAATTTGGTACCAAGGGCCAGTGAACCTGAGCCTCAGAATGGTATTTCTAAAGTAATAACACAACACATTCACATACAGGGCAGACTGCAAAATTAGCAATCACCTAAGACAGTGTGAAGAAATTTGCTTTCATATTTTTCCTGTCAATCTGTCCTTGCCACAAGTATTCTAAAGGTCCTAATGGGAGATGCAAAATTCAGAACTGTTTAAATTATAAAATGGAATTATGAATATATTTTGAGACTCCAGTTCCTAAAAAATGCAAGGTATTAGGCATTCCCACAAAGCGCCTGAACAGAGTGAATACAGATGCATAGGAAAAAGTACTTAAATTACTACAAATCAGAGAATTAGTGAACACTCTTTCCATTTTTATAGAAATGAATGCTTACACAGAACAGCAACAGTAGCCAGCCAAGTGCACAGTGAAACAAGGGGAGGATTTTATTTCAGGAGAGCCTGTAACAGACTCCCTGTCTCAGAGGTTATACTAAAGGAAAAAAAGAGCAGTAGGGAAATTTTAAATTGCCTTAGAATGGATACAAGTAGACACTCCAATACATCAATTTCCACATGGTTAACTCCAGCCCAGACTCCCCACATTGCAACAGGAAAGCAAGAACCTCCCTGTACAAGTATGTAAAGTAGTCAATGAATGCAGAAGGAATGACTTAGGGCTGAAAAGGATTGCCCAAAATCCCAAGGTCAGGAACCCTGAAAAGATAAGAGATGGAAACTGTTCAGAATTTTGAGTAATGCTGGTTTTCTCATACTGTTTTTTTTTTTCACAAAAGATCACTTCCATCAGTAATTTTTATTTCTGTTTTATCACCACCTCAGTTTCCCACCAACACTGCCCTTGCTCACCTGGCTCAGTTTATACTCCTTTCCTCTGTTTCCTGCTTATTACATAGGAGGAGGTTTGGCTTAAATTCGTAGTTTTTACTTTGT
Organism: Euphonia xanthogaster; assembly: GCA_034509185.1. Classification (NCBI taxonomy): domain Eukaryota; kingdom Metazoa; phylum Chordata; class Aves; order Passeriformes; family Fringillidae; genus Euphonia; species Euphonia xanthogaster. The sequence continues at coordinate 5,916,329 of JAYDZK010000044.1, forward strand.
TCTTGGGACCCCAGAGAATTTTTATTCGCTCCAATTAAGATGATTTTAGCAACTGGCTTCTGTGCTCTGTGTACACTGAAAGAGTCCCACTATTCCTAAAATTCAGGGATACAGAATTTTAAGCAGAGAGGTGTATTCCCTCCTACCCACCTTTGCTTCTGCTAGAAATAAATTAAGGCAATAAATGAAAATAAAAAGCCATCCTAACTAGCATGACAGCCAAGTATGAAGTGGAATAGCAAATGGACGGGCTGCAGCTGAAGGCTCCAGCAGAGGAAGGGGTTTGGAAGCAGCTCTTGGGAGGAGGAGGTTGGCAGACAATGGACTGGGTAAGGAAAATCCAGTGGAAGAGGAAGTGAAGAAAGCAAATATTTATTTTCACAACTTCTGTACCAGCCTGCTGTTACACAGTTATGGGACAGAGCTTAAAGTTTCACATGCTAAGCAGCTGAGCCATGCACATCTTCCTCTGGATCCTGGATTCCACAAAAGGAAATGTCAGCCTTTTTGCAGATAACAGTAGCTAAATGCAGATAAAGGAGAGGAGGGGGTGGCAAAACAGATCAAAACGAAATAAAGAACAGGGTTAGCTCATTTCCTACAAAAATAATGTGACTACTGAAAATAAACCTAAATCCTAAATGGCACTTGACTAGAATACAGACACATAATTCATAATTCTGGCATTTGTTTTCTTATGATGAATTCACAAGCCTTATCTCGTCCCAATTAGGTACTTCATAAGCTCTGATGCCTGTATCAACACAATTCACTCAGAACTCTTAATTAGCCTCACACACAAAAAATAACATGCAACTTGTCTGGTAATTATATGTTTCTGTAACTCCTAAAAGCAACTTGTTACTTAGAAGAGATTACCTTAATTCTATTTTCCGTCATACATAATTGTGTTGCAAATTTTGTTGAGCTGAAAGGTGGCTATAAAATCCCTGCTCTTTCTTCTTTCATAGTAGTTCTGCATACACAGTGTGTTTCCACTAGACACAAAATCAATGTAGTGAAAACAAAGCAGTCCTATTGCTAATTTAGTCACATGGAAAGGCAAACTGCTCAGCACAAATAGACAAAACTTTCCATCAATAAAGTTACAGAAATCTTGAACCAAAAGTTAGGACACTAAAAACAAACCATCACTGTCAAGAAAAAGGGGGGGGGAAAGGAGAAGATAAGCAGCTTTCCACTCAGCAATCCTTTGAATGAAACATGTTTATAGAAATATCTTGCTGCAATGTGCACCAAAGGCAGGTTATAAATAGCCACAAACACTGAGCACAGGCCATGGAGCAAGACCAGCACTGGAGCTCTCAGTCATGCTGCAGCATTCCCTGTGACAAGGAAATGGTTCAGCCTATCTTCATTAAAAGCCTAGAAGGAAATTACTTTCCCAAACCTATGATGGAGACAGGAAGCCCAAAACACTGACTGAGGAGTCATGTGGTAATGAAGCACCTCTCCAAGAAGGCTTACTCAAAACCCTAATCAAGGGATGCACAAGGTTGAGAGGTCTTGATCTGAAAAAGTCCAAGCTACCCTAGAATGGCTGGATGATCCTACTAGGAAATCACACTTCTGTTAGCCAGGGCAGCACACCAAAGCACCACCACCTGTAGGCTCCACCCAAGGAGCAGGCAAATCATTGAAAAATATTAAAAGCATGAAGATTACCACCTGTTTTTCTCTCACCCTTCCTTCTCCACCTTCAGCAAGGGAATCCAGGAGAAAGCAGGGAGAAGAGCCTGCATGTATACCAAAAACCACAGACCTCGATTTCTCAGGTCTGGTCACACCCAAATATGAAACAAAAGATGTTGTACAAAAGAAATGGAGATTGATTTGGAGCTGTATGCAGAATATTACAATGTTTTAGTCAAATTTCATCCAGAACCCTTTAATGTGTTTCTCAGTGTGTTACAGCTAGGAGGAAATGTACCTCTGCTTTGAATTTGCCCATCCAAAAACTTGTTAATCATGCTAAGCAAGACTGACCAATGTACAACCAAATGGAGTTACTGCCATGCTCTGGAAGTTTATGGCCAGTCTGACCTCAGATATGTTGCTGGATCTCCTAAATTTAGTTCAGTCTCTGTAGCTGTTGAAGAGAACAGAAAAGAAATGGATTATACAAGCCATCTACATATGTACATTCATGAATTATTTCTCTAATCTGCAAGTGGAGCTGAAAGAATCAGCATGCAAATAAAATCTCAGTCACAAATTTGGACTAGAAATGGTTCCTTTTTCAGGAGTTTTAAATCATTCACAAAGGTTGATCAGGGAACCCCATTTACCCCTCAGCCCAGGAGCCCAGAAAGCACAGACCTTTCTCCAGAGGAACTTTGCTCTTCCCCAAAGAAGAGACAACTTGTACACCTGGAACCTCCTCCCTCCCCCAGATACTGAAGCATTTGGATCCCTTAAGCTTCATGTGTATGGAATGTACAGAACAAACTGCTGTAGGGAAAGGAGACAATGATAACTGCATATCATAAACCTACAGCAGCTGAGCATCAACCAACCCCATCAGCAACTTGGAATATCACGTTTGCATAACAGCAAAACTCATTTTGCTCTTGGTTGTTCAGCTTTTATATTACATTTCTTCTGCACCCTTCAATTTCTCTCCCAAACATTCCTCCTTCTAACTAACCACTCTTATTTCCAGTTCTGGCTTCACAGAGCCTGTGAGTTCCACCTTTCCCTGACCCAGACTATCAAGGCTCAGGGCAGAGGAAGATACATCCTGCATCTCCCAAAGGGTACAAAACATTTTCCTTGAAAGAGTGGGGAGACAGCATAACCCCTGAGCAGCACTGTCCCTGCAGGGCCACGAGAGCCCAGCTGGTGCCCCCTTGAGAAGCCAGGGGGGCCTGGGCTGATCCACTGAACACGCTGCAGAACTGGAGCTCTGCACGCAGGGAACTGAACCACACGCAGCTTTACAAACTGTGCCTGCAGCTCAGGCACCTCAACTGCAAGCACAGGGTTTTCTCCTAAGGACATTAAGTCTAAATCTAATATAAATAGCCAATGATGCTGCTGCAGCTCTATGTATTTATTTCAGTGAAGTACAGAAGAAAATATCTCAAGGATTTAAACAAACAATATGGTGACAGATGGTGTGGAGACAATCCAGGCTGGGCTCTCTCAGTAAAATCCACACAACTTCATAGCTCCAGGGAAGAGTAGAGGCAAAGGAGGGAGGAGGAGGGAAGAGGGGAAGGGAAAGAGTACACACAAACCAGATGACCACAGATTTGTAAAAAATAAAAGCTACAGTCTGCAAATTCTTTCTGTGCATCTACACAAAGCCCTTTTTACCATCACCGTGTAGGCAGATCTATCCCAGAGTCTTCCAAGCAAAATCAAAAAAAATTATAGAGAAATTCTTCAAATTAAATTGTTAGTTCAAATAAGTGACAAAACACACTAATGAACTGTCTATTCAAGTAATCTAAGCATCCTCAAAAATAATTAATAGATGAAACACAAAAAAATGTGTTTGACATTATATCAAAGCCCTTTTGTTCCATGCACTGCATAATTTTAGACTTTCAGGTACATTCTCTGGGTAATTCTAATTGCCAGAAACTTGCTATGTATTTTGTAATGGCCTATAATTATTTTATAGCTTAAAAGGAATAATTTTTAATTTTCTATTTGAGAATGTTCTTGGGAAAAAAAATTTCCAAAGATACCATCAGGAGTTTCTGGAAGTTGAAAATCATGCTGAAGGTCTTGTGTCCTACTTTCACAGCCCAGAAGTCTGCTGTGTTGTAATTTGCCACAGGCAGGCAATAGTTTGGAGAGATTGCATGGGTGATCTACAACAGGGACTTACTAGCAGTTTTAAGATGCTGTTGCTCAAAACAAAGATACTTAAAGATTTCTATTTTCAAGGTAAAACTGTAAGAACAGTCTGAAGAGAAAGAAAACAGTACCTTTGAGATGAAAATATTTAGCTTTCTGCAAAGAACTAAAGTGAAGCCAAACACTCCTCTCTCCTAAATGAGCGGGGTGTGGAAACCAACCCTGCACCCTCAGCTCAGCTGCAGCTCTAAATTTAAGCAAACTAAAACATCAGGAATTTAGCCACACCTAAACTGCATGAAAAATCAAGCAAATTCTAGAAGTCTTCTATTTCCTACAACCTGCTCATTAGTTACCAAAATTCCTAATCTTTTCAAAACTATCTTCCTTCTACTTTGGAAAATTAAACTCAATATCCCTCCCCTGAGCTCCATAAGAGTGATAGTTCAAGTCTACTCTTGCAGTATTCCAGAAATTCATCCATGTTTTCCTTCACCGAATTAAGAGGGATAAACTTATGTGGACAAGAGAATGAGGCATAATATAATCACCTCTAGGAAAATATATTGCCAGGAAAACCCTTTAGAAAAAGGAGTGGGAGAGAGCAAGAAAGCAAAGCTCCCATCATTAATATAATGCTCCTCTGAGTCCCAAGACCCAGCTGAAAGCAGCAAGCATTCCCAGCCATGCCAGCACAGGAATAGCAATGTCTAAACCAGCAGGCTCTATCCCAACCCTGGCACAGCACTGCCTCCTGAGGAGGAAAAACACGGGATATTGTATCCACACACTTCACTCTCCTCAGCAGGACCAATCTCAGGCACGTTTTTGAACATTTAACACCACTGATTACAGAATGTGTAATTGCAGAATGTGCAAAAGGTGCTACCACAGATTACATTCTAGGTCTAAAAATCCTATGGATGTGCAAGACTTTCTTAAAAGCACATATAGATTTGCTTTATGGATATGGACAAGTAAACACAGACTTGCATGGAGGTCAGCACTACATTTCTATTGCAGCTCAAAATAAAAATTAGAATATCTGAAGGTTATTCTTCCCATAGGGACCTTCATACAGCTAGAAAGGAAGAAAATCAAATTCAATTGCTTCTTTAAATGAGTCAGAAGCTGGAAATATTGTGTGCAACAGACTATGTAGTCGTGCAAGCTACTATGTCTAGACCTGAAACAGCAGTTATGTGAATACTGCTATTTTTGTACTAAAGTATTTATTAACCTGTGGTTTAATCTTCCAAACAGTAACAAAGTCAACATGAATATGATGCTCAGACACATAGTGCCATACATATCAGCCATCAGTAAGGGGGGGAATGAAAAGTTGCTCTTATAGAAAATCTTAAATTTACAATTTTCTATAACGAAATACAGAACTGCTTTTACAAGCCAACTAAACAGGCTGGACAGAAATCTACATATGCATATGGCAGACACATGAATTAATGAGCATATTCCATGTAGTATGACCTCCAGAAAAGATTCTACAATAAAAAACAAATTACAACTGCCATCCATCAAACAATGTTGAAAGCATCAGGAGTCGAAGCACACTTACACATAGTACAAAAGTTAAGTGTGGCTTTTGAACCTTTTTGGTCCTTTACAGAATCCCTGCGCCATGGAGACATTTGGCAAAGCTGGAGGATGTGTGGAGGAACTTTAACATCTAAGTCACAATAAATGCTCTAGAGCCAGGAGTCTGGGAGGGCTCTGATCACGGCTGCTTAGAGATCTGGTTTGCACAACTGCAGCACAGTTCTGTGCCTCTCAAATGAGCTAAAACAAAGCAATTCCAGCTATGCCTATAATGAGGTGAAAATGACAAGTAATGCAAACATCCGCAACTATTCCACTAAAGCACCTAAAAAAATCACCACGAAAGGAACGAAAGACTTCAAAGTACAGTTTCACTCAGTGTTTCTTAGCAATTAGATGCCTTGTTGATGAACTGTCCGGCAGTACTCCAGGGCACAGGGGCCAGGGGATGGGCTGAACATGAGTCAGCAGTGCTCCCTTTCGGTGGCACAGCCCAACCTGGCCGCGGCAGCGGCAGCACAGCAGCTGCTCCAAGGAGGGACTGCTCCCCTCGCAGCATCCCCCAGGCCGTATCTGCAGTCCCTGTCCTATCTGGGGTCTCCCCATACAAGACACCAATGTATCCAAGGAAGGCCAAAGGACTGCAGGTGCAAGGGCTGAAGGAACCTTTTCCCCAGGAAGGCGACAGGTGAGGAGCGCTGTAACTGCAGCCTGCAATGGCACTGAGACAGAGCTGGACTCGGATTCACAGCAAAAGAACAAAAGCCTGTGGTATCAAGGGAAACTCTAATGAGATAAAAGAAAAATATTTGCATGGTGAGAGAGGTTAATTACTGAAACAGATTGCCCAGAGAGGCTGTGGTATCTCCTTCCAGGGAGATATTCAAACCTTGACTGGATGATCTGATTTCGGTATTAGCTCTGTCAGAGAGCAAGGGCTGGGTTAGACAACCTCCAGCAACCCCGTCTAACCTCCAGGGCTCTCATAGAATCATTATGCAATAATCTATAGCACTTATCTTTTGGAAAAGCAGTTAGTTATTTTGTATAACATTTCCAGATCTGTTTCAAGAAGTATCACTTTTTGATAGCCCTTCTGGAAAATTACCCTCACCCTTCTTGACTATGTTATAACTGTGAGTGCTTCCACAACAATAAAATGCCTCAAATTATGACTTTCAGAAAGACTTCTGGAAACATTTACGTTTGCAATAGGCAATAGCAGTATGGTTCAAAGACACTAAATATTCCTGGACATATTTACAATACGTAGGGATAATTTTCCCACATGTGAAGAAGTCTTTTAGCATTGACACAGAACTAACCATGATGTTCTGTTAAAAAAAAAAAAAAGTATCACAAATACTACCATTATAATCATAGCATGTGGTGAAACAAAGGTAACTATGTTTGAAACCAAATGCTCAAGTCAGAAAACAGTTCCTCAGCAATGTTGTTTTGAAATGTCTCAAATGTCAAGAGATACAAGATGAATAAACAGCCAGCCTGTTTTCAGCATCCTGCAAGGGATGCTGATGCACAGCAGGCTGGCACAGATACCCCAGACAATTCGCATCTTGTTTCAGTAGACTATCCCACATCTGAATATGCTTGAAGTGCGTGGCAGATCTGGGGACCAAAGCCAAGGAGCGGTTAACTGGGAGGGGAGCTCCTGCCAAGACCAGGGGATAAAATCAGCTGGAGCAGAGCATGTGGCACTGCCCAAAGGGTATCTCTGCAGCACAGTCAGGATCAGGTAAATGCCATAAACCCCCAGGTGTCCCATTGGTTTGTGGGTAGTGTTTGGACAGCTGATGTCAGGTGAAAATAAATCAGCAAGGTTCAGAAAACATTCCGGTGTGGTTGGCTTCACATGCCTGTCTATTTTCCATGTCTGAACCATACAAAATCTCTCCTCAGATGGTGCAGGCAAACTCTGAGCAAACTGAAGCAGAGCTGGGCTGGCAAAGGAGGCAGTCTAGACAACACACCACTCACTCCAGATGTTCAGACGGGGACACAGTGCTTCAAAAGCAGTATGTCCTGCACTTATCACTGCAAACTCCAAATGTGGCCATACCTCATTCTTAGAAATATAAAACAACTTTTTTTTTTACAGATATGGGTCTTCAGTCAAGATTCCCATTGACATAATATTTATTAGCCACGGAGAATATGGTAGCTTATCTCCTCTGAGTCATTCAGTGAAGCCTTCAGCAGTATAGAGTGTTATAAATGAGCTCCCATCCTGTGCCCTCCGTTTAGTTGAGTTCAGCATCACACAACAACCACCTGGCACAGAACTCACAGGATAAGGACATAAATGAAATGGCCTTATTAGAGTGCCAGAGCACTACATCCACAAGCAGGAGTGGGAGCAGGCACCTTTTGCACAGCCAGGCATCTCAATGCATGAGACAAAGCAGGAGACTTAAAATAATCTTCACAAGTCAGCCAACACCTATGTGTGCCAGCTAAAATCCTGACAGTGACTTGGAAGATCTCATATTTCCAATCCTTCTCCCTCAGATTTCATCTCCCCGCCTTTATGACAGCACTGTGAATTTCAACTTCATCTCCAAAGAATTCATTCCTAAATGAATGGTTAATTGAGTGACACCTGCAAGCCTCATTACTGAGATGTTCCAAACCCCATTGCAAGACACTGCACATTGCAAAGGTCAGGCTGAAAATTAAGGCAATATTCGTTACATGAACAAACAATTCCTTCAGCCAATTCAAGCTACTGAAGACTGCTCTGTTAGATTGTTTTAACACACAAAAGACAATTTTGATTTCCCAAATGGCAATCTTAGAAGCTAAATTTCAGCAGGAAAGTTTGCTAATAAAACTTTGATAACCCCTAAAATAAAAGACAGTGATACAATAATGATAATATTATCATACAGTGAAAATAGTAGTAATTTACTGAGACAAAAAAAATAGACTGTCTCATTTTCTAGAGGCTCTTACATAAAAAGTAAAAATAGATTTGTATCTGTAACATCCTGCATCTGCTACCAAGAGTGAAGATGATTCTGTAAGAATTTCTTCCAGTGTTTCATCACTTAGCCCTGGCTGAGATCAAGTGTTCTTACACTGGCAGACACAGTTAAGTGAAATATGTATCAAATAGAAGCACTAAATACATATAAACCCAGCTTTAAAAGACAAGTAAATCTGCACTGTAATTTAAAAGCACATGAAACAACTGGCTCTGTAATTTGGTCACTGCAATTGCATTTAAGATAGCAGCATTGACTGTAATGATCTTTCTGTATAAATCAAGATGTCAAAGCCATTGTTATAGGATCTCTGCCATAATTCAGCACTTATTGTCCTCCCTTTGCATGACAAGTTCTAAAGGAAGATTATTCAAAACACCAAGAGAAACAGACCTCTTATCCCTATGGAAAAAAGTCTACTCCAGAGGTAAAAATTTCCCAAAATTCAAAGCTGATTCCTCAATCATAATTAACCCTGCTTCTTTTCCCCCCTTACTTCACAAAATAATGTATCTGCACCACTTCCTTTTCAGATGTGTTCAGAGACCCCTTTACTATTCAAAAGTCACCCGTAAGAAAAAATAATAATCAATGAATAAGGGACCCTAAAGCACGGAAATACCAGGAAATAAGTTACAATTCACATTAAAGATGCTCAAGCACTGACTTCCCACATCTGCACTCTCTCTGAGCTCTCCCCTCTTACACACACTGGGAGCTCCTCTGAGTTCCAGGTGAGGCAGAGTCCCCAGCAGAGCTGAGCCCTGCACTGAGTGCCTGTTTCAGGAGGGATCACCTCTCAAAATCAATGCTGCAGTGCCAGCAAGGAGCTCTTAAAAATCCTTACAACCTTAAGGAACTTGAGACATGAGTCACTTCTGCTCTTCCAGTCTCACAACAGATTACATAAAAATATGTTTTCCAACACGACTATTTATCATTATCTCCAGATTTCAGACAGCCCCTTACTGGATTTTCATGAATGACAGTAGGAAAGTAGAACTATCCACTTAGCAAAAATCTCATTCAATAAATTCCTGGAATGCAGTGGTTCAAGTGTGCATGACTACTTAATTCAGATACTGTAGTGGATCACTAAAGTCTGGCTTATTATTGTCCTATTATTACTGTTGCACCCAGATACACTCAGGTCTATTGCTTGCTATTTCTCATAAGCACCACGGAACATCTGCTTATAGTTTTACATCTTATCCTCAAAATCATTTGATGAACCTACTATTAGGAGGCTATTTTTTCATGTATTGATCATATTAGCTATTAAAGTTTTTTAACTGACCAACATTCCATGTGCTGGAGAGTAATATATCATTAGGGCTGCTTTGATAGTGTTAGAAAGTTGAGTTTCAGGGATGAACCCCAAAATATTTCTGAGTATTTGATGAGCCATCAACAAAAACACCATTATGCATATTTTTCTTTTTTTAAGTACAGGCAGACAATCTTTTTTTAACTGCTTGTAGTAATTATTCATGAGAGAGACCAATAAAATGAAGTACATTAGAATAGCAAGAGCTCTTAATAAATTTTCCTACCTTATCTGCCATTATCATGGAGGCCCCGCCATGAATTCCAAGAATTGGAATAGAAGTCTGAGATGAAATAAAATCCAAAATCTGAGCTACTGCCTCCTGATCAGTGTCATCTCCAAAAACCACTCCATGGATCTTGGTGCCTGACATCAAGTCACAAACATGTGTTATGATGCTCTTAGGGTCAGTCTGGTTCACAAGAAGAGTCACGACATTGATATCAACAGTCAGGTCTGCTGACATTTCCCTGGTCCAGAGAGCTCTGATATCTCTCTCTGTTATGTACTTGGTCCTTCCCAGAATCACTGCAATGTTCAGGATGGGATAATTTTTCTCTGCTCCACGAACAAGATCCAAAGGTGCCAGAAGAGCTTGGAGTACCAGGAGAGCACAGCCAATTTTCCTCATCTTTGCCAGCTTTATCCCCTGTAAAAGCGATCACAATGCATAAGAAGAAAGTAGAGAAAAATATATATACTGCATATCTTCAAAGAAGGTTTTAAACAGAAAGCTTCTGGGCATAATGCAAACTTTAGCAGCTTTTTATAATGCATCCTTCACCTTAGTTCCAAGCCAAGCTTCTTATATTTTATCATAAACTTGGCTTAATGACAGTATTACAGCTGGCCTTCCACGAGCAAGGCAAAAACTGTAGCAGAAGTTCAGAGAAAAGACCCATTAACATTCTTCCTGGATAGCCAACAAAATTAAAATGACTGATATCATTTAAAATAAGAGACATTATCATCCTTCTCTTTAACCTTGCTGTGCTGAAATAAGTAAAAGAAATCTTTTTCCATCCAGAATATTTTCCTTCATCCTGGACATCTATTTAAACTTCAGTCACAGTCTATCAGAGAGAGGTATTTTAGCCCAAAATGAGAGTAGTGAGCCAGAGGTCTGCTGGAAACCCCAGTCCACACACTCCATACATCTCACAGCATCCCAAACCCATGCTGTTTTATTTCTGAAGATCCCTCCTAGACAGCCGCTGCTTAAGGAATCCTACTGCATTTCTGGAACAGATTCAAAAGCACAATATTCTATCTTAATTCTTTTCTGTCCTCTCATGCAGCATTCAGAACTTGAGCATCTCAGAACTGCTGATCTCGGACACAAAGTTGTCCTTAGAGTTGAAGGGGAGGGTGTTCCATAAACGAGCATCACTGCATCGGTTACCTCATGTCTTCACTGAATCCCTGTAGGGGGCTGAATCTATATTCAGTCTATACGAAGTAGGATGGGGAGAGAGATGAGCCACAGAAGGGATCCGAACTATCTGAAGGAGGGAGAAGGAGGGCAGGTCTGACTCTGCAAGATCTCCCCCTGTTTCTGTGCCCCGGGGCTATCCACCCCCATAGCTGGCTCTCTGCTAGCTGCAGGAAGGGAGTCCCTGTGCCACATAAAGCCAGGCTTGTTGCAGAGCGTCACGCAGAGCACACAAGCGGGGCTGTCCAATCAGGGGTGGCATTTTTCACATCTCCCCTCTCATCCTGCCAGCCCTATCTCCATCCTCAGTCACAGCCGTCTGCTGCTGAACACACAGCCAGACACGGGCTTGCAGCATCGCCACCTCCTTTCGGGGCACACAAGGGGACGAGCACTCCACAGAGCATTCAACAGCACATCAGCGCTGCCTGATTCACTGCGGCCCGGGCTCCCGCCGGCCGCCGGCACACGGAGCGAGGCGGAACAGCAGACCGAACTGCCCCGGCTTCCCCCCGAGCCCGAGGAAGGCTCGGGACCCCCCGAGCCCCCCGCTCCGAGCGCTCCGAGCCCCCCGCGGGCACGGCTCGCTGGTG
>JAYDZK010000044.1:5929677-5952008 GCA_034509185.1 Euphonia xanthogaster
GGGAGGCGCGGCGGGCTCCACCCGGGGCCGCCTGCGCGGCGCTGCGGGCTGCGCCCGGCGCGCTCCGCTCCGCCGCCCCCGGCACCGCCGCCCTTGCAGGGGCGCAGCTCACGGCCGCCCTGTCAAAGCCAGAGCAGCCGCTCTGGATACTTTGAAGGCTTCTCCCCCAACCCACCCCCCCGCCCCGCTCTGCTTGCACAAGCACCAGGGAATGAGTCAGACGCAGGCAATCAGGGGAGGGGGTGTCAGATCTGGGGGAACGGCGAGAACACCGGCTCTGGGGCACAGGAGCGGCAAACTCCAGCGCTCTCCCTGCAGTAACATCCCCGGCCAAAGCTTGGTAGCCCGGGAAACCCCAGAGTGTTCTCCTTTCCCTTGATGCAGGGACTGTCAAGCAGAAATCCCTGCCGTGGGGCTCAGGAGAACAAATGTGGAGCAGCAGCTTACACACTAAAAGCAGCCCTAAAAGTTCCAGACAGCAGCCAAATATCACAAAAAAGCTCTGTAGAAGTTGGCTCCATCTGCGCATCCCTGCTGCTCCATCCTCCTTTTGACATCCCCCATTTCAAAGCCTGGAGCCTGTTTTCCCATCTCCCACTCCCCTCTCACATCCCTGGTGTCAGACCCACCTGGCCTTAGAGCAATCTTTGCCTCCCTGCCTACACCACAGCCCACCTCAACCTCCCTCCACCACACGATGCTGTTGTGCCTCACTCCACTGCTCTCCTGCTTTTCCCTTTCCACCATCCTGCTCCAGCTGCCACAAGTTATTTGGTTTAGCACAAATGAATGTGCCAGCTAAGTACCACAGAGGGATGGCCTCCTCCATGCTCCATCCTTTACAGCCATGTTCATTCCCACACTGAATACTTCAGAGTAAGGCAAAGTCACACGTTTTGACAGACTCCCCCACTCCTGTGCCAGAGGAAACTTTTGGGTTCAAATAGGATAATGCCAAATGTTCACCCTCTGAAATTTGCTATTCACTGCATTAAGACACGGAACACCAAGAAATCTCTCCCAAAGACATTTAACAACACATCAGCTTTACTGCTCTTGACAGTCTCATTATTGAATTCCCTGATAGGTCTGTGCTTGGGTTTTTTCCTGCTTTGAAAGATCTCACCTCCTAACTTATTTAGGGATTACTTCCTCAGACATTACATTAGTCTTTCTAAGCAAAGCAATTAAGCAGTTTCAACTGCCTTCTTTTTTTTTAATGTTTGATGTTTTAATGCATCTCTGCATTTCACCCTGGATGAACATTTTCCCCCTGTAAATATTATAGTGATGTTTGTCACAGTTGCTGGAGATGAGGTTGCAGTTCCAATCTTGTGTAAGGGTTATTTCAGTGTTATCATTCGGGAGATATACTGGAACAGCAGTAAAAACAGATTCAAAGTCCTCAAATGCAAGTGAAATTCACAACGGTGAAAAATTGCAGCTCTAACATTAGCCTCTGTTTAAAATACAAAAAGGCCCATGGTGTTTTTGAGAAATACTTAGTATACAAAATACTTAGTGTACAATACACTGAGTCTAATGGTGTGAAAGACCAATACAAGAAATACCCACATTTTCTAACTTCAGAGATATGTGATTTTTATTAATCCAAATTTAGAAATAGTTTAGCGTTATTTCAAAATATTTTTCCTCAATTACTCTCATAAAATTTTGTGAAATATCACGATAAAAACAGTCCAAGTTTACAAATTAGAATTAGAATAGAGCATATTAAAATTTTGTGCAAACACAGTGGGATTAATCTTGGCAATACATACGCAGTCTTCCCAATAGCTTCACCAAATTCAAGCAGATTATTGCCTACAGAATGGAGCAAATGCTGCAAAATTAAGACTGCTGCTTTAATAGATATTCACACTCCATCTCTAGGTATATTTGCACAGTTTTAAATTAAAGAGCTGCAAACATGGTCTGTCATCAGTTTCACCCAGCAGAAACAAGAAAACAGAACCTGCACTGAAGTGCCTAAGCCCTGTAAATTTTGTGTAAGGGAACACTTACTTCAAAAGCACTGTAACAAACACTAACACCCCTGCACATGGGGCACTGAGCATCTTCATGGATGCTCCCACTTATTCTGGGAGGCAGGTGGATTTACCCCTAAATGATTGCCTTCTCCACATGGGCAGCTCTGCACTTTTCTAAAAGCAGCTACAACACAAGTTCAAGAAGTTTGGAATCAGGCATTCTGAGGATATTTGCCACCTGAAGTTTCCCTACCAGGCCTGCCTCCTACATAAACACATATTTAAGGGTCAGGAACTTTCTTCATACTCTGTCCCTTCTAAAATAACATCAAATTACAAACAGGTTTCCTCTTTGTGAACATGCCTGTTGCAGAGAGCACTTGCCAACAGAAACAAGCAGCCAAATTGCCAGGTACAGGCAATGTTTCCAAGGCAGGGTCTGATGGGCTGGCACAAGGTGGATTTCTGTCTCTGTCACTTGCTCCTCAGTCAGTGACACTAACTTCTCTCTATTTGCTTTACTCAACCAGCTGAAAGATTCTCAACATCAGAATGTTAGACAGCTAAAAGTCAAATTAAACCTCCAGATTACAGAAAACAACCCTAATTTTCCTCTTGCTTTTAGGAAGTGCAGTTAAGTAAGCTAAGTATAACCAGGCTCTTTAAAAAACCGAAACTCATCTCATTAAATTACACCAAAATTAGTTTAAAAAATACTATATTAGAGGTCCTATTATTGCCCCTCTACTTAGCAATAGAGGTAGTCTTCTTTGTAGCCTTCTTTATAGTCTTCTTTGCAAGATTTTAAGACAATTTGAGAGATCTCAAACAAATGTCAGATTTTCTCAATAATCCTTGCTACGTGAACACTCCATTGCAACAACTTCTTAAATTTCATGAAACAAAATGGTAATGAGATATTACAGGCTGGGTTAAGGGAGAGAAGCTTACTTGGAATTCTTTCCAAATTTAAAAATGTTTTAATTCCAGCAATAAAATACTTTTACATTTAGTTACCTTTGCTGTAGCTACTAAGAATTTATTTATATGGTTATTATCTTTCACAAATATCTGAATTTCACCTACCCTGACAAATGTGTCCAACAGGAATCAAAAGTCACATTGATGAGAAATCATTTTTCAGTACCACAGAGGATCAGGTCTGAAATGGAGCCACTTGACTCAACAAAAACTTAATGCAGAGCAAACAAGGATACAGTAACATAAATTTACTCTTGGGGGGCTGCAAAGTTACTTACATGCTAAATGAAATCAAAGTAAAAATGGGGCAGAACTCAATTGTTTTCAAACTTGCTAAAACATTTTGTCACAGATGGCCCTCTTATTGAAAACTGGCATAGCTCCTCATTTGGCAGTGCTCTTTCTTGCACAATTTACCAAGTCATGCATGAAATGATGGCCTTGAGCTACTCTCAGTTGTGCAAAGGACATGAGCTAGCTGCTATGGAAAAAAAGAGGAGGCAACATCACTGAGTGGAGCTTGAGGCTGTTACAGCACTTCAGCTTCTCTGGAAACAATCTCAGCAAGGAGGGAACACCCCAGGGACTGCTCAGCCAGAATTGGTCCTTTCCACCTCACTCTGACTATCAGAGCTATTCAGGATTCACCAGGATTGGGTCTCTGCCTCTTTTGTAATCAATTTCCCACATCAAATTTATCTTCAGATGTATTTCCAAACTCTTCTATGCAGCTCCCAAGAGGAATTCTTTTATATTCAAATCTAACTCTAAGGGTCAAAACAGAATTTCATAATGAACTCTGTGCTTTTAATTAAGGCAGCTCTATTAAGGAAGATCTGTGTCCCAGCAATGCAGCCCTGTGCAGACTGTGTCAGTACCAATCCATCACACACTGAACTGCCTGCACAAGGCCTGGGCTTCAGGGAACTGAATCAGGTAAATACTAGTTTAAGACTGCTTCTCTTCTTCCCAAGCTGCCCTCCCCCATCAGAAATTAGGAAATACTAGTATATTTGCTAATAAAATCTTCCTGGAACACCCAAGGAAATACCTGACCACTTGCAGGGCCAGTACAGCTTATTAATTTGTGCCTACAGCAGTAAAGGAACAGTCAAAACTTGCCACTATTTATTTAGGGCCAAAATATGATCTCCTAACCCTCACTGAATTCAGTAACTAAAGTGGTAAGCCTTTACAAACCAGACATTTCTAAAATACCATTTGAAGCCTCCTCTTCAGTCACCCTGAGCCACACAAATCTGCCTCCTGTGTCTCTTGTGGACAGCATGATGAGCCTCCCAGCCAAGCAGTTACTGCCTTGTGTTAGTCTGCCTGAAGGATGCTCAGATTCTAGAAGTGTATGATGACAGCAGCAGTTTTGCTCTTGCCTCACGTGGAACATCCTATGTGCTCCAACATTTGAGATGATTTACCTTTATCTACCTTTATCAAGATTTTAGATACCTAAAAAGGCCCCTGTGTATATAGCTGGTGTATATTTTCAGATGTTTACCAAAAATTGGTTGAAGTTAAAGAGTACTATAATTTTGATCTTTTGATGAAACAATACTCATGTCTTAGGTATTCAAGGGGCTGGACAGACTAGTAAAGTTTGAAAATAATTAGAAAAATACCCTATGAATCTTTAAAGACAGGTGACCTACTTGCTTTTACCAATATTAGTACTACTTGTAAAACAAACTTTCATGGAATATTATGTTATTTTATATAAAATTTGTTTTAACATAAAACAATTACTACTTAGGACTGATAAGAGCCAGCAGTGACCCCTCACACTTTGTTCATCGGCAGAACTTGTTTGCTAAAAGAAAGTTGTACTGAGTGGGAAGCACCAAGATGCCTACACTGCATCTGCTTCTCAGTGCTTCACTAAGCAAATTCTTAATGAGTTGAGACTTTTCTAAATCTAGAAAATCAAATTTAGTAAAGGTCAGTGGAAGCATCTTATGAGCACAAAGTTACCTCAGCTCTAGCTGGAAGATATTTTTAAGATGAGTAGTATTTTGCTCCCTGTATCCAACCCATCTCTCAATTGTAGGCACTGGCTCTATTAAAACTAGGTGCTAAAGGCTTATGAGACATCTGAGCCAGTAGGAATAGATCCAAGATAGAAAAATCCCCCTTGAACTTAAATTACAGTTCCACATGATGAGTCAGAGCCTTCTGTCACCTATTTCTGCCACACAGGCTACATGGCTTTTGTTCATGTACAGGAATGCTCTTGAGCCACTTGAGTATGAGCTTTCTTTAAAGGGCAATTATTATCGTGGTGCTTCTAGGTCCTGCATTTTATCTGCTCTTGCTCCAATGAAATCCCATTTTTAGCTTTCTGTAGAAAGAATGCCTCTTGTTTTTCCCTGCCCAAGGAGGATTCCAGGCTGCAGTGATAATAATCATGACTGTGATTACTAGCAGATTTAATTAGTTTCATTTGACTGTATTTTCAAACTTTGACTTAATCTCACTGGTGGAAACAATGAGCAAGACAAAGGGGCTTTTAAAATAAAATAACATATTAAAACACATTTGTCTCCTACCTAAAATGCAGGCTTAGCTTACCTAGGTGACCACATTTCTAGGAACTGATATCCATATCCAATTACCATAGCTCTGAAATGTCTTCCCAAGAAAAGCAAATGCAGTTTCACCTCCTTCTAAACTCTTGTCTGATTGATGGGCAGCTCTGAAACCTAAATGAACTGGCTTCTGCTTCTTAGGGGTGGGAGGTCAAATTGGATGGAAGAAGCAAGGATTCAATGATTTTTTTCAGGTTTCTAAAAACACAGGAATGCTCTCTTGTCTACTTGCAAGGTTACTCATGGAATTAATCCTTAGGAGGAGACACACCTTTTGTTTGTGGTGGTTTCTTTACAGCCAAAAGATACAGGTTTAAAGAGGTCTTTTCCCAAAAAAAAGTTACTGTTGAGAATCCTATTCTTCCCTCCTCTCTTGTCCTAATGGGACAAAAGAAAATAATTCCTGCATGAATTCTGCAAAGAGAGGTCAAGAACTGGGAAGCTCCTGGTTCTCCAGGTGACACAGAATATATTCAAAGTTGCTTTGAGAAAGAATTCAAGTTCAGAGGCTGAGATTAAGCAGATCCTATAGGTGGGAGCCTCAGTGACACCTGGAAGGAGGATGCTGACTGCAGACTTGGCTTGCAGAGTTGCTGCTCTCTGATCTTCCAAGCCAGGTCAACATTCAAGACAATTCCACCCACGTTCAGTGACATAAGTAACTTGCACTAAGATTTGTGTTGTTTTGGTATTTGAATATAAATGCCTAAATGCATTTTAAATTTTTATGCATGCACATGCATCCTCTCTGATGAGCTTTACAATAGCCATTAAGAAACTTAAAAAGCAAAAAAAAAAGTAATTTTTTCCAAATAACGAGCCTTCTATGAGTTACTGGAATGACTTCATAAATGTGACTTCATCAGAGCAACTTATATGGATACAAATTAAACCCATGCTTACATTAATGACATTCTTTGCATTGAGATCAATTACTTTTTTAAATACCCTCTGCTAAACAAGATCTGATATATCAACACAAGTATTAAACATCTGAAACTCACGAGATAGTCAAGTATATGCTCAAGTATATATTTTGAACTATAAATATCCTGTTTTGTTTCACCTGACCATAAACATACATTACAAACATTCAGCAACACTCAAACACATGCAGGATTAGGGGTTTTGAAGCAACAATTATATATATGAATCATCTAAAAAATATAAACATCTGAAGTTATTTCACCAACTTATTGAAAAAAAATCAGCCCCAGTGCCACTTTCTGGAATTAATATAATTGCTTAATTTTTATAAGCCAATTAACTGTAATCTCACTCGGCAGACGGCTGTGTGCTATCTACCCTCACACAACTATTTCTGTTCCCACCAGTCCTTTCTATCATACAGACTCTAAAATAACTGTGATATATGTAGGAACAAGAATATTGCTCCAGTTTAAAGCCTGCCAGATCCTATCTTTCATCTGCAAAGATCAGACAGATTTCTTGCTTTCTTGATTTTAGCCAGAAAGCTAAAATGATGGAAGATAACCAAAAAGATAAGACTTCTTTTCCAGACTGCCTTGCTGAGTGCGGAACAGTGCCCTCTTCCAAGGTACACAACAATGGACAAGGGTTCAGGAGCTACTCCATCTGTGTTTATCTTGTATTGCCTTCACCTTTACACAGACTCTCCTACCAAAATCCAAAAAATATTAGTATTTGCAGGACAAACAGCATTTTCTTATGCAGTATCCCACGGAGCAGATACTGAATACAATATCTATATTCTTTTAATAATTTCAAAACACACTGTGTTTATATTCACTCTAAGTGTTAAATAGCCTTAACCTTAGTGATCTCACTGTTGTCCTAGCTCACAGATTTGTTTCATGGTTCCAAGTTTCCCTTGATGCAAGTTCTGAAAACTTGAAACATCATATATTTTACCAGCTGACTTTTCATCTCTGCTGGTTATCAGCATTCATCCTTGAACACAGGTGAGAGAGCTCTTCATCCCAAACACTTCAAGGTTCAAAAACAAAATGAAAAATAGACTCTGTGTTTACTCTTTGCAGAAATTTCAGCTTTCATTTTTACCCCAGTTGAACAAAATGATTTTTAATAACAGTAATTCCTAGACTGGCTGTTTACTCCAGGGGTGAGTTATAACGTTGAAAGGGGGGATTTTTTTTTTTCTCAACAATCCCATGTTTGGGGATGGGACAGGGACATCTTAATGCTCTGAGCTAGGATTAGGCTCAGTTTTCAGACAGGAGGTATGGAGTGGGGTTTAAGCAGGTCATTTTCACCCTTCATTATTTTGAAAACATCTTCGTATAATTTACAGAGATTCTGTTGGTGCTTTACCTTCTGCAAACCTTTATCAGCTCCACCAGTCATCTGCATGCACAGCTGCAAAACAACACTTACAGATGTTCATCTTAAGTCATCTAGAACATGTTTCACTTACTCCAGCTCCATGCCCTGATAAACACTAGAGTATTTGAAAAAGGCAAAATTCCCTGATGCTGACAATCCTTTGCTGTTTATCATAGCCAGTTCTTACTGATTTAGAGTCATTAAAACATCACCATCATCACTTACACAGGCAATGCCAACTTCAGTGTTACTGAAGAGACTACAGGAGGATAGAGACCCCCAAGATAAATGCCCTCCAAGAATCTTAGTGTGGCTTATTCTGAAGAAAAAAAGAACACCCAGCTATCCTCTGAACGACAAAGACTTCTATTCCTTAATAGATCACCCAAATTATGTACATGCAAATCTGTACTATCTCAAAATCTATCTTGTCATGCACACCACTTAATGTATATACCCTAAATATACCCCATCACATCAGGCTAGATTGTTGAGCAACTTTGATAATTTTTCTTTTGATAATTTTTCTTTTATCCAACCAACTAGACTAGGTCCAGGAAAGTTTGATACTTTCAACACATGTTAAGCCTCCATACTTCTCTTAGAAGCTTTGAGTTAATTTGCATCTTACCTTGCTCTACACCTATGTTTTGTCTCTGAATTGTTAATTCAATGCAGTGGAGCTTTGGCAGGTCAAATATCTTCACCAGCACAACAGCAGTTTAGTAAACAAAAGTGTATTTTACTCCCTGAAGCTCAATCAACTGCTGAGTTAAACCTCATATCAAGATGATCAATTAAGGCACTTAGACTGCTGAGAGGAAAGCATAGGCAGAAATAAAGGGATAGTATTTTCTCAGATTGCTTTCCAAATAAGTTAATTTATAAATGTGAGGAATAAACACACACACACACAATGTTTATAATGACAACATTATAAACATTATAGAATGAAGCACTCAATTTCTAAAAGAAAGACTAAAAAGGTTATAAATTCCTTCTTTAAAAGACACATGATTAATCATCTATAAACTCAGCAAATACTTCACTGATAAAGCACACCAAGGGGTTTACTGCAGAAAGGAACTGTTTCCTTTAGATTTCTTATACTGAAATTACTTTTTGTGTATTCCTGCAGAAAAGGGCATGGGTCATTACAATCTGATTTGACATTTAAAATAAGGTCTGATTTGACAGTTGCTCACTTAGACCAAGATGCAGACTCAACTTACAAAGACACGTCTCAAACCATGCCCTGCAGCAGCTAAATACACACACTACCAAGTGTCACACCCAGACACATCCCAGCGACTCCAGAGGACCCAGCACATCCTGCAGAAGGACATGCACCCTGGAGGACTGTACATCCATCACCTCTGGAGCACGTGATTGTTAATCTAACCATATGAAGTCATGGCTATTCTTAGCATCGAGTACGTCACTGTATAAAATGCTCCTCTTGAAGTGTCATATGCTCAGGGTAATTTACTTCATTCACAAGAGCTTCTGAATAGTTAAAGCTCTGGCTAAATCCCAAAATTCCTCTATGACTACTCTTATCAAGCTGAACAGCATCCCAGTGCTCGACCTCCCTCTGAGAAAAGGAAAGGGAACAGCAGGATATAATCCACTCCCTAAAATGGATGGAAAGATGGTCTAAAAGCCAAAGGATGTTAAAACTACTCAAGGGGACAAAAAGCAGCTCCATACATTGCCTTGCATGGCAATTACCTAAAAAATGCTGCATGTCACCCAAGAACAGCAGTCTTGCATAAGCACAGAGCAACTGCACGCTGCACCTTGTTCTATAGGAAAGGTAAACTTAGAACTCCAGTCAGTCATTTCAGCAGTTACCATGCCTTCCAACTGCAGCCCAGGGATGACTAAGCTCGTTAAAATTGTCTTCCATACAGGTTGCTTATAGATTCATTGGAACTAATTCCACACAGTGAGAATTCCTCCATTCCTATGTGGTGCAAATGCCACTCTTTGAGTCTCTTACACTTCTGTAGGCAGCAGTGAAATGATTCACTGAGACCTTAAATTGCCCTCAAATCAAGTACTTAACATTGTCTCAGGCTAAGTTTAAAATCCAGGCCTGCAACTGTACTGCAGTTTCTCAGTTGGATCTAGAAGACTCATCTATAATGTCTCCTAGTTTGACACTTCATTTAAATCCTGTTGCATGAGCTAAGGAAAAATTCTCAGTGGTTCTGTCCAACTGTCAAAAATGGAAGTTCAGAATGATACCAAACATATGATTGGGACATATTTGTCCTCAGAGCAAAACTCTAGCCACTATACAGAAAAATTCCCCCCGTCTGTACTATTATTTTGAGATAATCAGTTGGATAGAACAACAAGGAAAACAGATTATTCCAGTCAACTGCATTATTTTGAAAAATAAAGTCTATTCTACATGAAATAATCTAAAGCTACATTAAGCATAAGCAAGTTATTTTAGTTTGATTCTGCATGGAAACTACATTCAAAACTGGGTTGAAGATTTCCAGTGCACAGCTATATTTATATTGTTTACAGAAAAACTATTTGAGAAGCTATCCACATAGTGTCCACATCAAATTACTTTGTCAAGGTATTATCTGTAACTACTCTTGAGTCATTAGCATGCAGCCTTGATTACTTAGTAGACATCTAACCATAGGAAAGGAAAACAAATCACATTACCTTGTGCTGATTTAAAAATTGTTACTGGTGTAATGTGATGTAAACTGACAATGCATTGCAGCTCCAGCACTGCACTGCATCAGAGGTGAAACAAGCAGGCAAAGAAACAGAGCTAAGAATAGCACATTTAACCCTTCAGACACAGTCACAATAAGCAGCAAACAGAAATTAGGCAGAGCACAGATAGCACTGAAGAAATCCCCTGATTTAGGTCCTTACCAGACTATCTGCTGGGGCATGGGAACATTTATAGAACATAACAGCCATGCAGCCACAGCATGTGTGCACATGAACTGCCTCCAAGCACTCTGAAGTGCACACACAAGCAAAACAAACAACACATGATGCTTCCCTTCTCCCCTCACCCTGGTAAAACACTACATCTCAAACCCTTTCTTGACCAACATTGCCGTTCACTTCTTGGAGCTTTGAAGTGTTTTGCTTTGTCAAATTGGGATTGCTTTATTTCTCCTGATGCTTTTCAAATCAGTTTGTGAAGGCTGTGGGCATAATCTCTGACCCTTGTCATCCACCGAAGAGCATTCCAAGTTTGTAAGTAGAGATGTATCTTCTTTGTCTTTAAAAGTTTGCAATTACATCACTGTCATAGCCTGCCTACAAATTTCTGGAGGGAAATAAAACCAAGGGACAGTTAACAGGGAGATGCCATGAGAGTATCCCTCTCCTCTACACACAGAGCTTCAATAAGATTGTTCAGGTTTTGGCTGCCATTCCCAAAGTCATACCTGAGTCTGTATTTTCATTCTCCTCTATAAGTTTTAAATTCATGTGATTTTTCCTGTATGAGATTTTGAAGAAAGCCTTGAAAAGGAACCTGAGGTATAGCCAGAGCAAGCTGCATCTCACTGAAACACAAGCTTCAGCTATTCCACATTTTTTTTAAGTGTTAGTGCAATCACTTGTGATGAACCAACTCTTTGTATGACAAAACAAACAGAAGAATCTTTTTATCAACCACCTTTACCCCACTGCCTCAGCACTGGGACCATGGATTAATTTCATTGGGTTTGAATTTGCACCTCAGTTCTGAAAATTGCCACCACTTTAAATAGGTGAAAAGGCACAAAATGGAAGGGAAAGATGGTGCAGCACATGCCCAGAACCTAACCTGTAACTCCTAACTCTTCCACATCACTTCCTGCAATCAGTGTGAACCACATTTACCCTGCCTTTACAAAAACATTTAAAATTTATGGCTCAGAGAAGCAAAGTGATCTCTGTGCAAAAGTCAGGACAGAAGAGAAAACACTAATGAGTGGAATTGTCTCTAACTAGAGATATGTTTCTCACTTGTATTTCAGCACCTCACAATCTCTAAATACAGTTATCCACCAAACTCTTGCAATGGAAAAAAGGAGCAAATGTTTTTCCATCAGCTTTCTTGGTGATGAGTCAGTCTCCTTTTTCCTCAGCTTCTTTATCCTTACATAATATTACATAATAATATAGAAGTGTTCTATTTCCCATCAAGGAATATCTTGCATGTTTTTAAACACATTCAAGCAGATTTACTTTGAAGCTTTGAATTGTTTGTAGCTTCCCCAAAAGAAGCATTGCAAATATCACTGTGTAAAATGAAGGATATTTTCAGTTCATTGGTTAGTGCAAGGTAGGAAAACAATTTTGTACACTTTAAACCAAAACTTGGCTTTGAAGGAAATGCTGGGATATTAACCTTTAAATGGCTATTTAAGCAAGATAACATTGCTTCAAAAACAACAGGTCAAAATTATTTATGTCACAACTGGACAATTTAAATAGGATTAAATAGCAATATAATACCTTTGGCTGACCCAAATCTGTATCTGCTGAATAAATAAGTGGCCAGAAAAAAGTATGTCCTAGTTCTACTCATAAGTAGAGCACATTAAAAACTTTTTTTCTTTATGCACCCCTTTTACTGTCCTGACTTCTCCAGAAAAGTGCTGATCCTGTAGGATCCCAGCACCTCCAGAGGAGGCTCCTCTGCCTTCCTCATTAAGTATTTTGAGGAGATTAAAGAAAGGATTAATTGTGTTAACCACTGGAAGTACGCCATGGTATTTATCCTACAAGCCTTTCCACCTGGGAGGGCAATCTCTACGCACTGACTGTTAAATACCTTTCTCCATCACGACAGTGTTGGGAATGTTAACCTCTACCTCTGATATCAGAGAGTGTGAATAAATAAAATTGCACTTTAAAATGTATTAGTTGTATAAGGAACTTAGCTAAAATCATAAAAATATCCCCCCAAGAAATCCATTTTGAATTAATATGACAGATCCTACATCCCAGGGAGGGAAGGCATCATTTGTACAGATTTTCAATAGACAATGAGCTCCATGCTAAAACCTCAGAGCGACAGGAGCAATGTCACCATAGCAAGTTCAAATTTTGAAGCAAAGTAAGCAAAGGGAAAAGAAATTCAACATTTTATTTTAATCAGCATATATATACTTTTAAGAGACCTAATAATAACAGGAACTCCAAGATGCAATAACCTCATCATTACAGAAGGGGCACAAGATCAGTTTATTTATAAGGTTACCACGGACACTTACAACACATGGGAATATTTTTAATTGTAGTGATGCACAATCACAAGAAATTCTTCTACCAGTGAGCAAATTTTCATTTTATGTAGTGACACCATAATAGCCCAATGTACACTGAAGGAGGTCAGACAGTTTCTCCTCACCATGTTCGTTTCTGCTCTTTGAAAGCTGTAACAGTATTTCTAGATGTCACCATCCTGCACAAAATGAAAATGCAAGACTGAGCCATAAGGAACTACCAGTGCTTAAAGCTGCTTGAGAAGATCTGTACAGCTTCATTTGGTAAAGAATAGTAATTTGTTCTCAACTCATTTTGTTTGTAATGGATTATTCCCCCCCTCTCCATACTTGAAAAACTGCATTTAGGGCTTTTTGTTTATTTGTTTTGCCCTAGTTTTATTATTATAAATTATTGCATTTGAATCAGCTTTTGACCTAGATCCTAAAAAATAGATATTTCTAAGCAAGCATTCAGAGCTCACATATTCTCAGTGACAGCCACAATTCTGGGACACAAGCTCAGATTAATGCAGAGAGAGGAGAAAAGTATTGGGAAGTAGGCAATGCCATTTCTTCAAGCTAATCTGAAACCAAAAGGGACAAGGAGCAAACACAAAACCCGCTAGACTTGTAATGAAAAAACAGGCAAAATCAGTAAATCAGCTGTACTAAATAGCTACAGTCCAGAATGATGCATTCAGGGCCAGAAATCTCTTTGCTCAGCAGGAATGAGAAAAGGTCTACAGCAAGAGCCTCCTGTTAAAAAACCTAAAGCACATATGACTAATTTTCAGAACTAAAAAGATAGCAGAAAGTCACTTATCTAATTGTTTGTTCAGAAGCACAAATTTCAGCACAAATTTCTTCAGCTAAAAAATGTCAGTTTCCACAGAATCAATCCCAAAACCCAGCAGATAAAACAGATGGGTCACTGGCCATTCACAGCCCATTTCCATGATATGCATTCTTGTGCTCTATAAATAACCAAGTAGGGACACCTGCTGCCTGGCAATGCACTAGAAGAGCCTCTGTTCTTTTCTACCTTCATCATGTTCTTTATGGATAAGGGATAAAAAGGGATAAACACAATTAAACAACAAAATTTTTTCCTTTCCAGGACAACACATACTCTGCCACTCCAGCCTCAATACAAGCAGCAAACATGTGTCACCCATTCACTTGGCTGAAAACTGATCATCTCCCAAATTAAACATATACTCTAAGGGAATTCATAGCAGGGGGGTGGGATTCTCTTATTTTCATTTTGTTTCTCCTTCTGGTAGTTGCACTGGAATCACTGCTAAATTGCTACTTATCCTTCAAGTATGCATATTTATTCTACTAAATGTTACTTGCTTTGTTTTTTAAAATTTTAAGTCAGAAAATGTCATTCTGTAAAAAAAAAAATAAATTGGAGAGCGACTCTATCCAATAAATTCATTCTTTCTGAAAAACCCATAGGAGTCACTGTTTAGGGTAAAAAGACAGATAATTTCTGGTGGACCTGCCAAAGGCAACTGTGGCCTTCTGTTGTGGACATGAACAAGCTGGTAAGGCAACCTGCTTTCCCAGGATTTCATTGTTTATTTGTTCCAAACAGCTCACCCATGTCTTTGTGACATTTGTGAACAATAAGGATAAGAGCACATGAAATCCACTGAGCACAGGCAATTGGAGGAGAGGAAGAGATTTCTGCCACTGAACACTGCCCAATAAAGTGTTTCAGCTGGGCATGTCCCACAGCTGCATTGCCCAAAACCCAAGAGTGAATGTTCTTTCACAATGCAGACAAACAGTCAGCACTACCTGCCAAAAGCCATTTCTATCTTCTTTATTTCTTTTATTCCAACCACTCATACCTTTGTTCAGGTCTGGATGAAATAATTCCTCCGTCTCAAGATTTACAACCTCAAAACCCATCCATCCTTCTTCAAGCATCTTCCCTCCCACTCAAATATCATTTTTTGCTTTGTTTACTTTAGATGCTTTTCTTTCAAACTCCCTAACATGTTTTCATTATGAGCTAATCAACTTCATTTTCCTTTTGGTTTGTTTTCTTCTCCCAGGCTTTCTCACTATCTACCTACCCTTTTCAATTGATAACAGAAAGAACATACCAGAAATTTCTCAAAAGACTGCTCTTCTGGAAAATAAATGTTTTCATAGGGAATATCAGCTCTAATTTAAAAAGTAAAAGCCAAATATAATCCACATTTCCAAATTCACAGTCAGAAACAGTAAATGGCCCCAAAAAGAAAACACTTTACTGACCTAAAATACAAAACCTCTGACTCAAAGCCTCAATTTACACAATGCTGCAGAGCCTGGCTCCCAGTTTCAGAGCTCTGGAAGAAAATGGTTTATCTTCATGCAGAACATGAAAAAAAGTAGCACAGTCTGGAACCAAATTATGCAAAATGAGAAAGCTTCCTGTCTTGCTATACCAACAGTTAGCTACAATTTGAAAAGAGAAGAGAAAAGGAGGACCTAAGAATAATTAAAAAGGAGGACCTAGGAATAATCCAAATCCACATGCTTCACAGCCCATACAGGCAGGAAGAATTTAGTCTTCACTAATGACTCATGCAAGTCTCCCTATAATCTCACTCTTGCCTTCTTCTCCAACATCCTATGTACTGCATCTATTTGTTACACACATTTTATGAATTTTCTTAAGTAGAAACTTCTTTTCTAGCGCAGATTTATGAAGTTAATATACAAATAAATATAAATACATCAAACAAGCTGCAGATGACTATTCCCATATTTGCTTCCCATTCTGCATCAGGAGGTGCCCTCAGACCAATCTGTCACACACAACCAAAGTCATTTATCATCATTTGGGCTGTCAGCCCAATTTCATGCAAAATTAAGTGACAATACAACTAAACCCTTTAAGACTAAGTTTAAAATCAGCCAGCATACATTTATTCACGCCACAAACAGTGGCATTAGACCAATTCAGAGTCACAGACTAATGCCCTTCAACCTGCAAGGAATTCTGGCCCAAGATCAATAGTAATTGATTACAAAATATTACAAAATATGAGCTTGAGTTTTCTGCTTAATTGTTTGAGCAAAGAGTAAGTATTTCCCCTTCACCAGAGTCATTTACAAAATGAAAAATTACTGTTCTATTACAAAAAAAAAAATCTGGTGTCTCGACATTGACAAATAATTATACTGAAAATTTAAATGCTCAGATTTTCATAACTGCAGAGCATAAATGTCACAGTTGGCAGTCAGTTCAGGTAATTGTGATTGCTTTACACACTCCTGATCCAACAGCATTAGAAAACATCTATTTACCACTAAAGCAGTTGGGAGATAGGTATAACGAACCATTCTAATTAACACTTATACATCACAACAACATAGATAAAGAATTTTCAAAGGTTTATTTTCCAGCTCTGAATGAGTTCATTTTTTAATCATTTCTTTAGCTTTTCTAAATTAATTTTAAAGAATTCCCAACCTACATTTAATACCCTGTCCTTATTGTCCCAGCTGAAATAATGTTTTAGAATGAAAGATGGATGATGCCCTTCAGTGAATGGTGGTGCTGAGCATTGCCCAGGTGCATGATTCACACCTCAGAGCATTCTGCAGCTGGATTTGCATTTCTTCTGTGCCATGCTGGGGACACACACAGTAAACTGCCACTGACTGATGAGCAGTTTCTCCATTTTATTCACAGGACAAGTAACAAAGCAAAAGGGAATTAGTTTGCATTGCCTGAGGATTGTACTCCCTAGCTGACTTCTCCTCTCCCTTGGATGCACTTACCTGTATGGAGAGGTAGAAATAAAGCAAACTCCCTGGAGAAGGTTCATGAATATTACAGATTCCACAGTCGAGCTCTGCAGTAACTGAGAAAGCAAGAGACACCTGAGCACAAACCTTCACTTCATACCCCTCCAGACCAAAAAATATTAGGAACACCACTTAGAAGTGTTTCTATTTTTGCTATGTACAATCCGAGGCAGTATTCAAATCAGTATTTCAAACAGAGCTTCTTCTCAAATTCAATATAGATTTCACCTAAGTAACAACTGAAATGTGACACCTTCAGCTTTCTATACCCCCTTTCTAGGAAAAAAATTGTATTTTCTCCAGACAGGATTTTATGTATTTTTCAGGCCATACCTTACTTGGGTCAGTATTAGATTTGGGGTTTTTTTTTCTTTTTTTGGCCCAGTGTGGGGGTTGGGTGTTGCTTGGGTTTGGAATTTTGATATTCACCTATTTCAATACAGGGAATGGTGAAGATTTCCTCCACTGCTTATTCAAGAATTAACAAAGCTTAGAGTCACATCAGTTAAGAACACTGATATTCAAGAGACCCTGATTATAAACTCATTCAGAGTCTAAGAAATTGAGTAATAATTTATATTTTTGGTTAGGCCCTCAAATTTGAAGCCTATCTAAATTTAGTAACTTGCCTCTCTCTACTGTGTATTACTTTATTCCACATGCTTCATTCTGTTGCTAGTTGCAGCTTAGCTATTTTTCACATTTAAGTATATAATTATAAAGTGACCTTCTTCCAAATGTTGTACTAAGACCTTTAAGAAGCATGTCAGAAACTACTGTCTCATCTAAAGCATTTGAGCCTTGCATGAGATGTAAAAGCAATAGATTTTTGCGTTTTAGAGTTAATCAGATGTTTTATATTGGTATGAAAAGGCACATAATAGCAGATATATTAAAATAAACATTTAATTAATTGCCCTTTCTTTGTCTTTAGTAAAGGGTCAAAATCAACATCCTTCACACACCTCTTTGTCCTTCTCTTGTCCCTGTGCCCACAAACCCACAGCTCCAAGGAACTCCAGAGCCTTGTGCAAGTACCATAAAAGTAGCCCTGCTGCCTGTGGAAAAAGGTACACCACACACATTTTGGAAATTTGAATTCCTCTCCTTGGATAAAGTAAATTTTTGACACTTGGTGGTTTTTTAAAAAAATGAGGAAAGGCCCTAAAAAAACCCCAAATATTCTAGTGAACTTCCAACAACTGATGCTACATAGTGTAGCAAGAGTTAGGAAGCTTCAGTGACAGCACATGCTACATCAACTTCAGGAATCTGGTGTACAGAACCCTCAATAAAAACATTACAAGTTGTGCAACAGTAAAGCCTCAATGCTTATTTGATCTCAAGAGAATTTCTGGCACAATGGTTAACTCCACAATCACTGTCAATAAATTTACTTCTTCATAGCAAATTCAAAACTCAGGCAAGCAATAGAGCAGTACAAAAAAAATGGCCAAAACCAAAACCCTCAATGTTTTGAGTGATTTCCAAGCATAAAGAAACCCACTGAAAATTAATGACTGAATGCTTTGAACTACTCTGCTTAGAAAAGAAAATGGATGGCAGAAAATTGCTAAGGGAATTCCACTGATAAATCAAAGCATCTCCACTGCTCCCATGCTCTGAAGTACATTATCACAACTACACCAACCTGACATACCTTCAAACAATCCAAGCAGCCCCTCTTTCCTTTGAGAAGTATGGAAACATTAACTTGTTATTCCTGAAACTGGCAATCCTTTTTACACCACAGAACTCCAGTCTAGACTCCCATCAGTCACCTCATCCTTAGCTTCAATCTTTGGGCAGCAAGTTCATCTGTAAACTAACTGCTTTATTTTAATTCTGAGGCATTAAGATGAGTCAGAGAGGTTGGCAGGCAGTCAGTTTTTCACTGACCTGTAAGCACAACAGGAATTTTAATACCCACTTCACTCATTTAGCTGACCCAATCCTCAACAGCACACTTACTAATTACAGTTTTAAATCCTGTAAAGGGGTTTATCCTTTATTGTAATAGCCTATTACAAACACAGAGCTGTAATGTTAAACATTTTTGGAAAACTGCCTCAGTACCAGTTTTTCAGGCAGTATCTGCAGTTCTTCCATAAACATTAAAGCATTATTCTCTTCTCACAGCACATTAAGAAAGGATATAATTAACTTTGTATCAAAAGCATTGCCAAGGTCTTCAAGAGTAGTTAGCATTTTTTTAATGAGATATGAAAAATTAAATATTCAGGATTTTTCCTGAAATTGAGATGCCTTCTTTTGCACCTTTAAACAAGCTCTCGAGAAAGGAAAACACAGAAGAATCTCAACTGTATTTGAAAAAGCTCCTAGCATGTCCAGATTAAATTAATATAGAGATCAGAACAGAGATGTCAAGAAAACAAAAAGCATAAACAAGAAGCTGCAAGAACTATTTATGGACTGTCTCTTCTCTGCACAATTTAAGGGAAAAGGTACTTGTGCTGTCTTCTGTATCTCACACTACAGGATCTACTGGCACACTCCATGTTGAGTTTCAGGGGCTTGTGTTTGGGCTTGAGGTTTTGGGGTTAGGGTGAGGGGCAGGGGCAGGGGGGGGTGTCCATTATTGAGATATACAGGAAAACTGAAATCAGCCTCCCTTTAAATAATGGTGGTTGCTTCCCCCCAGAGCAGCCAGCCAGCAAACTGGAGCTGTGAGGATGAAGCCCACAGCTCCCACTGCCATGGGAGCAGCTCTCTGCCAGGCCAGAGGCTGAGCTGAACTCAAAACAATACTCAGCAAGACTCTGTTGGTCTGCAGCAAAACCAGCATTATATTGCCATTGCCAGTCAGAAATCACAGGCTTCTCATGAGCCCATCCTTTCAAACCTCAGGAGAGGCCTGGACTTGCCTTGGTCTGTCTGGAGATCAAACAGGAGGTGCTGTTGCTGGTTTTAGTTACAGTTTAGCTTTGTGCAATTGTGTGGTCTAAGGCCTATTGTTACAGTAACTGCAAGATATTCCTCTGATTAATGCAGCCTAATAACAGTTTATTCTCACATAAACTATTTACAACACTAGGATAACAATGTAGTATAGAGCAGCTCAGGCACAAGATGACAAAGGGCTTGAAAGTACAAGCACAGGAAATTAAAGGAGATCTCAACTACATTCAGATTATGAATAGTTGATTACTGGTCCTTAAACATGTGCAAGTTTCAGGGCTGGGTAAAACCAGACATGGCAAAAAAACTGAAGAATAAGCACCCAATATACATATGTATGCTGTATTTATTACTTTTGGGAAATTCAGCTGTAATGTGGAACTCCAGACACATGAAGAAGGACTAAGGAGTAAGCATGCACTAAAAGCAGGATTAACCCCAAGAGGGTCCTACAAGAAGGAAAACCAGCATCATCAGTATCAGTTTCCTTCCTGTGAAATGTTGCCAAAGTGTCACTTCCCTCCCATTCCTTGTTGAGGAAAGCTGCACCTGTGTACCTTAGGACACAGAAGGGTGGCAAATGGATGAATAAAAAAGCAGGGGGAAAGGAGGTAGATACAAAGGTGCACAGAATAATAAGTTTAACTGTATCATGCCTGAGACCTTTTCTAAAACACTGCTCTCTGTGAAATACTTAGTCCTAGGCTAATAATAACTCTTTGATTAGACTACCAAGACTTTAATTAGGCTAACAAACTCCTGGCTTTGCCTTTGCATATGAAGTGTTTCTTCAGGCCACAAGCTGCACAAGATGCAATGCAGGAATTCATGCAGCCAAAGAGAATGCACGAGAAGGAATGATTTCAAAAGGGGAAATCCTCAGTGCCAGCTTCTATTTCAGAGCCTCCTCATAAATTTCTAGTTAAACAGTCAAATAAAAGGCATCATTTCATAAGCAGTAGCATCACTGACAATAAATGTTTTAATTTCAGGGTTTTTCTGCATATGAATGAGGTATCTAAAAGTAGTTAAAATCACATATAAAGGGTTGTATTTTTATTACTCAAGAACAAGTACGCAAACTGCTTATTAGCACCAAAATTAAACTGACTTAACACTTATCTCTAAATGAAAATCTGATAGCAGCTGTGCAGTAAAGACACATATGAATAAACTCAAGCTGATTTACTTCCCTAGTCATGTACAGTATCCATTTTGGAGAATACACTTAAGTATCTCTTGATTTTCTTATCCTACTAAAATGTTCTCAGAAAACCAGTGCCTTGCTGATCTTTGAAAAGTGGGAGTTGACTAGAAACACTGTCCTTGAAACAATACATGGGATTTTGCAGAAACACCTGGCAACATTGTTCTGTCTTTACATAAGCTTTCCTACTGCACTGGAGAGATTAGTGATTAGCATACATACGAGTATGGGCTGACATCAGCATTTATGCTATCAAGTACAAAAATGGAATACAAGCATGAAAAGCAACAATTTCATATTTACTTTAGAGCAGTCAAATATCAGTAACAAACACTACCTGATTATTCAAAATAGTGTTCAGGTTAGTGGATTTTGGGGGTTTTTTGCAGAGTAGTAGAGCTAATGGGCTTCTGCTTTCACAGCCACATCCATTTTCTCTGCAAGGAAGTTTTCTTCAAGCAGCTCAGTTTCTGTTTATCCAGTTACTCAGCCACTTAGGCATCCCTTCAGATCAAATAGCACTGCACAATGAAAGTAAATTCAAAATGATTGCCAGAGGTCAAGATACTTTAAGATGTGCAAAGAGAATGGGCAGTAGGACAGTACAATACACACAGAGCAGTGCTTTCATTAGCATACACAGGCACTACATGGTTTTTCCATATATATTTCAATAATGAGACCATAAACAAAAGTAAGGTAATCCAATGTAAGGAGACCAACTTGGGAAAGGCAATATGTTTGGAAGATTTAGAATAGTAATTCTGAATGCTATATTTGCTGATCTATGCTTTTTACATGCCTGCACATCTGTGGTAGACTAGTTTTGTGCTCCCTTAGAACATTACCCATCCAGAGCAGTACAGAACTCTAATATCTACAGAACTCTGGGTCTGCCAGTTCAGACCACAGAATTAGCACCCATTTACAAGCATAAACTTGTAAATTTTCTTTGAATTTCAGGAGACACTGGAGGTGTCTACAGTGAGAATCCCACAGTTCAGGATTCCTGATCAGAGGCAATGGAGATCCTTTAGCTTACCTGTTCTCTGAATAAGATGCAAGTGTCCTGCAATTTAGCTATCAGTGAAGGAAGCAGGGCTCTGTCACTGTCATAATTTCTGGAAAAAATCCCTTCGCCAGGATTTTTTCTCCTGGGAAGCTGAGAAGCCGCAGAGAAAAATGAAAACAATAATTATCTGATTGCTTCTCCTGTGTTTTGCTGCTTTGGAATGTGGTTGGAGATTGTTTA
>JAYDZK010000044.1:5952108-5980044 GCA_034509185.1 Euphonia xanthogaster
ACGCTCTTCCGATCTAAAAAAAAAAAACAAAAAAAAACCCAACAAAAAATCCACACCTGCCTGGGGATAGACAGGGTCTTCAAAGATTTCTACTTGGCACATGTTGCAGTCTTTGCTGTGTAAATATCACATGAGGTGCTCTGGGAAGAAATCACCAAATTGGGAAAGTCCTCTCAATTTTCCAGCACTGTGCTGGATTTAATCCCTAATACCTGTGCAAACAAGCAGGAAGAAATGAGAGAAGCCCCTTTCCTCCTCTACCAGTGCTCCCTCTAGCTTGGAAACCCACCAAAAGTAGTGTACAATAAATACATCGTGCTCAGGCAGCCAAAATAATGCACTTAAAAATAATTCACAGTGTTCACCAAGCCTCTTCACAGACAATTCAGACATTCCCCTGCCTGCAGCCACCTTCTGTTCCTTCCTGCTTCATCTATTAGCACCCAGCAAATGCAAGAGGGGTCAGACAGCCCAAGGTAACTGCCAAGCAATGGTCAGTAAAACATACATGAATTTAATTAAGGATTTCTATAATATAAGCAAATAAACAGCATTGTTTACAGTTTGTTACAATATAAAGCACAATGATACCTTAATTAGAGATAACAACTTTTCCAAATGCCAGAAACATTTTGAATTTTTCAAATTACCCACAAAATGAACACATTTTATTTTTGCACTGTGACACTTCCAACTGTTCTGCCAAATGTATACCACTGTAATTATGCTTTGCAATCACCAGCATCACCGGAGAGGGGGACAAAGAACAATATAATCAGTAACTAATTAATCTTTCACATGTCGTGGTACCATTTATCTCCAAGGGAAGAATCCTAAATGTTATTTTACAAATTGTGAAGTGAGGTTAATATTAGCATCTCAGAGTGCCTCAAATCATGTCCTTATGCCTAAGCATAATTCACAGTTAGTGGTGGAAGTTAGAAACCAGAATTTAATACCTGGCTTTTTTTAAGGGACAGCCTTCAATGGCAGAACATTAGAATGTGCACAAAAAAAAATAATTGCAAACAGCTTTGGGATTAAAAGCAAATATTCAATTTTATATTTAAGAAATCATCAAAGGGAACCATAGGTACCTCAGAGACAAAATCATTTACTGAGCTACATTATGCTTTGTTATATTCAAGAATTCATGAAAAAATACATAGTAGTAGTTAGCAAGTTATTGCAGCCTATTTTTAAGTGAACTTGCAATAGAAATAAAGTCCATCTTTAAAATATTCTCTTCTAAGGGAAAGTTCAAGAGAAGAAAGCAATGCACAAACTGATGAACAGAAAAGCTGACCAAGAAGATAAACCACCTTTAATAGTTCTACAGCTCACTACATTTCCTAAGCTTTGTAAAACATCACACATATTTCTAAAATATAAAATATTTAGGTTGTGTCATGAAAGGCACATATATCAGAGAACAATTCTGCATAATTAATTTTTAAACCTGAACAGGACCATGTGTAGAAAAAAAAGCCATTATAAAACAAACCAACCCCCCCTACTTTTTACCCCTTTTTACACTCTTCGAAATCATCATCAGGGAAATGTGTTTACAAGCCTCAAAGAACATTTGAACATACAGAGACACAAGAGCAGAACACAGTTCCAACACTCAGGAGCCAAACTGGGTTCCCACAGCTATAAAATGTCAAGCATGTTTCCATACCTGTTGTTTTACCCCCTCTCCTCCTGATAATTTTCTGCCTGGCCTTCCCACTGTATTTTCCCAACCTGTCTATTTGTTAAATGGGATTAAGGAAGCAGAGAGGTGGCTAAAAAAACCCTTTTTTTCCTACATCACTTTTCAAGTTGATCAATTCCCTCCACTGCCTGGCCAAGCAGATTTTACCATAGGATGGCAGTGAATTGTGCAGGGCAGGGAAAAACAAGCCAGACAAAACAGCATCACTGGATGTGAGCACGAAGCCTGGGGGAAGCCACTGCTATTTCAGTCCCAGTGGCTGCTGGTCTGTCACCTCTGTCCCTGGCAATCTTCCTTCCCACATCATCACAGACTTCCTGCCTCTTAGGTTGTTCTATTGCTCAGCATAATAAGCCCATTAGGAGGCTGAGATTGAACTGAGTGGGCTGAGCTGCTCTAACTGCTGGCTGCCATCAAAAGGGACAGGTTTGTCATTCTTCTTCACACCTTGCTGATTCAGCTGAATAACACAGGCAAAAAAAAAAGTTAATATTCTCCATTTTTTATGGAAGAGTTGGATACAGAAACTCTAGGATGGGGAACTGAGGCTGGGAGCAGAGAAGAGGAGCATGCACACTCCTAGGTCAGTTTGAGCTGAACTAACAGCAGAGATGCACAGAAAGTGGGGCAGCCTTCCCAATTTCATCATCCTCTGCAGTCAGTTCCCCATTTCTCTGAGAAGGGATCAGTCTTCAGTGAGCAGGCTCTGGCCACTTGGCCTAGCCTAGTCAAGGTGGGACACAGTAACAGCCTGGACCTGGCATCCATGGGTGGGCTTGGCCAATTTTGCAAGACTGACAAGGAGATAAATCATTCAAAGCAAATGTGGAGCTGCAGCCTTTGATACTTGGATGAAATGTCCCTTTCTCTGGCTATGTTAGGCTAAACAGTCCCAGCAACCCCACTGAGCTTTTCCAACTGCCCCTTCCATGCAACTGCTCTGTCAGCTGACCAGTGACCTGGACTGAGGAATTTACCCAAATGGAAAATATGCCAACAAAAGGTTTTACTACAAGTCAGCTTCTCAATGTAGCTCTTGGTAGAGTCACACTCACATTGGCACAAAGAAAGGGGTAAAAATCCACTGCCAGGGACTCCTCACACAACACAGCTGCTGGGAAAGGGTCTCAAGACCAACATGTGGAGGAGGCAAAGGTTTCACCCCCAGTTCACATCATTAGACATGATGCAGAGACCATGTGCTCACCAGTCCGTACACTCCCGTCATGTCAAAAAGAAATTAATTACTCCCTTACCTTTTAGTGAGAAACTAACATTTTAATATAAAATTTCCTTTAGTCCAGACCATTCATGTATACTCTTAAAAACAGTACAACTCATCCCTTGACCTGCTTTCATACCAGCTCTAAAAGCCCTTTTGGAGAAAAGAGCAGGAATATGCAATTTGTCTTTTGTGACCTGAGGTAAAATGACAGACCCAAATGATTACATGTCCTTTCACTAGAATTCACACTATTTCTATTAATACTCATTTAACCTTTGGGGGTCTCCTGCAATTTTTGTTTTGTTTTCATCTGACTTTTTACTTCCTTTCAAGGATTAGATACAAGCTGTTAAATCAATCTACGTGAGGCAAGCCTGTAGAGAAGACTCCTGAGAGCACTATGTGGTCATCTTGCCCTTTTGTAATTGTTGTTTTATATAAGCCCACAATTTTTTACAGTGCTTGGGTAGAACGTGGTAAAATGCTAAGATGAAAACCAACTCAACTCTAGAATAGATTACAGACTAGTTTCTTTTCTTTCTCTAGATCCACTTCCACCCAAAAACCAGCATTTGTGCACATTCAATATTACCTCAACAGGAACTACAACTCAATTAAAAATACACAGAATGACCAAGAGAAAATATCAGTATTCCACAAAATGAACACAGTTAACACTAGAAATGGAAATGTCCAACCTTCAAATATGCGATCCAGACGTTGCCGCTTCACTTTGTGTTTGTCCATTAGAGACACAAAAGTGGAAGCTCAAAGAACGTCCCCACACAGCTTGGTGATGCTCTTCTCACACCAGGCAGAAATGTTCAGTCTTTTGTAAGCTGTGAACAGAATGATAAACTTTAAAATACATCATTTTTGGCACCTTTGTCCGGATAATCTGTATGTAATCTAAAGAATTAAAAAAATCCACAAAGTTCTTAAATCATATTAGGTAAACTGGTATTTATTTCACAGCAAACTGTCTTCTAAGCACAAAGATACAAAACACACAGCACAACTCGGACCAACCACTGTGGAATTGTTCCAGGACAGCTGCTGTTCTCTGCCTTTTCACTTCAAATACTTTTCTGCCCTTCCAATGAACAAACCACCATCAAATGCAGGCACCCCGGGCAGGCACAGGTCCATAAATTGACAGAAACACGTTCACCTGAGATGAAATTGGAAAGCCACAACTTTGCACACAAAGCTCACAGTGAGAGAAAATACTTCTTTCACTCTTAACTTCCAGGTCCTTGATGATAATGAAATCCAGAGTTTCAGCTTGGAAGTTGAAGGAAACCAAGTCGAGGGGCAGAGACACAGGGAAACACATCCTGGTGACAAGAGGGAATGCCAACATCTCTATCAACCAAATGGCATTTGGAGCAGGTTTATGCATGACTAGGCAAAGCTCTTTGGCAGCAGATCCAGGCAGGCACTTTTCAGATTCTGTGGAGCTGGGCAAGGCAGCATAAGGGCATTGCAACAAGCAGGCTGCATTTCAAGCCAAACCACTGAGAAGCAGGAAGGGGGGATGGGGAGAGAGGAGGAAAAAAAATCTCTCAATGAGAAGCTAATTATAGCAGTAGAATATAAAATGCAGGTGAGCAAGTAGATGTGGTAAAACTATGGATACAGATGCTCTAAAAAGCATCATCAGAGCACCACTTTTATTTACTTTTCAATATCTGAGTAGACTTTGAGAAACAAACACAGAGCACACTGTAGTACAAGCACTGTGCACACTAAAATGAGCCAAATACTCCACCTCCCTGTTTCTTTTTATTCCTGCCCAGCAGCTTTCAACATCAGTGGATAGGATTAAATGGCCTTACAAGTGACTGAACCTAGAAATCTGCTTGTTTCTTTCTAGAGGCTGAACTGCACTAAAACCAAACATAGGCACAATTCATTAATATATCATCAAGATTCATGAATTGCAAGTGAAATTATAAAGAAAAATATTTTGAATATCAAGAACTGCACATTTGCATTCATACTAAGAATCTTTACCAGTACTGCCCTGCTCAGTGCATTTGGACTTTTAATAAAGTTCCTTCTTTGTGTTTGGTCTTTTTTTTAAATTTATAATGAAGTTAGTGTGCAACATTGATCATGCTTTTAACTCTTCATTTGCCTCACTGTCCTCTTTCAATTCCCCTCAACATCTATTTATCCTCAAATTCAAGATTCTTCTGCTGTTTTGCATAGATTCCAGTTGAATATAACATCCCATCATGAAAGGGAGAAGAAAAATTGATGAGGAATGCAGAATCCCAATTTTTTTTACTTTTTAAAAAACAAAGACTGTTGCCATTTTAGAAATTCACTTTTACACTTCTCAACATTGGCATTCTTCCAAAATACAATGTTCTTTATTATTGAATGTGGTGGTGTTATAAAACTGCACAAGCATTACATCAAATCTAACATGGATTTTATAATCTTATAAGCCAACTATGTAAGTATAGAACAATATAACCACCAGCCAACACCCCAAACCCGTGCACAGAATCAGCCTTACACTAGTTTTTAATTTATTTGCTTATCATTTCTGTTTTATAACCTACTTCCTTCAATTATCACATAGAAAGATCTAAAGCATAAAAACCAAACCAGAATATGATGAACATTTTAAACACTAATCTTAGTTTAAATTTGTACAGCTTATTTAATTTCCCATCTTGTAGAAACATACAGGCCTGCTGGCCTCCTTGTGCTGTGTTGTTTATTCATTCAGCAAAAGATTTTTCCACTGTAGTCACTCTGCATACAAAGCTGGATGACAGCTGTGAAGAACAGACCATCTGTAACTATTGACCTACCACTGCAAGTGTCACCAGATGTTTTCTATCTGTCTACAGTAGCTTCAAAGGGTGCCATATAAATCAAGTAATTTTTTTCCTTTCAAGCATTGTTTTAACATTATTTCTTTGATAGTAAGTTTTCATAAGTTTAAAAAATATCCGAGCAAAAAATAAATTAACATGTTAACACCATTCTAAGATGAACCCTCACACAGTTTTATTACACATCATGTTCCAACAGAAAGAGCAGATGATGATATGGGAAGTGCTTCCCAGCAAAACAAAAGCCTTGTAATTGTGGAAGTGTTGGTTACTGCAATTGCTAAACCACAACATGAATAATTGTATTTGAGAAATTCACTAAAAATACACACACAGTGCATGAACACCAAATACCAAATAGTATTTGAGACCAGACTTCTGTAGTTCAATATTTTAAGATTAGGTGAGAATCCAAGTGATTTAAGAACATAGAGTGCTTATCATATATGTCAAGTAGTATCTCCAACAGAACCCTTTTGAGCAGTACACATTTTAGATCAAAACACACACTGTTGCAAACAATATTAGGGTTTTTCCTTCAGTTAATCAGATTATTTCAGTGTATTTTTTAAGATAATAAGTCTTGGGGTATTGCTGGAGCATTTAGCTCTTTCTTAAGAAAGTGAAAGCTTTACTCTGAGACTTCAAGATAAAAGGAAAAGTGATTCTCCAACATATTTCCAACAGAGAAGGCAAATCCTACAGGCTAAAACAGAAATGATAAACAAGTCAACTTTGAATTCACTTTTCAAAACAGATAATACTGGTAACGAATGAGGGATAAACATTAGCAGTGAGTGAGAAGATTTGAAGGAAGGCCCATTCAAAAACCATGATTTCTCCAGAGAAAAGGGTTAAAAGGAAGCAAACTAAGAAATTATTTTTTTAAGAGAGTAAACAGTAGGCTAATTATACACACCCTGTGTATGTGTGGGTTGTGACAAATTCCACAAGATCGGGGGGGACTCCCCTCGAACTCAAATGTTGCAGCATGCCGTGTTGGACCATTCCCTTTGCATCACTCTAATGGGGGAGGTTGGCATGGACCAGTTTCAACTGGATCTGAAGAGAAAAACTGCATCACCTCTGATGAGTTACCTCACTCTGAAAGGGATCCAGTGCCACTATCATATTTTCTGAAAAATTCCCTTGCCCAGGATTCTTCTCCTGGGAAGCTGAAAAGCCTCAGAGGAAAAGGAAAAACAATAATTATCTGATCTTCTTCTCCTGTGTTTTGCTGCTTTGGAATGTGGTTGGAGATTGTTTATCCAACAGGTGGTTGTTTGATTGGTTTCATGTGAATTGGTTTTACTTAATGACCAATCACAGTCCAGAAAGAATCAAACATCATTAGAATTTGCAGTTAACAAAGTAACTGCTAAGCTTCATTTGAACATCTGGAAACCACTGCACATTCTCCAAAAGTAACAGCCATTAAGTAGGAGAGGCAAACTGTATTTTTAGTAACCTGACAATTTATGTACAATGCTCTTCTGCAACCAAAGCTCTGGAAACAAGAATAAGAAAAAGCAAAAGCTATAAAAGAAAACAGTTAATAGAGGAAAAAAATATCAGGAAGCACAGTACTGAAGAAATAATAAGCAAAGGGAAGTACAGGCAAAATATATAGCTGCTAAAATGTGGTGGAAAAAATTTGTCAGGGACATTGAGCAGTTATAATAATGGAATACTTCATCCTTTGAAATCTACAAAAAAAGTCAAAATGGCATTTTTTCCCTTGTTCTATGGAGTCACAGTAAAACAATGACATGATTAAACAAGAAAAGGAAAGAACATTGAAAATACCACTGTGGTATCTGCTTCACTATCATATACTTTCAATAATCCATGAACAAGTTAATTTAAGTATTTTAGAGATTGTATAATCAGCCAACTATTCACTAGCAAGTCACTACACCCCTGCAGTCACAGCTGAAATAGCTTTAATTTACCAGCAGATAAGTAATCAACTAACAGTTTAAGTCACAGTATCAATGTTATGATATTTCAGTAAAATTGGGACCTGGTTTTTAGTCTTTTCCACAATGCATCTCATGGGGAGACACATGGTAATTGTACTAAGTGTGATTATGTCTCCATTGCAACTGACCAAAAGACCCAGTTTTGACAATATTTTCAATCCTTCACTCCACATGGATCTTCTTTAGGGTTTGTTTATTCTACAGTAGCTGCTGGCAACAAAATACCATGCATTAGTCAGGCTTCTGGGGTACTGTAGGATGTTTTTTTAAAGGCCTACTAAACCAGCACAAGACTGAATTCTTTATCATGTTAGTTAAATTTCTGACATTCTCTATCAGAGATCTGAAGTTCTATTTAACTCCTCAAACCACCCTCCCATGTCTCACAAGGAGATGAGTAAAGCATCTAGTTTCATGAGTAAGCACATAGCTAAAGCCAAGAAATTTAAGTAATTGCTCATCTCTGCAGTGTGTTGATAACATAACTGAAGCATGCACTGCACCTCTGAAAATGGAGGCTGGGCAGGATCAGTTGCCAGGGTCAGGCTACAGACCATTACCAAAAGCCATAGTTACAGAGCCAGAAACAAAATTTAGAAGTGAAATCCTGAAGTAGTGGTACTTGCAATGTCAGAAGTAGTAGAATTTAGTCAATACCTACATATAAACCAAATGGTTCAAAGCTGAGCAGATAAACCTGTTCTGGAGAATGAAAACTTTTTATGCATTGTCTAATTAGAAGCAATAGGAAAGACATTGACCATGTTCTCATCAACTGAAGTAACATTCTATTAAGCATTTAGGTTAAAGCACATAGGCATGCTTCCTTTAGAAACTGGATCTAGTGTAAATGCAGGGAAGAAGGCTGGATGCAGCATCATGGCTAGCTTTTCTAATAAAATAAACAGGATATGAATGGAATAAGTTTTGCACAGTAATGTTATTTTAAAAAGCAAAAGCCTTCCTTGCTGAAAAGTCATATACTACTAATAGAATAGAGAAGTGAATCATTGGCAAGAAAACTTCTGTATAACCGCTCTTGAAGGAATTACATCAGATCTAAAGTTATTCCAAAGTAGTGTAACTCATGCTTATAGAATTAATTATGTTAATAATTTCTGTTACACATTTTCAGCTGAAATTTCTAAGGATATTAAAACTACAGATTTAGGTATCAGGTAAGCTGTGAAAAAGTTCAGCACTTGCAAAGTCTGATCTGGGACTAAGGGCCACAGTACCATTACTGCCTGCAGCTTTCCAAACATCTGCTCTTGGATTCATCCAGCCATTACAGCAACATACCTGGTCACATATATTGTCTTTTAAAAACTGTCAATTTCAGCACAGCTGTAGACCTAGAAGGGGTGATTATTTGAAACTAATGCCAGTATTTGAGAAATCCTAGGTATTTACATTATTTTCATTCTTATTTTACTATGCAAGGAATTATTGGAAAGATAAAAAGCCTTTAAAACAGTTCACCTCTAGAAATTGATAGATTTGCCTCAGCCAACTTAATTTGAAAATAAAATAAATACTTTGAAAGAATAAATAAAGGAGAAGTTGGTGATTTTCCCTGAACCTATCCCATGCCAGTCACCACAGCAGGGGCTGGTGGCTCCCCACAGGCCAGGGAGCAATTGCACACCAGCGTGGTCAACAGGGCAGGGCTCTTACCAGCCAAAGGCAGCACCCAGGCAAGGGAGCAGGGCAGGCTCAGCCAAGAGCCCAGACCATCAGGCAGGTCCAGGATGGTAACAAGTCCAAGGTCAAAGCAAGAAATTGCTCTGCGTGTGAGGGTCAGGCCAGCAGCAGGACATCAGCCCAGGGTCCTGCTCTGCAGCAGCCACAGCAGGCAGGGCACAGGCAGGGCCACGCTGGAGCTCTCCCACCAGCCCAAGGAGGAAATGGGCTGAAGGCTGAGTTTAAACAGAGCCTGGGCCTGTGGGCAGGGGCCAAGGCTTCAGCAGAAGCTGCTCAGGCCATCAGGGCTTCAGAGCATTGACAACAGTCAAAGCAGCAATCCTAGAACCTGCATTTTCCTCTTTTCTGGTTTACCTATTTCTCTTTAAAGACTGCCTGCTTTCTAAAATAAGGCAAAGACAAGAATCTCATTTTGCCTTTGATATAGCAGCTATGGCATATTCTGGTGTGTCAGCTTATTCTGAGTCATCTCCATTTAAGTTTGTCCTGGATATTGTTTGCTTGCTCCACTTTGCACTGTATTTGCCTAGAATTTACTCTCTCTTCATCTATCAAAATCTATTAACCTTTCCTGGTCTTCCAATTTCCCCTCCACATATTTTTGTCCATTGCTGTTGCTGCCTACAGCTACACTCGATCACTTTCTGCCCTAAATGTTTCCTGCCATGACCTATCTTTCTTCTTTACTCCAGTCTCTCATATATGCTAAATTGGAATAGGAACTTCTTAATACAGAGATGAAATACACTTTGGGTTTCCCTCTTTAAAACAGCCTTCTTCAGGGGCACTTTTAATAATACCCCAGGAGCAACCTGCTGATTCTTAGTTCTGAATACCAATTCAGATGCTAAATGATGCAGTAGGTGGATTTTCCCCCAGTATTTAAAATAACCAATTGTTAACACAAGCTAGTTTCTTCCCACTTCCAAGTCTGAGATACATTATTGTATATTTCAAGACATTAGAGACATTGCTAAATAATAATGAAGTGAATTCACATTTCACTTTCTCTTAAACTTACTGTTCAAGTGGTTTTGAAAGCCCCAATGTTATCTCAGCATTCAACAGACATATTTGATGCCTATCTCATCTAATAGCATGGGTTTGAATGGGCTGAAATGATACCTTGAGGCAGACTCCAGAGCTTTGCTGTGGACAGCAAGTGTGAATGGGAATCTTCTTTTCAAACATGAACAATCACAGGAAGTAGCCTTTGTATCTCTTCTGAATAAACAAATTTAAATCACTAAATGCAGAAAGCATTCACATTAAAACAAATTTTAAAGTGCAGTGGTAATTTATCTGAGGCAATTGAAAAGGTTTTTCTCCCTGAGCTGTTCTACAGCTCACAGATTAGAACTCAAAACCT
This sequence comes from Euphonia xanthogaster, assembly GCA_034509185.1. Taxonomy (NCBI): domain Eukaryota; kingdom Metazoa; phylum Chordata; class Aves; order Passeriformes; family Fringillidae; genus Euphonia; species Euphonia xanthogaster. The sequence goes on from JAYDZK010000044.1 coordinate 5,962,958, forward strand.
CTATTTCCATTGTGCTTCCATCTTTCTTTTGTGAATGTAAGAACATACAATGCAACCTAATAGCCACAGCATACAGTGGTCTCGACTCAAAACAACAGCTTGAAAGTGAAGCTAAAGACACTTATGATCCCACCCACACATCCATTTTCTGGATTGTTCCACAGTATTTCCCAAGAAAGCCTTTTATGAGACACCACATGTAAGTTGCCCTATTTATCCCCCTGTCCACAGCAGCAATGTCTGCCTTGGTGATCACATGGCTGGGAGCCACTGAGCCCCTCAGAGGAAGAACTCAGAGCATTTGCACAGAGCCTTTGACTTCTGCAGCCACAGCAGGACACAGTCTCCAATGCCAGCAGCTCTGGTGAGGGTGTCTCTCAGTGTGAACAGGCCAACCATGCAAATCCGATTCAAGGATAGCTTTCTAATGGAAATTGCCTGGTATTTTTCTAGCAGATCAAAGTTTTTTGATGTAGGTATTAGTGGGAGATGAGAAATTTCATCAAACAGTCATGGTACTTTCTCAGTCTTTAAAAAGAGGCGTAAGTCCTTCTATCAGCATTTTGATTACCACTTTATACAAAACCATACTACTTCTTTTACTTTAATACATCTCAACTTTTAAAGGCTTTTTTTCAAGGAACATTTAAAATACTTGTACTGGTTAGTGTCCTTAGAAGGGAGTAGGAAATATCTATAAATCAAAAAGCAATCAAAAACCAATTAAAATAATTGTTCCATTGTACAAAAAAAAAACCAAAAAACATGCAAATCAGCATAAGACCTGGAGGTCATGCTTGTAAAACTTCCCTGCTTCCCCAGAGCCAAAAATCACATCTCCCCTGCAACAGTACAACAGTATCTTTATTAACATTTACCTGAAGGCAAGTCACACATGCACAGAGTGATTCCACTTTGCTAACAAAGCCTACACAAGATAAGATAGACCTGGCATCTCCACATCCCACAGCTTCTGGCATGAATGTCTAGTCAAGAGGAAACGATGCAGGATCTAAGCTATGAACAACAGAATACCTTGAACATAACAAACACAATTACAGTGCTAAACCTGTTTCAACATAGATGATGCAGTGCCAAGTTATCCATTCCAGAATCCCATGTTGCCTTTTCTCCATCATGCAAGGCTCAGCTTTGAGATGCCAGAAATTCATTACCTATCGAATTGCACAACTTCAAAGTAAATAAATCAAACAGGAAAAAGCAGGGATCTAAATCACATTTCTCCTTCAAAGGCCACAATTACTTTTCTGGAGCATCAAGCACTCCCATCTAATAATGCTGTGTTACACGACTGCCTTGAGATTTGGTTTCACTGCAACTCATGGATTTTGCTCACGTTTCTTAAAAGATCTTTTCACTTGCATGACAAATGTCACTGATCTAACCAGTCATAGTCAAGCTCAGGTACATTTTTAAGTGCACTCTACAGCTAGTTTACTCTCAGTAAGAGCTACAATCCTGTTAACACCTATTCTTCTTTGGTTTTATGCTGCCTCTGGAATTAGTCTGAATCTATGTTAAACCCTGCTAAAACAGAGCAGGGCCTTAAGAGGGTTTTCTGCCTTGTCAGCAAATTCATCAGCACAACACACCATCCAACTGACTTCAGAACTGATGACAAAATCAGGAAGAGAACATAACCAAGTTTTTATCTTGTTGGGAGGCAGGGGAAGAGAATTACCAATTCTTCCCTTCCCTCCTTTCAGCTGCAGCAAGCTATTAGATCAGCTTAGCCATGCATGGGTTCCCAAAACAACCATGATAATGTATGTCAGCACTACCACAGCCTAAATCATCAGCCTGTCCATCACACGTGTGCTGGCTCTACACCAACCCAAGCAATTGCCTTGGAGAAAACAGAAAGCACAGAGCACATCCTGTTACTCAGCTCCCTGGCTGAGCTCTGCATGGATTGTGTGAGTGCCCTGGAAAGAGACCATGAGTCTGCATCACATGAAGGGAAGGGAAAAGGTGGAACCACAGCAGTGTTGATTGAGTTGGTTTAAGCTGCTGTGTAACAGCATGTAAAACTACTTATTTAGCAGCTTAAAGTGATTAGAAAAGAAAGACATGAATGAATGGTATTCTGTCAGGCTGGATGCATACACAAAAATTGCACAGAAAATTTCAATACAAAGGTAGGCTGCCCTCAGGCTTGATGTTTAATGTTACCTAGCCTATGGTATTAAGGACAAGCTACAGTGTGCTTTCTACATGAGACAAAAACCTTTCCATTCAGGCCTTGATTTCAAAAAAAGTATGGGTTTTGCTGCTGTTTTCCTAGCCAGAAGCCCCAAGTTTTAAACGTCTGCCAGATATTTTTGCCAAAGGAAGCAAGTTAATGACTGAAAGATTAGATGATTCAGAGGAAACAGGTACAACAATAAATCAAAGATGTGAAAACATGAGAAAATGATGAGAGGGTCAGAAGTTCTTCAGCCTTAAGCCCTTCTAACAGTCTTAGGCTTCCCCAAGGAAGGCAGCCATAAAAACCTAAAATAGAGGCCACAAGATTCAAAATCTCATTTGCACTGATCATATAAGCAAAAACAACTCAAAGACTTGACTTGTCCCCAGCCTGCCAGCATTCTCATGAGCCCACATGTTTAAGCAAGACACTGTGCCAGTGCCACATCATTAATAAAGCTTCCACATCCCATCAGTTGTCACCCCCAGTGCATAGACCACTGACCCTCCAATTGAAGATGGCCAAAAGAAATCCCAGACTTCATCATTTAGAAGACTTTTACTCATTATACTCTAAAGTAGATGGAAAAGGTATAGCTATTTTGAAATCCATGCACATGACTAACATGTCTTTATCACTTACTGGTCCTTGCAAAATAAAGGCAAACATACTCTCATCTGCTTCTATCACCACACTAACATATGTTGAAGGAAGACAAAACAAAGGAGCAAAACACATGGAAAAGCTTGGAAGCTGGTCCTTGGAAAATGACAGATCTGTGGAGACAAGTTTACCTTGGAGCATGCCAGCATCCACTGCTGGTGTAACAACAGCTCTCAGGGCTTCTGTTTGGGAAGGATGTACAAAAAGGAATTCAAATGTGCTGACAAAGATGAAGAAAATAACTTTTGCTATTACAGCCTATGAGCACTCAGAGCATAAAGAGTAAGAATTATACACAGAGAATATAACTTACTTTTTTAAGCTGACATAGCAGCACCAAGAGGCACTTGTAGCATTTTTCATTAGTATTCTCAGCACTCGTGCAGTGCACGGTGCAGTTCATTACTGCAGTCCAGGGAAGGCCAACAAAAACACAATGAACTCTCAGTGATTTTCATCCTGAGATCCCAAGTCTGTAATTCAGACAGTGCTGACTTTAAGGCACAGTTAATTCTGGTTACACAATTACAAAAGTGTACCTTCTGTAATATTTTGGCTCCTGGCATTAAAGCCAAACACAGACTTTTATTTATAGGTCAGAGAAGGTATTTTTTTCATCTCTCACAAGCACAAGAGAATGAATGTATGTGTCCAGTACACTGTAATGCAGGTACCCAGTAAAATGGCTTTTTTCAGGAAAATGTGGCAAATTAACCTGATTGCAGGCATCAAAATGTTACAGACTGTACAAGAAAATTCTGCCCTTTAGGGATTGCATAAATTTTCAATGTTCTATCCTATATGAACTTAAGTGTAAACTAGAATGAATAGCTACCATTTGCATTAAATATTTGCTGAACTTGTTTCCATCCTTGTACAAAGATTGAGCTGTAACTTTCTCAAATTTGGAAGTCCCTGTGCAAAGGAAATGTGTGGATTTTTCCTGCTGAAGATAAAGGCAATTGTCAAATACTGTACTTACTCAATGAACTGGTCTGGTTTTGGTGAGAGGTTTTTTAAGCAGACGTGAAATCCAAGAGTCACTTTGCATTTAAATTTACAGTTTCAATTCAGTGGGATAACTTCTGATGTTTATTTAGTTAGGTCTGACTGTTGTCTGCAACTAGCATGAGGAAAAAGAAACACATTAATACAGCAGTTACAGACTACATCCAGATTTGTAAATGATAACTGATACTTCTGGAAGTATATTTCATTAAAGAAGTTCATATTTTAACAGGATAATGGCACACCTAATATTCAAGCCAGAAAGGATAACAAATATCAAGTCATTAAGAATTTTAGTGTGCTAAAGCAGGTAATATGCACCACAGAAAATCTAAAGAACATGCTGGAGAGCTCCACAAACTATTTATATTCATTTCTAAATTATTATTGAAAAAAATGGTGAAATTCCAGATTATGTCCAGAAGGAAAGCAGAAGGAAGCTTAGTGTTGTGTCTTTTTGAAAGGCAATAAATGGGACTGTCCAGGAAATCCTAAGTCATTTGGCCTCAAAGTGCTGTTCAAGCAAGCAAATTATGGAAGGTAATTAATAAACACAAAAATAAAACAATTAAGCAAAATTTTGCTACTTAGCACCATTTCAAGGAAGGTTACTTAACATGACCACTAACCTTGTGGTTATGCCTTCCAAAGTTTTAAAACAAAATTCATACCCTACAAATTTATGTAGGCCATTCAATTATTCATTATGAAAAATAAATATTTTCACTTTTAATCTGGCTAATCAATATAATTTTAATTACCTTTCCATTAGATCTCTTTGTGCTACTCCAGACTCATAATACGAATTTAGACAAAAAAATTAAGAGTTGGAAGATAACAGTTCAATGATTTATCAACACTCTGCCACCACCTCTCAACTTACTTCCATTTTATTTGTCACCTCTCAGCCTACTTAATGACACTTAGTGCCTGTTAAAAATCAACAGAACTAATTCTAACTGAGGCACCTGACAGGCAAAAGCCCCCTGTGAAGATCTGGACTGCACTACTGTGCAACTCAAGCTCTACTCTTCTACTTCATGTTTAAAATTTATTTTCTTTCTCCATTTTCCTTGCTTCAAAAGGTAAGAAAGAGGAAAAAAAAAATCAAATCGCTTTCTTATCAAAAACTTACACTACACTGAGCAGGACTTTTGTAGCTTGAGCAATTTGTCACAGTTAAGGAGAACAGCTGCATACTTTCTTTTTACTGATATTTCAAATGTCTCCTGACTTAAAGCAAGACTATATTGTCAAATAAATCTTCATATATCATCTTACATCTGCCAGCTCTTTATGTGGAAAGTATATTTTTACATTTTGGGTGGATTCAAAATTTATTAGTCATATTTAAGCATGACAGCTAAAAACAGAGGAGCATATCATACTCTCAGAGAGATGTGGAGCTGAGGGGAAGAATCTTCTCAGATTTTCTGCATGAAAGGCTTTTATTTTCCCCTGGTTGTTTATTGCCTTTATCTTAGGAAAACAGGTTTTTCTCTAGCATTTTACACAGCTTTGTGGGGTTTTAAAATCTTTTGGACAATTACAAACTCTAGCATAATGCACCTGCTAGTTCATTCATGACTGCTAGGAACCATCTTTTGCTGTAAATAGTTTCAAAACTAGTGTTTCCTATATGAAAGAATACATTTATTTTATTTGCATTCCTTTTGAGCTGCTTTTCAGTAAAACAAGAAATGACTCCTTTCACGCCCTCCTTCCAGCCTTTGAAGAAAAATCTTATATCCAGACCATGCAGCAATTGCACCACCTGATGGACCTATCAACGGAATCCCAATTATCCTGCAGATATCCTGCAATTATCAGCCTGATGAACCATGGCTTCAGCGAATTTTTGAGTTAAACTCAACTTGAGAACAGAAGTGTATGTACAGAACAGCATGGAGCAGATGCTGTTTATATTCCTGATGACCTGCTTGTCATTACAGTTGGTAATTGACACAAAGGTGAAACACAGACACACGGTCTGCCACATTTTTAATATGGATTTGGGAAATGTTTAGAACTGTCTGTGACTACTGTTGGAAAATTAATTTTCTTTGTTTCAGGATCTTTTTTCAGCATAGGTGAACTACAGTAACATTTAGGAAATGCATTCAATTTTATTTAAAATATTCTTTCCATCAAATTCATGTACTAATATTTGATCTTGTTATTGTTTATATTTTCTCTATGCATCAGGGCAGACCATTATAAATATGTCAATTCTGGACTGAACTGCTGATGTTGGGGCCTCTTAGGATCATTCTAAAGTCATAAAAATTACTTTAAACCCCAGCTTCAGGACCATTGTTTAAAATGTAGTCAGAGCTAAAATTTTCACTACAAAAATGGTGAAAACTTTGGGATTTGGTCCTTTAAGAAGGGCAGCACTGACTCACTCATTAACTGATAGCCTACATCTACATTTTAGCTATGCTTGCTTTTGCTTCCTCTTGCACATTGTGTGACTTTCTGAACTGACTAGAAACTGACAATCATCTGCTTCCTGACTAATGCAAATTCAAAATTCTCTGGCACTTTTTAAAACTGCAATCATTAAAACTTTTGGCTAGAGAGGTCATATTTAAAAAAAAAAAAAAAAAAGAAAGAAAGAAAAAAAGGATTCCCTGTATTTCAAAAGACCTCTCTAAAAAAAGAGAAAAAAAATGTTTGGTTATGAGAATCAAAAGACAATCTATATCAGGAAAGGAGGCAAGGCAAAGTGCATGAGTGGCAAAGAAATTTCTCCAATAAAATGTTGAATAGGACTCACAATTTAATGAGACATTCTCAGCCTGTTAAATGTCACCTCTTGCCCAGAAGATGGAGCATTATGCTAAAATATTACGAACCAAAAAGCATAAGTGAGCTACCCAAAGTACAACATTATCCCAACAGACCTTTGGCAGCTTCACTCCTGCTGAAGTGAGTACAGCCTGTGGGACAAACACCACCTCAGTGCTCTGGCAGAAAAGAAGAGAGCCTGGAAGTGCTCAGTCTGCTCAGTCCACTGTCACACCCCATCCTCCCAGCCAGTTTCTGCCACTGGGGAGTGGGCAGAGTGCTGGGCCAAAATTCCTTCTTTTCTGGTTCTTCTACAGCTGCCCCAGCAATCTGGGATCTGATCACTCTAGCAGGTAATGCAGCACCTGCAGTGAGAACCGAAAGCACTCCAATCACCTCTCCAGAGCTTCTGGGGACAGATTCACAGCACAAAGATCTCAGCAGGCATCAAAATTCATGTGGAGCAGAGCTTCTGGTTTCCTCTCCTTTGAAAGGCATCTAATATATACATGCAATCAGTGCTTTAAGAACTGACCCTCCATGAACAAAATTGAAATAATCAGGACATTCCCTGCAAAACTGCACTACTACTCTGAACTCAAGTGCTAATGGAGACAGAAGCAAAGTCTGACCCCAGGTCAGGACCCTGAGGAGACACAAGTGCTTTTACCTCCCCCCAGAGGACAGAGACAAGGAAATAACCATCCAAAGATGAGAAGTCAACCTAACTTCTACTGATACATGCTTATAAAATGTTTGTTTAAAAAAAAAAAAAATCTTTAAAGCACCCATTTAAATAATGTTGTTTAATGGCCACTGAGGAAAAGTACACGAGATTTTACGCTGTACATAGAATTGCACCTTCCACGGCCAAAGCTGAGCCACTTTTTAAACTGTGCCCACTGCAGGATGTTCAGGACTGGATGGGAAGTTGAGCTTTTTAAAGACCTTGCTTAGGGAAAGGAAAGCTGAGCTTTGACGGAGGCTACTCTTTGGCCACCAGGAGGCTCTATTAGAAAGGGATTGGGACAGTAAAACATTTTCCTTTAGAAGCAAGTGAAGAAAGCCAGGAGACCGTCGCTAGAAATAAACACACAGAAACCCCTAGCCCCAAAACCTTTTCCAGCCGTTTTTCCCCTTTTATCTTCTTTTTCCTCTACTTTGTCTTTTTCTTCCCTTTCCTCCCTCCCCCTCCAAATCTGTCAGGCCTAAAAATGTGTAAAAACATTATTTGACAAAAGGACTTAAACTTTTACCCTAAGAGCTTTTAGGCTTTTAATTTCCAAAGCATATTTAACTGATACTTTAATCCTAAGATTTTTGTGCTAAAAAGAAAACAAAAATGTCTAAAGTAATATTTTAAAAAAATTTCAATATGGCACACTTTTCACTTATGGCTGATAATATACTAAGAAAATTGAGTCAGTGAATCAGTGCACACATTATATCTCTACCCCTTCCTTTGTAACAATATTTGCCTGCTTGTTTTAAATGAAGTTTTCTGAACTTAAGCATTTACGACAGCAGCACAAGCTTTGTTAGAAAGTTTCACTTCTGCAGGTTTTTGAAGAGAAATGGAACAGAAGCTTTCTTCTCAAGCAGCAGCAGTAAAACAGACCAAAACCTGCACCATATGATATAGTTTGGGTATCACTGGCAATGTTTCATACTTGCTGACATTTATTACAGCAGTTTAATTTCATTAAGGCACCTGCAGTTTTACTCATCTGTGCAATGTAAACCTGTCTTAAAACTAAGTAACTTAGCACATGCACAGCTTTTTGACATTTCGGCTAAATTTTTTTGGAAAGATTAAAAAGAACATTTTCCTTTAGAAATTCAGTTAGTGCAGTAGTGATCCAAGATAAACAAATACCCTCTGAATGCAATGGGAATTTCCTCAGCCCTCCTTTTGATAGCACAAGGTGATGCTAAGTTACCACTGCCAGTGTGTCAGGAGGGTTTTCTACCTTGGGCAAACCCGACTGGACAGACAGAAACCAAAGGCCAACAAGATGCTGAACATGAATTCATGAATGTCAGGAAGTCTGGGCCAGTGCTCTTAGTCTGGAAACTGTACAGACAGCAGCAATTCAGCTTATAGATTTAAAGGAAGATTATTAGATTTAAATGAAGTTAAATTAGTAGGACTATGAAGTAGTGTGAGTGGTTTATTTTCGTTGGTGCACTAACAACTGGCTTTGTCCCAGTGCCTAGACTTTCAGGCAATAGCCAGTCTGCCTCCAGGCATCCACATCTTGCCAAGGATCCTTCTTTGTGCAGTGCTTCATGAAGGGTTCAAAGACCCTTCCGAGATTCTCAAAACTAAAAGAGGCTCATGACAAAATCCAGGGGTCAGGAACCCTTACAGAAACTGATCCAAATGTGCTTCCCTATGCAGTTATCACCTCTGTCTGCTCCATTAAAACCTTTGTAGTAATTCTGCTTCAGTCAGGAAGAAAACAGGCAAATAAAGGCTTTGCTACTTCCAGTGCCTAGCTCTTTATCACAGGTTATCATCCTCAAAAAAGCTCCTTTGAGGATCTTCTAATTCAATGAGAAGATCCATTTGGACGTTCTAGACCATTTGGTGATAATACAATCTTAAAATACAGGCTTAAAAAACCCTTTGGGACACTCAGAGTACCTAACCAAGAGTCTGCTACTGCTGGTAAGCACTACACTCACTTGCAGTGAGTTTCATGTCAAAGCACTATTAACAGACAGTATTAACTTCATGTTTCTTACTTGTCACAGTCTGTTATGTTACTCCATTAATTTTGTAAGCTTGATTCTACAGCCTTGAAAATGGAAGTCTTCTTTTTAAAACTACTTTACTTCCACATTTCATTTTCTTTCATCTTATTACTTCAGAGGGGATTATTGCACCTATAAAAGAAATGAAAAATATAATAAAATTTTCAACGTCATTATTTTATCTCAATGGTTTTAGGATTCTTAGCTGTGTTTAGTGTTTGGAAAGGTATTGGCTCATCTTATTCCTGTCTTTAGGAATTACAGGAAGAATTCTTTTCTTTGGTCTGTTTAGCTAAATGGCACAAACTTCCACGATGCTGAAGAACAGAACAAGTCAAGCAGTCCCTCCATTATTTTGAACACATTAAGAACCACATAAAATTAATTGCTGATGTGGCTGGGGTAAAAAACTAGTTAATGTCTATGCAGCACAGATCCTATCACCTACAATAGTTTTCAAAGATACAGTATAGCAAAGTAATGCCCATCTCTTGTTCTGAACAGAATACATAAATAAAAACAAACTTTTTTTTTTATTATTTTCTTGACATAAATATTATAGATTGTTTTTCCAAGACTGTTTCCCGTGCTGCAGATGATTACTTGCTGGGTAAAAAATATAAAGGTAGGTTCACGGCTGATAGTGAATATTTTAACAATTGGGACTTTTTCCTTTTATTCATTATGATTACAAAGGAGAATTTTTATGGGTTTGGGAAACTATTTCTGTTGAGTTGGGGGAGTGTTTTGAATGGATCTGTACAAACCCAAGTGTGCTGTGTGATTTGCAAATCCAAAGCTTGGACCGGAGCAGATACAGAAGTCACTGGCTTGTTTCTCACATTATTTGCTCAAACAGTCAAGGCACTCAACCTCATCTTAAAATATATGATTGTTTCTGCAAATGATGGAAAATAAAAAAAAAAAACTTATAGGTAATAACTCCTCAGAGCATCAGTGGATCTTGCATTACTCAAGATGTTCTCTTGACACCATACATTTAAAAGTCCAGTGCACTGATATTTTCCCTGCTTACCCTGAAAGGTCTTCAACAAAGGACAAAATAATCAGCTTCTGGTTCTACTACAGGCAGGAAGAATTTAATTTTAGCTGTTCACCCAAAAACTCAACTATTTCTCATCCAACATCGTGTAAATATATCCCAAGCTTAAAGACAAGGTCAGATTGCTGAATGTATTGAGTTTGCTAATACAGTACAAGAATTTGTTTTAACTTTATTTTCATGTACATTTTCAGAATATATAAAGTATAGAAAATGGTATATTTTAAAGGCATATAAGGTAGAAAAAAACCCTAAAATATGTTTGTCCTGCTCAAACTCTAGTTCAGACTGATTTGTTCACATGTGCAGAACATTCCCATCTCTTCTTTGTGGCATCAAGCACGTGCTGGTGTTTGTACACAAGTGGAGGTGTTGTGCATCAGAGTATTTGTTGTGTGTGTGCTTTTCACTTTATTAAAGGGACAGAGCTTTTACTGTGGAATTAAACTGTGTCCATATATATATACATCTTTATTTTAAATATTTGCTCTACAAATGACCTGAGCTATATCAAGGCAAGAAACTGAAGCATCTCTGCAAGTCAGTGGCATAAAAGCTTAACTTAAAATTCTTCAGGACTGTCATCTAGATATTAGAGCTTTAACCTGTATTTGCTTAAAATTTTCCCTTATTGTTCCGTTTTAATAAATGTAGCAAAATGCCCAGCTAACAGTCTATCTACTTTCATCCTTAAACCTGCATCTATTTATTTAAGACAAATTCTGCTTGCTAGCAAAAACTCAGGTTTTGAACCTGAAATGTATTCAGCAAATTATAAAAACACTTTTTAAAAAAGTAGGGTAATAATTCTTGAAATTCAGAGCACTCCCACTAAGAGGAAAAAAACCTGACAAAATACTAGCATGATGCTAGACTGGGGAGAATCTCTTTTCTTCAAACTGATGTGGGCTTTTAACTATTATTATTACTTTTACTGTGATGTCCTGCTTGCTCATCCTAATTTTTTCACAGTCTTATTGGGATTTCTTTGCTGCCGAAAGACAAGCACATGCCAAAGCATTGTAAGATGCTGAAGGAATGAACATGGAACTACATGACCTGTCCCTCATGCTGGAGACAGTTCCTAAAAAGCTATGCACCTGAATTTTTGTGATAAATCAAGGATAAATCTGAAGAAATCAGATAAAATTTCATTATCTGATGTCTAATGTAGTAATTATTAACTTCAGTCGAGCTACACTGCCCTATGATACTGAACTTGCTCTCTTTTAAGTGTAATACCTCATTCAAAACCTATTTACTTTTTTACTGCCTCTGTATTGGGCCAGCTGTAGTGACTATGAAATAAATAAATAAATGGTTAGAGCTTTTCAAAAGTCAAATCTGTACTCAAGCATCAAAGCTGTGACTAACCAGGACAGGCTGCTTCATTCATTCTCCACACTGATCTCCAGAATCACCATCAGCCAAATCCAGTATTACACTGCTGAGCAGTTAAGCCTGGTATTAGAGCAAAGATTTAGCTCACAAAATTACTGAAAAATAAAAACCACCAAGTCATTTTATCTTGAAACCTATCCTGGAATTCATAAGCATAGCAATTGCACTCTGATTTGGTTAGCAGCAGTTTAGTTCCAGGAAAATCCACAAAGGAATTTAAAATCAATTTTTTAAAGGCCAATTTCCCAATGGGCAGACTCAGGGAATGCTTTTGTACAGGACACATTAACCATGAAATCACTATCTGATAAAAGCCCAGTGTAACAAACATGTTGAGTTAGGCTGTAAAAACCTAAATTTGGCATTGCTTGATCATTAGTCTGCTTAAAATCTGCAGATGTAGGCCCAGTGATGCTTTTCTGTTTCCCTTTTCTCCCTCCCAGGAAGGCTGCCCCAGGCTAAGCTGAAGGGATCCAGGGCTGGGGTGGGGAGCTCCTCACTGCCTCAGCTGTGCTGGGCCCAGGCTGAACAGGGAATTGGCTGATAAGTGCTCCCACCAAAGACTCTGTGTGCTTAAATTAAATGTGAAACACAATCAAGAGAAACATTTGCTGGAGTACAAAAAGGGCTTGTTTACTTTTGCAAAGCAAGTGGTTTTAATAAAAACTTGATGACACTTACTGCACATTATAAAGAGCAGAACACTGGTCCTGAGCCAGGGCAGACAGTCTGAGCGCAGCTCTGGGCTTTAGAATTGTTTTAGAATTTGCTTTTTCATTGTCATCTGGGCCTCATTTTTTTACACACCCTTCTATTTAACATATTTCAAAGGGATATCTGGGCCAGGAATATAGTTAGTATATTGCTTACAAATTAATTTGTATGAGCTTTATTTGTAATCTACTAGAGGCCAGGAACAAACTGTTAATGTCTAATAAAGGAAAACCATTTCTGATGATGAAATATGTAAAAGAAACAACTTGGCTCTGCCTTGCTCTGACCCCTGACCTGGAGGTGCCAGACATTTCATTTCACCTGCCTCCTTTTTTTTTTTTTTTTTTTTAATTCTGTTTGATATCAAGAACACAGTACATTTTTAGAGAAACAATACCTTTACTACAAAACCATGTAAATGATTATATACAAAATGGTTACTGGAATTTGGTTTTGTACTGCAGTGACAGAAATAACTAGGTGCTGACATTTATTTACGCTTCCTTAATACTAAGTACATCACTCCACTGATCAGGGTAAAGGCAAAGGCAATCCAGGCTAAGACAAAGGAATAGCCATATTGGCCTTTGGAAACTTCCATTACATATCCATGGCTCTGGTGCAGTTCTTCATGCCTGTCTGTGTAAATGGAAGCTGCAATCATAACACACAGACCTGCAGAAGGAAGAAAATAATAAAGGTCAGCATCTTAAAACATTATCAGTACACACATCTATTCAGTGTCTCTTCTGTTAGCTGCTTCCACCAATGTCCTTTCTTTGCAGATGCTTGTTTTCCATCCTCAAACTAACCTGGAAGCATTTCAAGACATATTTTCAGTTTATTTGGCAGGCTTTAAATTTGAAGTGCTGTTGGCTATCTATGTCATTTGCAGTGAACAGAAAATGGTTCTGAACATCTGGGTAGTTTTTAAGACTGACAAAAAAAAAAGGAGTGCTTGCCTGTAACAATTAGAGAGTTATTTAGTGTGCTCAAGAAGTTCAGCATCTCAAATTCTTTCCCTTCAAAGTTTAAATTACTTTATCCTGAGCAGTGATAACATCCATGTTTTAACTGTCTATATATTACAGAATGGTACAGTTCCCTGTTTAAACAATTATGAAGGATAAGCTATGGCCTCAAGAGCACTACAGAGTTCTCATGCAGCTTGTTCTCTTTGAAACCTTTTCCTGCTTTCCTACATTCATGAAAATATCTTTTAAGTCAAAAGTGTAAAAAAATCACTCACATGACAGGAGCTGGATAACAGAGGTTAACACAAATCTTTCTCCTTGCTTTAGACGGAAGAGTTGAAGAATGAAAACCAGAAATGCCACACAGCAGAAAATCGTAGACAGGATCATGGTGGCCTGAACAGCCTGAATTGATTGATACTCTGCAAAAACAAAGCAGCCTTGATTAAAAATCGTTCCTCTCTTTCCCTTCTCCTGCAAAGAGAAAGGGGCAGAGCCGTGTTCTGTGAGCAGGAGTTCAGCAGATGCAGCAAAGCAGTTGTGTGTGCATTGCAGAGGCTGATTCTCCTCTGCTTCCTTGGTATTAATACAGCCAGCTTGGTATGAAAAAGCTTCTCATCAAACTGAGTGTTAAAATGAAGAGACTTCTGCCACACCCCACCCTCTGCTGCCATCCATGTCCTAGAAGCAGAGTGGAACTGCCAGCTGTCCCAAACAGCTTCCAAATGCAGACCCCAGCCAGACCTGGAGACAGCTCTGTTCAGGAAGGTGCAACCAGACATGATATCCACCCTTGGCACTAGAGTGCAGGTTTTTCAATCAGGTTTTTCATCCTGTCCATTACTTCCCTGTAACTGGGAGCTAAAGTAAGCTAAAGTAGCTCTGTGTAAATCTGCAGCCACTGCAGCCAAGCTGGGCCCCTGTAAATTTCACAGCAGTTTCACCAGATCTGCTGAAGAACACAGACACAGGCAGGGAGGGGCACTCACCATTGAACTCATCAGTGATAGCCACACAGATGCTCGTATTCGTGGTACACACTCTCCAGACATCTGCAGAAAAGTTATCTCCCACCCACCAGGCCTGCAAAATAAAAGTAAAGGGCTCTTACAGGGAGAAAAAAACAAAAAACCCACAAAACTCCTTTGTTGTCCAAGTGTCAACTGATTAGATACATCAGCTGTAACAATTTTTTGTTCATTTTTGATACTTAACCACTCAAATGAAATGTGTGATCTCATGGCATTTCAGAACGAAGGGTATATAATTATCCACACATCATTCTCATTTTAGACCTCTGTGAAGTAGGTAAGGGCATCTTAAACATCCCAAAGCACAAGGGATTTCCACTGTTTGGGCAGAAATTTTGTATAGTCAGTGATTACTCACTCCTTGAGACACGTAGACAAGATGTGCTTTGTTCACCCAGACCCTGTTTAGGATGCACACCTCTCTGAAGGAACAGCATTTGCTAATTTGCAGGAAATAGCATCACCTGTGAAACAGAAGTCCTTTATAGATGTTCTGGTTCCTGCCACTGAAATGATTAATCTCAATGCAATGCAGCTGTGCTGAGGTACACTATGGCATCTGTCTGGAAATGGCTGACAAATTAACATTCTCCTGTGGTATTTCTATTTTGAGGTTTTAACATTCAAGGCAAAATGGTTCTTCAGCATCTGAGCAGATTTTTACAGTAGCCTGGAAAATGACGAGCACTCCACAAGTGGCATTTCCTCAGGAAACCCATTCCCATTCCAATAGCTACCCAGGCCTTTGTTTTGACTGGAGCTGCACAAAATGAAACTTTTAAATACGATTCCTGGTAGGATCTGCTGCTTAAATAGACATTCCAGAAGCCTCAGAGCTTAGTGGGTAGCTTTGCAAACAATACTGCAGTTAAAACTATAATATATTATGGTAGTATGCATATGGATAAACAGAACACTGTGTTTTAAGACAAAGAATTACTTTCTCAGAATGCCATTCATTTGGATTTTACAGTCCCAGTTCAGTATGTTATATTTCAGCTCTGAGCTCTATATAATATATAGATACATAATATAAAATCTATTAGAAGATGGTCGTACAGTTTAAGTTTTTAAATGTTCAAAGGTAGCTAATGACACAAAGCAGAGTGCACAGGCTTTTATTTCTGCAATAATTTGGGCTGTGAGTAGCAGATTTGAAATAAGATTAGGTTGCTTTGCCCACTGTCTTTGCTTTCTAAATATTCAAAGGGAGCAGGGTAAGACAACCTGTTCCAGTGCTCAGATAATCATCTACTTCCATGGAACAATACACCAGCTGACTAAAATGTAACACCTGATTTTGCAGACTTTTGCAATAAAAAGTTGTAGGTAACACAAAATTTTACTTGGAACATGGTCTTCACTAAACAGTATTTTTTAATATCAAAAGCCTGTACATACATCAGACCTCAATGACAGATTCCAGTGCACAAACTTCTGATCAGGATAGTGGGCTGTTTTGGAAAATGGAGAATTCCATTAAAAGCGAGATATAAATATTGGAGGGTAAATTCTTTTTGATCACAAAAATAAAATGGAAATTTGAAAACAGTGCAACAGAAAATATTCTAAAGCTTTGTGCTGAAGCTACTTCAACTTAAAGGACACAGATACATTCATGGTGTCACTCATGATTTAACTGAGCATCTTGGAGAAACACTTGTGAGGCAAAGCACACCTTGACTGACATTAACCCCACATATTAATCACCAGCTGTTTGACTTTAGGTTATTGACACAAAAGGACAGTGGATTTTTCCCCCCTCTCTGCTTCATGTCCAGCTGAATCAAATCCCAGGGCTCCACCCTGTAAATATCCTCCCTGGCCAAGTCTCTCCCAGGCAGAGACTGCTGCCTTGAGCTTACAATAGGATGCCATGGACAGCCTTATCCACCAGCAACATGCATACCCAAGGCATTTTTGTTACAGAAAGGTCTTTGCATCATTTCTTTGCTTCAATTTTTATGAAGCAAAGAAATCCCAGTGTGTTTGAGAGACAAGGAGAAGAAACAACACTTACACTGTCGATAGTTGAGATGAACAGCAGTGCTGCTGAGGTTATGTGAAACACAATAATGAAGGCCAGGAGAATCAGCATCCTTGCTCTGGGGAGGCTTTAGGTTGAGATAAATCTGTTGAACATAAGAAAGTATATGAACAATCTTTAAGAGCTGCCAGTGGATCAACCTGCAGTTCTGGTGCTGTTAGAGACTGTAACAGCTGGAGTCCACAGCACAAGTTCTATCTCTGCAGATACTTAACTGGCATCACAGCTGTAAATGAATCACAACTTGAAATGAAGCCCAAAGCTGCATTTTGCAACCAGCATGATGGCTGCAGCGAATAAACACAAAGAAGTTTTATTCTGTGCGCAAGGAAAACTCCTTCACATTGGCTTTTAGAGAAGTGCATTTCAAATTACAGCCTCATGTGCAGTGATGAAAATATTTCCACTGACTGCAGTAAGGTCTTGTTCC
>JAYDZK010000044.1:5980144-5993797 GCA_034509185.1 Euphonia xanthogaster
GCTCTTCCGATCTCAGTAAGGTCTTGTTCCAACCATCATTCCAAAGAAGGAAGAACCAGATTTCAAAAGGATGCTTGTAGAACAAAATGAAGTGCACCAAGAACTCCCTCCTAGATTTAGTAACACCTATGTTGTACCATATGCCTCACATCCTTTGTTCACACAGTTATAAGTTTTATCCTTTGAATAATTACTAAGGACTACTATTTTCTTCAATGTATTGCTCCCACTGGTAGGGCTGAATAAACCCATTAGTTACATAAAAATCCAGGTAGCTATTTTATGTTCAGTCACTTAATACTCTCTGTAGGCTACTTATTACCTTCATACCTTATTTAACCAGCCTGTTGCAATGTCACCTCTCACATGAAAAACAAATATATACAAGAGAATCAGAAACTGTTTTTAACTGGAATTCCCAGGAAATCTGTGGGCACATAACAAACAGGTTAGGGAAAACTACTGCTACTAATACTCAGAAAAATGCAAGTGCTTGACATATCTATTTCTTCTTGGCCAGAAATTCTTTCCAATTAATGTATGCTGTAAGGAGTCTGCAGTCTTGCAGATCTTTGCAGTTAAGGTGCACCACTCTGTACATCATCTGCATGTTATCACTCACCAGTACATTAATGCATATTTCTCCCTTTGCTTTGGACACATTCTATGATGTCAAATGATGACACTCAGATAACACAGTAAATATCCAGAAGAAAGGGCAGTTAGGAATTTTAAGACTTCCACTATTTTTTTCATGTCTAATCCCCTCTCTCCTACTGCCATTTACTGGAATCATGAACCCATATGAATAATTTAACCAAATAAAAGGACTACTCTGACAGCATTTTTAAAGCAGCTCCACTGGCACTCTCATCAGGGCAAATAATAACTACTCTGCAAAACTTTAACAAAAAGATAATTGACAGCATAATAACTGAGTGAATAGAGACCAGGAGTTCCAGAATAATCCTCTCCATCTCCACTGCAGTAGAGAGTTATAACAAGCTCAAAGGCAAATAGCATTGAAGTACTTTTTTGAAAAATAAGGGGACAGCCTTATATCCATATCTAATTACAATGATTGAATGGGACAGCCAAGTCAAACCCTAAAATAGGAAAAGCAGCTACTCTAGTGTGTATTACTTCCCATTTCCTCTCTGTTAAACTCTGCCTTCCCAGCACAATGAGGAACAGAAAGTGGGAATTGCCTCCAATGAGGTGATTCTACTCTATGACTCAAGGTCCTCTGAATCCAGTTCCACTTCTAGAAATGTCATTCATGGTTCTCCATCAAGCCTTGCTTGAATGAAAGGAAGAAGAAAGGAAAAGAAGATATTTTGTGGGTTTGTATAGTGCCACATCAAAACATTTTCATTGTGATATATACCAGTCTTTGCACAGCACTCTCTTGCCTTGTGGCTGGTTTTTTTCTGAGGTTCATTTCTTGCACAGATGGTATCTAAGCATTCAATATTGCAACAATCATCTGCCATATAAGGAGAGAGAACCAAATTGTACTTGGTATCATTTTAAGAATAACAATACAATTTCATCTTATTACATGAAGTAACATAAAGTAAGAGAGACCAAAAAATGTAACCTAATTAAAAACAATCTTACAAAAGCAAGACTTGCCAGCACAGAAGAACCCACTTTATCTTCATTCAAATGAATGGTTTTGTTTTACTGTGTTCAGCCATAAAGAGAAGTGTTTCGGACAGGATAGATAAACATGTATGGCTGGTGAGAAGAAGATATTTTTTGTTTTACCTAAATAAAGCCAAGATTAAATGAAAGAGATTTTTGTTTCATCTCTACAAAAAAAAAACAACAAAAAAAAAAGGAAAAAAAAAAGACAGTAAGAAAGTCCTGATGGGTCTGACATTTCTTTTTTGAAGACCTTTCCTAACAACCATCTTTACATTCCCCCTCCTGCCTTGCTGGCAACTGCTCCCTTCACAAGCTGCTACAACTTCTGTGCACACAGTGCTAAACAATGACACATGGAGACAGGAATTAAATACACTGGGGGAAAAGAAGGAGACAGACCATTTCCAAGTAATTAATACCAGGAAAAGACAAGAACTGGTTATCCAATCTGTCATGCCTGAGCAGGATCCCAGAAGTGCACAGACCTCAATCACTCCTACAAACTTTCCCTTCTCATGGAGACCCAGAAGTTTCTGTGGTTCACCCCAGCCTGCACAAGGAATAATGAAGGGAGGAGGGTTTTCCAGAGAAACTGTCTGTGATTTGTGGGCAGGAAGCAAAGAGCAGCTCCCCTCTTCTAAGATGCAGCCAGCAACATTGCAGATGCTACTACAGAATCTGCATCCCTCTCTAGGCAGAAATTCTGGATTTCATCTCTCAGAAAGATTTACTAGTCCTTCTCAACTTCACAAAATGCTGGAATTCAAACCTTACAGTGCAGACTCAAGATTCTTCCACTCCCTCAGCTCTCCCTTCCCTAATCCTCTGAGGACAGCCTGCCTGGGAACATCTCCTAGCAGCAGGCAGCTCCTTATAAGCAAGGGAAGGACACAGCTACAGAGCACTGTTTGCATTAATGTTCAGAATTCTTATTCCACTAGGGTATTACTAACCAAACACTTTGGTACCATCCTATTCTGCACACTAGCTGTACTCCTTTTCATATTTACTATGAACTGCTTCCTGGGCAGAGTGATTTTTCACCTTCTCTCACGTGCAGTTGAAACACACCATGCTCTCAGGTCAAGGTGTTCATGAATTTAAAGTATACTGCCTTTAGGCACGGATGAAGGCTGGGATGATGCAACAGATATTGCCCATCATTCCCAAAATTGGCTTGAATTCTTTTAATAGTTTTTACACACACACACAAATATATGAGAAAAGCTTTTTGGACACACTACACTTACGATGACGGAGCCACCCCTCTCAGAAGTACATGATGAAAAGACTACAGGCAACAGTTACAAGTTGCAACAAGGAATATTCCAATTGTGAAAAAAGTATTAATTATATTCAATGAGCATGATTAAGTACTGGAACAGGGCCCATGAGGCTGTGGGATCTCCATTCTTGGACATCTTCCTGACTCAACTGAAGCAAGGCCCAGAACGTCCTGATCTAACCCCCTGCTTGGAGCCAGAGTCTACACTAGAGACCTCCAGAGGCTCCTTCCAGCTCAGCTCTCCTGTCAATCTGTAGCTATTTCAGGAACCTCCCTGTACTACCCTCAGCAAAGCTCTGACAAAAGAGAACATAATATTTGACTTAGCTCATCCCATGTGCCATTAAAAACAGATTTGGGGGTTACAGTTAGGATGACATTGGATGTCAACATGAATTCCTTCAATTGCAAGGCTGAGCATTTAATACCACTTCATAAGGTATGGTGTAAAGCAGAAGTGGACAGATACTGCTGAGCTACAAGAGCAGACTGCCACTGGATCTAGAAAGAGTAAGTTACAGGAATCCCACTGAACACATCCAGATTTGCTGTGGTAATAAAGCTTCCCACAAATGCTGTTAAGTTCCAGGATACTTACACAAAACACATCGAAAACAGAAGGCCAGTTGGAGCAACAACATATATTGTTTTTTAGTTAGTGCAGAAGTAATGCTCCAGTGCTACTCCATTTTACAGGGGGAGGATAAATGCAGCAGTCACACTTCTCTTGAATCTCTTCAGCAATGCAGACTTTTGGAAGCAGTAGTTTGCACTTGCCATGGGAGAGAGCCTGATGAGCTTTAGAAGTGGCTAAGAAGGGCCTCTGCTATAATCTCCTGGACATGCAGAGACAAGTATGTTTATACAGGATAAAACACTACAAAACACTACATCACAGAATTGCACAGTAAAGTAAGGTATCTAGGCCAGGGTTTCCAACATTTCTGAACTGTAGTGTTTCAAAACTGGGTTGTCTTCCTGTGTCATATCACACACAAAAACACATCCCCTGCAGAAAAGCCTCAGTTTATCTCCAGGATAAAGTTTATCTTTCATGTCCATCAGTATAAAGAAACATTACTATTTAAGTTTTTTAGTACAGCAAGCAAGCAAAAATGAAAATAGTCTTTGACAGTTCTTAACAGAAGTTTTATCACTACTTTCCAACCCAGATGTCATCTCCACAACAAATGCTTTCCTTTCCTCCCATGCAGTTCAACTCTGCTGCCAGGCTGTTTCTCATGTTTGTGCATACTCAATTTTGGAACCAGCAATACACAGGGCAGCGTGTTTATCCTGGGCTCATTTGCATTGGAAAGGCTGAAGCCTACCCTCCAACACTGGCTGCTGCCCTCACTCCCTAAGATCAAGTCAGGGGTTTTTATCATCTTCATCTGAGCCCATGTCTGAGAAATCTTCCACACAGACAATCCTGCTTCATACCCTTAGAAACACGGTGAAATCTCTGCAGAACAGCTCCTGCTCTGCACAGACCAAGGCTGGGGGTGTTCAGACTCTCAACACCCACATTCAGAGTGCTGAAAAGACACACCCAAAACAAGGGGCAGAGGAGCCTGCTAAACAAGTTACCATACCTGCAGCTCTCTCACTGAGATGTTTCATTGCAACAAGGACAGCAGGTCTTTGGACCATCAATAAGCATTCAGTTCAGTTGAACTTTCTTGAGGTCATTGGTATAAAACTGAATCAAAGCAAACTTTAATTATCAATTCTTCTGCCCCTCAGTGCTGCAATTAAGTCTGAAAATGTGAATTTAGAAGACGTCTGTATACTTGTAGCATGAGAAATCTGTCGTCTTGTGATGCATCATAAGTTGTTTGGATTTACATGTTTTTGCTCGGAGTTCTTGTGCCACATCTCATGGTGTCTCATGACATGTGAGAACTCAGAAGCTGGCTCACATTTTGCCTGTACCATTGTCTCTCAACTTGCACAAAATTCCCTGGTTTATGAAGAACAGACTGATACTGTTAACTTTCTTCTTTTCTTTTTCTTTTATCAAGTATGAAGGGTTCTTTTTTTCTTGTGTGATTCTCAGAACTGGAACCAAAAGTGAAGTTCAGACAGCAGACTTTCTCCCAAGCCAGCAAGAGCTTTGAGGATTTCAACAATCCTCTAATGCCTAAATATCAAGCAACATAAAGGACGAGAAAATCAGGAAATGCAATACCAAGAGAATAATTACACCAGTTGAAACAACTTACTCCCATTTCTTTATTTCTTCTGTCTGAGACAGTTGGGAACACCAACATTCTTCAAGTGTACATTCAAATTGTGACCTGTTTTCATGCTCAGGTGTTACCCAGCTAACAGTCAATACAGAAACTGAATGTCCTCCTCCAACCAGTCTCTGCAGCCAGCAATAAGTGCTGGATGGCTCTGAGTACACCTCTACAATACTGAATGGGGACCCAGGAGGGAAATGCAAAGTACAAGTAACAGTCTCCTCAGCACGTGGGCTCCCACCCAATTTCTTCCTGGTGTAAAGCTAAGCATGAAGAACAAGGTGTGTTCTACGTGAAATAACATTCCCTGCTTAGTGCTGGCTTTGGAATCAAGAGGCCTACATGTGCTGTGAGCCCCTAGATGGCACAGAGACCATCAGCTCTTTTTGTTTGCTTAATTGAGAACATACTGCCACAGCTCTTTGTGCTACCTATTTTACGTGGAAGGAAGAGAGCTTTTCACTTACATTTCCACCTGCTTTTCTAAGTCCTTCCTCACAAAGCAAGGAAATCAGAAGGAAATTAATCAAAGCTCCTGCTCCCTCCAACCACTGTATGAAGGCAAAAAATAAAATCAATACAGCAAAAAATGAATCCACTCTCTTTTCTAGAGCTCCATTTGAATGGCAACATGTATGGTTTTTTTAACACAATGGCAAAATGAAGTAGGGTCATCCTATCAGTTGAAATTTATTGGTGCCTTTGCAGCAGGCTGTGTTAAGTCCCAGCAACCTCCAGCACAATCACAGGAGTCAGCTTGTTGTGTTTTGATAGTGAAATACACAGGCTTGGAGAGAAACTCACAAGACATAGTATGACCTAGTTTTTTTCAGTTTTCTTTCAGAAAATCATGCCTTGCAACCAAAGCCCTGAGGTCTGCTCTTTGTGTGCACCACATCTAATACAAATGTACACCTATAGCTTAATAAAACCTTTTGTTTTTACCATGTTTGGATGTCTGTCCATCCTGCTGGTACTGGTGGGACTGACAGAGCAACAGCAGATTTACAGCAAACATGCTCATGTGCCTGGCCTCGCTATCACCTGTGTGTAAGGGGATGCTCAAGCACCCTTTCAGCTCTTCCTCAAGCAACTTCATAAACACTAAATCTGGTCTCCTCTTCAGAAACCCCACCTAGTTACCAAAAATGAAAGAGACGCTGATTACAGGCAGGTCTGGCAGATCATCTGCAGCCTTCCTCCCAAGCCAGAACTCCAAAGTCTAGCTGCTCCATACATTTCCAAACAAAACCAAGAAGCAAATTGCAGCAAAAATGCAACATGCTAGCTTTGAGTATGGAGACCAAAAGAAGCAGATGTTTCTAATTTCTTAGGAATGCTTTTAATAAAATTTTGACCTAGGGATGCCAGCATTGCTGCCACTTCTGTAACTCTGTCATTTATTTGCAAACAAGTTTGGACTGGGTTTAGACTTGCCCTACCACTCCTCTCACTATGGCCCTGCTGTGTGCACTGCAGAGGAAAGTCACTCTGCCATGAAGCCTTTGTGGGCAGACTCAGCAGAAGAAAACCAGTTATGGGAACCCAGGGACACAATGCCCTGTTGTGGGGCGGGGAAGTGTCACTTACCAGGAAAATGAGCCTTGTGACAGCTTACCTGAAAATCCTAAAAAATAGCCTGAAGCTTAAAAACTTCAAGATAGATCTATTCAAATACTCCAGCAAAATCTGGAAGAGATGTTACTAGCCACCATGTGCTGCGAAGACAGTTTGGCAGGTACAGAAGTCAGCTGCCTACACAGACAGACATATTTGAATAAAAGTCTTTAAGACTTCATCTCCTCAAAACTGCTTTTTAGAGAGTTTTGTATGGTCAGCAGAAAGAGAATGTTTTTCCTCCTCCAGCAGCACAAATCACACCATCCTCAAAAGTAAATCTTTTACACATTCTTCTGTTTCCCTAAAGCACTTTTTGTTGTAACTGTACTTTTATACTAGATAATAACAGTCTCATACTTAAGATGTTCTATATCTGCATCTAACCCCAACACAACCCACAGTGGTGTAAGGTAGGCTGACATATTACTAAATAATACCGAAATGGTTGCAATTAATCTCTGATTCCCATCATAGTCATACATTCTTCCACCTTCAGTTTATGCTGAGCATCATATGCCTTTGGCAAATGCTAACAAAACAGTCTTTAATCAAAGATACCCCATGGTTCAAGGGATTTCTCAAAGGGCACATACTGTTTGAGAAAACTCAGCAGTAATTTGAAAGAAGTAACTGCTTGTGTATTGCAGTTTCTGGTGTCTTACAAAACATAAAAGTATTCTGTCAGCTTTCACAAAGGAATGTGCAAAACGTGTTATAAAATGTTTGTAACTTAAGCATGTATGGGTAGAGCTTAACTGTATTCTTAGAGAATTAAAGAAAGCACACATCATTTCAGGGGCTCAATGCATGCTTTCTGTTCAGCTACTTTGCTTGTTGTGCACCCAATACCACTTCAATGTAAACAAAGCTGTGGTGTACATTAAAACCTTCTTAACAATCAAGCTGGTATAAAAGTACTTAAAGCTTGTTTTTTCTTAAGCTTAACAAGACAAGAACCTCTCATTCTCACTTGCTCATTTTCAAAGATCAAGACAGACTGGGGATATACTTGCTTGCACATAAAGGCAAACACATGGAAGGAAAAAGAACTGTGTAACTTAGAGATGAAAATATATGGATATAAATCAGATGTGAGTACATTTAGGATATAAATTACGACTCTTTAGAGCTGTCACATTCTGGAACAGCCTTACAATCACCACAGCATAGGAAAAAGAGAGTTCCACAAACGGATTTCCGTGATGCAGGGACTGTGCTGGCAGGGCGACTGACCCGCTGTCCTGAGAGAACCCTGCAGCTCTACTCTCCTCTGAAGCTTCTCAACAGCTTCACTGACGTCTCTTTGCATTTCACAACAGGCTTTTTGCATGATGCCCATGCCCTTGGCACTGGGCTGATCTCCCTGCCGGGTTCCAGGGGCTGCTGGCAGTGCTGGCAGCAGTGCAGGCTGTTGGGCAGTGCAGTGACACCGTGCTGACCATGACACAGGCAGCTCGGAGGCACCTCTTGCTTCTCAGGTGGGCAGCAGAGCTTCCAACAGTGAGCAAGGCCTGTACCCCTTGTCTGAGGGTGACCTAAGGGCCCCCACTGCCTGCCAGCCCCCCAGGGCAGGGGTCAGGAAGCACAGAGCCCTTTGCAGCCTGCTGGCACAGCCGTGCCTCTGGCTCCATGGAGCTGGGACAATGACACGCGGCTGTTCCAGTAAGCTATTCAAGCTATGGGAACCCTCCCGGGAACATGCTCCTGAAACAAACAGCTGAGCTGAGGTGTGGCCTGGCCTCACCCCTGCTCAATCACTGTGTGGACACATTTCAGTGTCGAGGGTGTCTCTGTTCAATACCTTGGCAGGGCAGGGAGTGACAGACCAAGTAAAATACCAAACCTCTATATCAGGTTGACAGATAAAATGTGTCCTCAGTCAACGAAAAGGAAAAAAAAAAAAAAAAAGGCACACCTGCAGCATTGACCAAAAATTAACATAGTTCTGAGTGAACCTCAGACCTTGGGCTCTACTGACTACAGACTGCTGCTCATCCAGAGATTATTCCAGATACAACAGAACAGCTCGAATGATTTATGATGTTCCACCTAATTAACCAACAAACAAAGGCAGAAAAGGTCTGTCTTTCCAGATTGAAAGCAATGCATTTAATTCCGTAGAAATAAAAGCTGATATTGTTTTAACTTTGGCAGATGCTCTGTGGAAATTGCTTGCAATTAAATGTGTTGCATTCACTGTTGTAAAATTTTCAAACTGCTTGTTTTGATTTGGCTTTGACTAGCTCTGTGTTGAGAAATTTTGGTTTTAGTTATTTCAGAGTTTACACATCATCTATCAAGAGTGTGAAAACACATTTCTATTGGTGGTACAACAGTTGGTTATAAAACAAAAAGCTTAAACTCTCCACAACTACTACTTTGTTTGACAGCAACACTGTAGCACAGGATTACACTGAATACTCTGCCCACCTCCAAAATGCAATTTTTACACCATAATTTGTAATCAGTGCAGTTAAAGTTGCCACCTGGTCTCTACAAACCCAGGTAGAAGGATTCCTGTACCTTGTTTGAGCACACTCAGTGCACAGCTCTTCTACACTGGCTGCTCTGTGGGAACAGCTCAGTCCCCTCAGCGCCTGGGTCACTTTGCTCTACCCTGCAGCTGCACCTTGACCGGGCTAGACAGTGCCTGGGTCACTGCACAGCCACAGTGCCAGGTAAGGGTACAGCAAGCACCCTGACAGATGGGCAGGCTCAGCCAGACCCCTTCAGTTGTTCACAGACTGTTCTGCAGGCTCTGGACTTGGGTTTGTTTCTGCCTTTGAACTAAACAGTGGGTTTGTTCTTCAGTGGATTGAGTATGGCAAGCCCTGGAGAACAGGTGAGTGTGCAGAGCCCACCTGGCAGCACATGCACCTCAGCAGAGACATCCAGGGCCTTTGGAAGGCCTCCTTCTGTCTGGAAGAAGGCCAGCATTTGGATCTATTTCAGGACACTGAACACCTGCATTAGACAGCTGAGGGAGTGTTCCTACTGCCCACCTCGGCTGTTTGCGGCCCATGCAATTCCAAACATAGCACTGTGTTTAGGAATCACTGAAGCAAACCATAAATATATATCCTATAGCCATCTCTAAGGGGTATTTGAGTCAGTCCACTTTCTGCTCCACCTACAGACTCCTGTGAAGATCTCTACACAGCCAGAGGGTTGTATTTTAAGGTCACACCCAAATTATGAGGCTTCACCTGGCATGCACATACCATCATTAAACCTGCCCATGAAACTTCACCAGCAAAATAAAAAGGTGTAATTACATTTTCCCCATTCAGTGGAGATAAAATAATTCCTTTGATGGATGAATTCAGGCCATCAGGCTTTTTCTTGAGTCTCACCCAGCAAGATGTATTTTCTAATAATTTGATGCTTATCTTCCTAATGGAGTCATAAGCATCACCTGACATTTTGAGATATATTTTACAAAATTATATACTCTCTAAAACAGTAAAGTTTTTAACAAAAAAAAACAGCAAAAACTGAAACGCCACTGCAAAGATCATGGTTTGCTTTGAACATCCAAAAAACAAGCAAACCCTAACAAACACTGAACAGCTCCATGAATGGAATTCCTTAGCACTGTGCTTATGTTCCCCCTGCATTCCCTCTGAGACCAATGTGATTTCAATAAAAGCTGTGCATTCCTTTCTACTTTCAAATTTGGCTGTGCTGAGTTTTTGCATGGATTTTACATACAGTGTTTGTTTCATTTCAGAGTAAATCTCTTTCCTATTAGGTCCTGTAAAACACATTGCCTCATTCTGCTGGGTCTTCTTCCAACAGGAACATGGAGGAGGACCTGGAAAGTACATCTGCCAGCTAGCAGTATAAAAGACCTTGTCCCCAGAGACCTACTTATCTCTTTAATTAAAACACATTCTTGTCCTGATTTATGTGGAGATGTCATGTCTTACATGATGCTCAAGACACAAATCGAATGTGAAGTGCCAGTGGAAAATCAAAATATATTCAAGTGAAAAGGGAAGAGTCTCCTTGTGCTGCCACTGATCTCATTTCTAAATGACAGGGAAACTGCATTATGAAAGGAGACAGCCTACACCTAATATACTTAGCAAAAGTAGAGGAAGGTCTTACTTCTCTAAATACCCATATGGGACTCATCAGTACAACATTCTTCTAATCACTGAAGGAATGTCAGACCTGAGTTGGGAAACGACCTTGAGACAAACATGACAACAAAATAAAAGCCATAATTATAGAAGTAAAAGAAAGACACAAGGCAACTGTGAGGCAGGAGATGCTAATAAATCAAGAGGGGTCAAGTGCATGAACTGAAAGTGGGTGTAAGATAGAGATGTTCGTTTCTTCTAAACAATGTTGGCCAGCAACAGTAACTCCAGCGTCTGTGAACTGAGACAGAATCTTTGTCTAAGATAATAATGTTACAGCATCCTTCAGTCTTGACCTGCTCAGTCTGTTGAACAACTTCCTTTATTAACAAGGTTTTAAATCTGTGTAACCAAATAAAACTAACTGTTTTTCCTCACTGGCAAAGCCACAGCATAATCAACACTGTTTGTATGTTTACGATAGAAGTCTTTCCAGACCACAAACAAAGAATACAACACCAGTAGTGTCTTGCCTACTGATTGGATGTTGTTTTTATTTGAAATTATATTAATGTACCACTTTCCTTCCCAAATGAGCATACTAACAAGAAACTGATCACAGTGAAGAGTCTTCATGGTATTGCTGCATTTCAGCTCCAGTTAATGTTGATGGCTATTGGCAGAGCAATTCCTGGATTCCTGGCTGGGCAGATAGCTACCTGGTAACATCCCCATCAGCCACGCAGCTGGCATGATACAATCTGTACACATCTTTCTTCAGCACGGAGGATTAATCTTCCCTCAGGTATCCCAACAGTCTATTTCCTAACTCAACTCTACAAGTTCACAAGGAGGCTCAGAGAACAGCAAGAGTTCCTTCTTTCAATGTCTTTGAAGCAAAGGTGAAGTCCTTAAATCTTACGCTGAATAAAGTCATATCAGCCTCTGGTGGCCATGTTTACCATATGCCTTTGTTTCCACTCCCACTTTGATTTCACCAGCTGTGGCAAGTACCTGTACCCCAGCTGCAGTCCTTAGGATGGCATTTGTCACACACTCTCTTACAAAAATCTTGCTGGACTGTGCAGCAAACTGCAATTCCCATTTCTCCCCCCAGTGAAACTCATGCCCAATAGTTCCCTACCATTTGTATGGATTCCTGCCTGCCCACACCTGCAGCCAACTGGCACCTCAGTCCCAGCAGCCCAGCCTCACAGCTCTTTCCTGAACTAAACAGACAGCAAAGCCTTCAACATCTGAGAGGAGGTCTGGATGAAGGAGTCATTATAGACCATTTTTATTTGACAGAAAAAAACATCAGGCAAGAAGGCTTATTTTATATAGCTAACACACCAACACTGTATATACAGAGTCTGCAAGTAAATAAAGGAAAAGAGCTACATTTTGTTTTTCTGATGATGAGCCAACCATAGCTGTTTACTTCCAAAGTTCCTAAAGAAAACGCAAAAAAAAATTCAGTGTGGATTTCACAGCTATTTAGTGTGTTTCTTCACAGCCCTGTATCAAGTCAGAGGATACTACTAAGATGCTCTACAGCAATAATTACTAATCATTTACATACTATTCCCAATTGCTGTGAGCAGGGGAAAAAAAAAAAAAAAAGACCTTCCTGCACTATGTGAACAAAGTATTCCTGCCAATAAATTAAAAGAGAGGCTGAACTGCAGATCGCTTGATGGCAGCATTCTGTGGGTAAGAACAAGTCGTCGATAAGCCTGCTGAGGAACAGATAGAGTGTACTCTTCTTCCTAGAAATGTCCAAACAAGGAGCTGACCTCTCAAATTCAATACTCAATATTGCAGACAACCCGCAATACTGAGAGCTGCCTGTCCGGTATCTGACACACAACATTCCCAATGTAAGTGGGGCATTACCTATAGACAAAAACCACCCGTGAGTGAAACTGCAGTTTGACTCAAGCAGAAAAACGTTTAATGCTGGCCAAAACTTCATAAACCAAAATCTGCGCTGAATTATATCTAAGTGTATTTTCCTTCCACTGTCGAGGGGGGAGCTGCCAGGAGCTGCTACAGCGTTACTGCAACACACGCGAACTCCGCTGAGAGTTCATTACAGAAAAGAACAGAAAGAAACTATCCCGTGAAGAACGCGAACTTTCTGCTGGCTTGGCCCAGCCTGGACTCACTGGCGAGGAGCCCCTCGGCCCGCCCCGTCCCGCTCCCGGACGCCCGGGGCGAAGGAGCGGAGCCGGGGCTCGACGGGACCGGGACCGCTCTCTCCGGCCGGCCCAGCGACGGCGCAGCACCACAGCCACCCAAATGAAATGTGCTTCGTAGCAGACAAATATGTGCTTTTAATGTTTCCCCATTTCTGACGGGTTTCTTCCTCCCCTGGCCGGCGAAGCCGCCCGCTCCCCCCACCTCCGCCGCCGCCCCGCTCCCCCCGCGCCCCCCCGCCCGGCCGAGGCTACTCACGGGCGCGGGCCGGCGGGCAGCTCTCCGGGGCTGCGACCGTCTGGCGGCGGCGGCGGTGCCTCCGCCCGCCCTCCTGCGGGAATGATGTCAGCGGCGGCTGGGTGTGGAACCAGAAGGGCTTTCAAAAGTGCCCCCCGGCCGCTGGCGGCGGGAGAGGGGTGTGAGCGTGTGTGTCTGCGAGAGTGTGCGGGCGCGGAGGGAGGGACGGACGGACGGGGCGCGCACAGGAGAAGCTTTCTCCGCCCGTTCCCACTCAGGCGGGCATTGAGGCGCGCCGCCGCCCGGCCCTCCCCGGGGGCGCTCGGCCCGC
>JAYDZK010000044.1:5994338-6008061 GCA_034509185.1 Euphonia xanthogaster
CTGGGGCCGCCCCGGGCGGCAGCGAGTGCCATGTTAGGGCAGAGCTGCCCTGGCCGGGAGCCCGGCGTGCCAGGCTCGGCTCGCTGCTGCCTGGGCTTGTTCGTCACGGAGAAAAACGTGTGTGTGGAGAGCTGAGGAAAGCTGCGCTCATAAAGCCGTCCCCGGGCAGCACAGGTGAGAGCGGGGTCACTGCCCGCGCCTCACGCCCGCCGCTCTCCTGAAGGGTTCACCAGCCACCATCGCCAGTGGCAAACATCAGTCACCAGCCGTGCCCGTTTCCAGCTTGGCTTTCACGTAGCCTTCGTCAGCGGGGCGATGGTATTTACCGTGACTCAAGCAGGCTGAAGACTGTAATTCGGCTTTTTGGCTGCCTTGCACGTTTTGGTGTGGGTACAGCGTCTTTGCTTGCTCAGATGGCTTAAAGGTCTCACCTGCCCTTACCACAGTGTGATGTGGGCGAGGAAATCTGGCTGTTCCCGTGATTACCAAGCTGT
Source organism: Euphonia xanthogaster (assembly GCA_034509185.1). Classification (NCBI taxonomy): domain Eukaryota; kingdom Metazoa; phylum Chordata; class Aves; order Passeriformes; family Fringillidae; genus Euphonia; species Euphonia xanthogaster. Next base: position 5,994,833 of record JAYDZK010000044.1, read on the forward strand.
CTGCTTTACATTGGTTTCTTCTGTGTCTTGCCCTCTGTTACAGTTCTGTACAAGTTGCTGTCAACATGTATTTTGGATGTTACCTAAAAATCCAGCAGACCATGACTCTTTCGGTTCAGACTGTACGTGCAAGTTTACAAGCACTGTTTCCCAATCCCAGAGATTACCTGTTCTGTTAGAACTGTAGTGAATTCCAGCAACTCCATCCCTATTCCTAGAGTCTTTACACAGATAGCAACTATTACGCTGAGCAAAAACGCTGTGTTGGTCACTACTCAAAAATTAGCAGCATGGCCCTACTTCATTAGACCTTCATTTTTTCTGAAGCGCAGCATTAGTGCCCTTGTGCAGCTGTTAGGAATCTCACATCTTGCTAAAAAGCAGAATTATAGGAACACTATGAAAGAGTTGCTTTGTCAGTGTAACATCACCAAACGTTGCAAGCAATTCAACTAGGGTGGATGGCATTTGGTGGCAGTCTAATCTCTTATGGTGTCTTTTGCACTCTGATATTAGCCTCAGCTCTGTTCTAACTGCCAAACACATCTTGCGTTCACAATCACTTCAGGATCATACACAAGAATATCCAGTGCCATAAACACTCCCCAGCGCTCACTACAATTCACATTTCTCTATGCTCATGTATTCCAAGTTTCTGGATAGGAAAGCCTGGCACTTAAAGTAGTGGCTGCTTCTTCATTTGTACAACACCTTGTTTCTGGTAAGTGCCTTGAGGTTAGACTGGAGTGGGAATTCAAAGTGGCTCTCAGGGGAGATGTTCATAGCTGTGGGGCTGAAGGAGCAAAAATGAGAAACTTACGAGTATCGAGTGGAGGATACAACCCTGCTTGTCAATTCCCAGGGATTTCAGGAAAGTGGTACCTCACACTGAGCCAACCACTGAAGGCATGACAGCCTGACTTCCACTGAGCTGAAGTATTAGAGCTGAAGTCACTAAAACATTCCTCTCCACAGAGATAAGTTTATAAGTGGAATATGACAACAGAACACTTGATTTTTAAAACCAAAGGTGTTGCTTACAACTCAAGGTATTAGAAGGAGGTTAATCATCATGCACTGCATTTGAAGTGCTGCTTGCTAATTAGTGAGTAATATTGTCCCTATAGGAAAACATTTATTGTTAAAAATTTGGGTGTCCTTTCTTCTCCCTCAATGCCTCATGCTTGCATTTTTAATTGTTGAATAGCTGTTATCCATATTTTATCTTAGCTAGAAGCTGAGTAAATGCTTTTAAAGCAATATTAACATACTGCCAGATGACTAGAGGCTTTTCCTGGAAATAGATTCTCCAAGTTCTGCTTTTCAGGCTTATCTGAAAGAGGTGTTGACCTTTTTCCTGCCTTTCCCTCCCCTAATTTGCAGGAGGGATGATGATGGGAAGAAAAACTTGTTACATCCAAGTACCCCCTTCTACTTTGCTAAGCTGACAGCGAAGCTGTTTGAAAGCAAAGTCACTAACAGAATTCCTGGCATGGAAACACAAGACAAGCCATGCCATTCCATGGCAGTTCTTCCTGCTTGTCTTGCCGTGTCCTAGACAGTATCTTTGAAAGTAGCCAGAATTCATAAATGAACAGAGGTATCTCTCCCACTTCCCACTACCAGCTGCCGTGCAGTGAACACAATTTACCTGTGTATTTGAGATAAGCCTTTTTTTCCAGTAGTTAGAATTCCCTTTTCCACATGAGGAGTTTTCAGAGCAAAGTCTGAAAGTGCAGGCTGAGTAGTCATCATGACCAGGAGAGGCTGTATGATGGAACTGCAGGCTCAAATATTGATCTTACTGGCACAATGTGCATTGGATGGGGAGAGTTCCATGTGAAACCTTGATTTAGAGGCAATTTGCAAATATGTAAATGGACCAGCAATGGAAGTGTTGATGTCATTAATTTGTAATATAACAAGTGGAATAATAAGGTGGGGTTTTTTTACTCACAGTGATTACATAGCTACAATTTATGCTTTACCATGTATCTGTCAAGAAGGTGAGCAAGTTCAGTATTTTTGTAGCTAGCAGGGATCAGGGCATGCTCTGTGCAATAAGAGGCTGTAAGTAAAACCAGGCTAACAAGATCTTTGGATCTATCTGAACAGGAATACAAGTCAACCTGGAAGAAAAGAACCTCCTGATTGCCACTGACTCCAAGGAAGAGAAGCCTTCAGACTAAGGGAGCTGCTGATCAGAAGGGTAATTGTGTAATTACTTGTCCCACTGCTAAATGGCTTCTGTTAAAAATATCTCTGCCTACACAGGCTGTAATCTGACTTCTCCCAAAATGGAAATACTATCCCAAAACTCCTAACAAGAGGAATATAAGGCACTGTCCTCTGCAGGCATCCTTGTAACACCAATCCGTTAGTTTGTCACAATGAAAACTAATGTGCCAATGAAAGACTTCTAGCACAGTAACAAAACTGACACTGTATTTTTTTTCAAGAATCTGTGCAAGAATCCTCCATATTGTTGATTCAGAGTATGCAACACTACTAGACACTTTCTGTGCTTACTTTTCAAAAAGAAGTTACATTTACTGCCATGCCAACATATGTAATACTAATGAGCTGGTGCTGATTGGGAAGTGGTTTCATCAATGAAACTGAGTTCAAATTTAGGCTTGTATGGCAGTGCTGCCATGTCTATAATTGAATAAATAGGAAGTGTGTTGTAGGACAGTTTTACCATTGGATAGTTTAATAAGGAGCAGGATGGAGAAAACAGCGAGAAAGAAAAGAATGACATGGACTTTTCCTGTTTTGTGGCTCTTTTAAAGTCCATCCAAAGGAGCTGCTATGCCATAAATTCATTAGTCCCCTAAAAACCATTGAGCCATAAAAACACCTTTGTCCCACTTTTCCTTTCCCTCTGCAGGGATCAGAGGGTTCTTTGCTTTCATCCCTAAGAGCCCTGGTCTCAGACCTGTACAAACCTTAGTGTATCCTTGGTAAAGAACCTGACTCACATACCCCTTCCCACTCCAGCCTTGGGAATGTTTCCTCCTCCTCCTCAAAGAAACATTGGGAGATTAAGCAAGAGCAGCAGCTTCCCAACAATTCTTAACTCCTTGAGAACTGAAGTCCTTGTTCAGGCTTGCTGAGTCTAGAGCAAGGAGCTTGGAAGGAGTTCTGACAAACTTACGAAATCCTGAGGGATCAGAAGACATTTCCTTTTTCTCCTTCCCTGCTTCCATCAGTTATTGTTCTTCACTGCCTCTTGAACAAGTCCAAAAATATCCTGAAAATTAATATCTTTCATTGGTTGCGGTTAGGCTGTGCCGAAATAAGACTTAGGCATAAAAAGCACAGATTTTCAGGAAGCTAGTTCCATGGTTTGTACAGCAAATAAATATAGGAGATATTAATTGAAATATTTGTTTACCAAGTTGATCTGCAGGATATGCAAATCTGTGGAGATGACATTTAGTAAAAAGGAAGAGCATTCCCTTCCTTTCTTCCTCACTGCTGGGTGTTCTCCTGGAAAATGCTTTTTTTTTTTGTATTAATGTTATAATTACTTTAAGAAAATCAATAAAAAATTCTGGCAAAAAGTAGCCAAGGCAAATTGTAGTGCTGCTTCTGGATGAAACAAAGTTGTCTGCCAGTGCAGTGATCGTTTTATGAGAACTTCCTAAAACCAGTCCCTCAGAAAGTGGTTATGGATGAAAGTGGCAAAAGCATTAAGTCCAGAGACCTTTAAATCAGAGGGTATTTTGATGCTATTGGCTACTGGATCATGTCTCTTTAGCCCATTTGCAGAGTTTTTCTATTTAGTAAAAACTTGGCCAGACAATGGTAAATTAAAAATTAGCTTTGTAACTGGATCTAGCTATTAAAATGCTTTAACATTAGGATTTAACAATCGTAGCTTTGTTTGGAAAAGAAAAGGATATAAATTGGCAAGGACTAAAGGCAAGCTACAACAAAAAAAAATTGCAGAGCCTCTGAAGTACAGTGCAGTATGTCAAGGGCTTAATACATTACAAATAAACGTGTGTGTGGCTTACCATCCTGCCAAAACAATTGCAATAGCAACCCAACCCTCCAAACAGAGTTTTACAAATCAAATACCATAGAAAAGAACTTATAACCCATCACTCTGCTAGAGATGGGAATTCAGAAGACTGAATTGTATTATTACAGAGGGATAATAAGGCCTTGGCCACAGAAAATTTGCTGTTGTTTGAAGTCTGCAGGAGGGTGCAGTTGGAGTGGCAGGACTAGGATTTCATTGTACAAACAAAATGCAAAAGAAGGTCAAAGTACCCTACAAGAAGACACTATTTTGAAAAGTAGACACTTGAAGTGCTTAGAGGAAGAATGTATTTTGTCACTTTGGCTATTGACCTTGTAATTCAAAAAAGGCACAAATTTTTTAATCGCTTTAAATCGTTTAGAATAAATTAGAAAATACAGTCTTTGCTTCTCCAAGAGAACTACTCACTCAATGCACTCCAAACAACATCACATAGTTGAATGCAAGAGTTAATAGATTTTCATCTGATCTGTAAAGTAAAATAAGCTACTTAGGATTTTTATTTCGTACAAGTGGCCAAACAAGAAGACTTACCCATCTGCAGCCAAAGCTGAGTGACAAGCAGCTCCACCAGTGAGGACACTGCTTCTGTATGGATCTGTTCTGCAGAGCACACAGGTAAGTAAACAGGGACTCTGAGCCATCAGTGGGATGGTTCTGTTTCCCTCCCCATGGAGCAAACCACAGCATTCCAGCAGAATTCTCACCAATAGCAAGCCTGATGTGCAGATGCACTTCTCTCCATATAAATTTGTGCACATGTACATTGTACACTATCAAATATGTACCCATAGAAATCCAAACCCAGGAACCAGATCATCTGAAAAGAATTGTTGGGTTAGCATAGCTTCTGAGGACTGGACCACACTGCAAAGATTCTAATTCTATATATCATTTGGAAATCCATCTTTGTTTGTTATTATGATGTCTCCATGCATGTGTTAGCTCCTTCTAAGTGTCTATTAGAAAAACACAGTATTGTTACTCCTACTGGATTCTTATGTAATTTTAAGTATTTTAATGGCCACTTAACTAAATCCCACAACAAGCAGTACAGAAAAGGGAGAAAACAGTCTTGCTGAAGTCAGTGGAGTATGCATTTAACTCTTCATGAGAGCATTGGGGTGCTGTGTGAAACATGGACATGGCAATGAACCAGATTCTGCCTGCAGATATGCATTCTTTAATCTCATTTATTTAAGTGGATGTTGCCACAGGCAAAATTTGGACCTGTGTACTCTTAAACTAGAAATTGTTTTCATAGTGATTGCAAGTATTAACATTAAATGTGCACAGCATGACTGCCTTATCATTAATAAGACCTAAGCTTTTAGTGCATTAAAGTTTTAATGAAAAGCATAAATTTGAAGTAGTAATGATTCTTACAAATTTTGCATTTTAAATCCTGGTAAGTAAATAGTGCATAAGGGTATCAGGAAACAGCAGTGTGTTGTAATTCTTGCAACATTATTACAAGTCTCAGGCATCTACTGTTTTCTCAAAGGCAGTCATAGAAAATATGTGAGAGCCTTTTACCCTCATATTAAAAAAAAAAGAAAATGTATTTGTTATCTAAATGAAGCTCAAAATTCTTTTTTTGATGCCTATAATTTTTTAATCTTATAATAAAATATGTTGCAGCCTGACACAATATTTTTGAATGTAGGTGCTTGCCAATACTAAGATGTTATCATAAGGGTCTTCTTAAAAAAGAATCTGAATCTTCTTAAAAAAGAATCTGAATCAAAGCAGCTGAATCTGTATTATAATAGCTGGGATTTGTATGTGTATTCTGGTTTGGGCACTTGGGGAAAGAAGCAAAGACTAGATTATTGCAGTAGACTGTAGAGATCTGGTTGATACAGAGGGAGTGAACAAGAGATACTGATGAGTTTGAGCAAAGGACTGTTAGTGACTGGAAGATCTGAGGCTGAGGAGAGAGAAGACTGTGGAGTCACATCAATCTGTACCAGCCTTGCAGCTGGTGTGTGCAGCCCTCCTCCCTTTTCCCTCTGGCCCAATTCCTGCTTCCACAGGAAGGAAACACACACAGGTCAGTCCAAAGGAAATCTGAGTGTGCTCCTCCAGGCTGGCCAGTTGGCCAGAATTGACATCTGCTCTTCATTATAGCAATGGATTTTCTGGGCAGTTTGAACAGCGTCGCTGGGAGTGATCTCAGCAGTGTTAGGATTTAGATCAAAGAGCAGGATTTTGTTAAAGGAAGGAGCAGCAGTCTCAATTTTAAGTAAAAATTATTAAAGTTGTAATTTTTTACTTTTAATTTACAAGAAAGTATCATTAGGATGTTCAGGAAATGAGATGGGATCTGTCCAAATAAATTTTAGATAACTGAAGGTGCATCAAGTACTGTCCTACAAAAGGTGGGGAGAGCAATAGTTATAAGGGCATAATCCCAACAGTTTATTCCTCAGATTGTAGGTTATAAAAAAATTATCATATTATCAATATGTGGGGCATAATTTCCTGCTGATGGGAGTCAAATTCTCCTCTGGGAGTAAATGTTTTTCTGTTGTCCTGCAAACAGGACAAATCAGGTCTTTCCTCATTTCCATAACCTTGTAGGAGTGCTGCAGTTTCACTGCAGAGCTGCTCTGCAGGAGGTGCTGGAAGGTAAAGGTCTTGTCCTTAGCAGCCTTTTATGTATGTGGACGCTGTTGTAGTTCCCAGATTAAACAGCCTTTAGCTGTTGTGAAAATACAGACCTGACAACGCTTTGTAGGTGCAAATGGTTGTGGGTTTGGTGGGATTTAGCAACATTCTGTCATCAGCACTGAGTTCAAAAGCTGTACAGGACTTCTGAATTGTTCCTGAAAGAATATGTGAGGTCTGTTGGGATGAGTCATTTATCCAGTGTGTGTTCTCACCTGAGCTTAGTCTTATCCATTGATGTTTTTTATTTTGAGTTTCTTCATTTAGGTTGGGATAGTGTTGTCCTGGGCAGCTTGTTACCACATCATAAGGAAGCATTGCATTGACTCTTCAGTTTGTGGTTTTAGGTATATTTTTGTGTTTTAGCAAGCTTTGTCTGTTTGAACACAGTCTGAATGGAGTGGAGACTGGATTTTTTTTTCCTCCCAGTGGAACTGCTCAGTGTCTAAAGCTGCAGTACCTGTTCTGCCTGAGAGGCTACTGTCACAGTGGGGCACCTCCAGTCATCATCCCAAAGGGGGTTGTTTGCTCTCCCTCTTCACCCACATGTCCTGTTTTCTTAGCCACAGGACCAGGCACCATTCTGTTATTGGGGGTTAGGAGGAAGCTAATGCTGCCCATTCAATTCAAAGAAGCTGTGCTGTTTTGGCTTTTTTTTTAAATTATCTATTTAGAATCAAATTCTGCCATCACTATGAACAGGTTTGACTCAACCTGGTAAGTGAAGCTTTCCACTTAAGCCCCAAAAGGGTACATACATGCAAGTTCCTAGAGTAGCTTTAAGTTTTTCCTTCTCTCTTAGAAGATAGGCCATTTCCCTTACATGAGAAAAGCAGAATTTTTTCTAGTCATGCATTACAAAGACATTACAAAGTACCAAACCTCAAAAAGATATAGAGTATTTGAGAACTTTGAGCCTACTTTGTTGCTGAATTCTTTTGGCTGAACCATAGCAAGCTGTTTATTCTCCTTTCATTGAAAACCTACTCCATAGGCTCTTAAATTACAGTTGGAAAAAAAATTCTGTATGTTTTCTCATATTCCTTTATTATGCACAAGCTTACTGCCACCATAGGGTAATTTACTGATAAATTGGAGCACTTACTGCCCCAATTTATCAATACCTTCCCAAAACAACGTCACAATCCTCATTTCATTTCAAGAGTATATATTCCTTTCCTCTTGGGTTAAAGTTGGAGTCTCTACCTCCCCTTCCTCTCAGGGCTGCATGTGTTGGTTGCTCACTGACTGTCCCAGTAACAGGCAAAGCAAGCCAGAGCTGCTGAGGCACCCCAGATGAACGTCCTGGCACTGGCTCTGGGGATGCCCAAACATCTCCCGGCCTTGCTGCCTCAACCAGGTGCTGAGTTAGTCCTCACAGCAGAATAAACAGGGGGTGAAAAGGAGCTGCAGCCCTGGAACAGGAGACAGTGAGGCCACAGAAGGTAGACAACACTACTCATTTTCTCCCATGAGGCTGTACTCTAAGCAAGGAGCTTCTACTTAATTGTACAGCCATCAGCATTTTAAAAATCAGCTTCATCTTTGGAGTTAGCCAACTTCATGTGTGCTGCAGGTGCAGACTTAAGCCAAACATGGCAAGGACTCCTATCTCTTTTTTGCAAACCACAATGTCCTGTACAGTGTCAGTTTAATGTCTTCAGACCAAAGCATGCTGCTTGTGTGCTAACAAAATGCATTTGCAGATTGTTGCTAACACCTGAGAAAGAAAAATTACTTCAGTTCCCCCTCTAAGTTAAAAGTACAACACTTATATTTAAAAAAAACCCACACAAAAGAACTAACAAAAAACCACTTTAAATTAAACACTTTTTTTACTCATAAGTAAGAGTCCAGCTTTGAGTGAGGGTGGGGTGAAGTTCTGAACCCATATTCATGTGCATGTTGAATGCCATAAACTGCTCATTGCATTCTGTGCAGGATGATTCACTTTTTCCAAGTACTTCAGTGTTGCACATATGGAATCTGTTGTATATTGTCAGCCAGTGCTGCACTATGCTTCATCCCCTTGTGTATATAAACCATTCTGAGTAATTCAGCCATCCTGTAATATCCTTATTTCTGCAGGGTTCCACTCAGGAGAGAGGAGGCAAGGCTTTTGATACTTTATTTTGCAATCTAAGTATGGGATCTAATAATATAATAAACTTTATTGTAACAGCTACTCCAAGAGCACAGGACATTATTTGATGCGATGTTAACTTGGACAGTTTGACTTCAAAGCACTTAGCTTGTGGTCCTAAAATTGTTCCCTTTAGAGATTGTGTGTTCTGCTTTGGGTTTTCTTAGCTATAACAAGATTGTCTTTGAGCTTTTTAATCCCCTCCAAGTTTTGACCATCACATTTGCAGAAGATAAAAGCGTCTTCCTGTGGCATGAGGTCTTCTCATCTGCCTTATCCTTTCAGTGTTTGGCAAATGGGATGAAAGCTTTTATTTGCATCCAAACAAAAGTTTAAAGCAATCAACTGTCAATAAAGCTGCTGGCAGCTGTTCCAAAATCCTCAGGACAGTTTATAGATAGCCAAGGCTGATTGGCACTGCTGCTGAATTCCTGAGGAGGGTGGAAATGCAACCAGATCCAGTGGGTGGGTTGTGAGGGGGCCACGTGGATGTGCATCTTCTCCTTTATTCTGACATCTAACCCAGGACTACAGCAAGCCCTCGTTTTTTATTCAAACCTTTGGATGTCGCAGTTTTTAGGCTTTTTTAAGTTGGCTTTTTTTTTTGGTCTGTACTGGAAGCAATAGCAGCATCACCTCTCAGATTAAGCCTGGTTTTCAAATTCTGTGTGAATAGCTTTTGCAACCTCCTTCCTTTTGTTATGTTTGTGACAGACAAAGCACTCCCAACTTCTTGTAGCTGAGTCCAGACAGGGAATTCACAAATATATGGCATAAATTAAGGCATAGCATAATGAAACAGCTCTTAGAATGTTGAATCACATGTGCTGAAAACATTGGAGACCATGGCTGGAGAGCCATTCCCTCACTCTCCTCCCTCACATGACCTAAAACCAGCCTGACAGGTGAGAAACAGGCTTTCTGGTGTGGTTTTTTTGCCTGCTTTGATAGTGCCTGCAGCCCTGCCAGGTGCAGGGTGTGGCTGCATGGGAGCTGAACTGCCTTGTGCAGAGTTGTTTATCTTTGCTGGGAAACCTGCCTCTACCAACCTGTGGTAGGGAACTTTGGGCTTAGACATTGTGCTCAAAGAAGACCACCTGTGGTGAAAGGAGTCCCATCTGCTGCAGTGGAGGTGTATCAGTTAATACAGAATAATTAAATCCATATTGAAAAAATAAGGATCCATGCCTTTGGAATATATCTTTTGTTTTGTTCTCTCCTAATGGCTAAGTGTAAATATTATGGGCTCCAGTAGCATCTGAGTGAATAATGCTCTCCACCCTTCCAAAAGCAGAATTGTAACTTTGTGAACTTCCTATACTTCCTACTGTTTTCTGCGTTTTTAGAATAATTAGTGATGTGGGGTTTGAAGGGTTTTTTGTGTACACCTAAAAAATCCCACAGTCCTAAGACTAGCCTTGAAGGCCACATTTGCCAGGCCCATGACCAGCAGTACAGCCAGCTGAAAAATAATGTCGCTGTATTAAAGCCTGTACTGAAGTACTGCAGGACCTTTACTGTTAAACGGGATATTTGCATGTCAGTGGATATTGGGATGCAAAATTTTTATTTCATAAACAAATTAAGTTTTAATATAAACAGACTTCCAGGTTTTGTTGTGTTAATGGGCTTGAGGACATTGATACAGCCCTGAGGAAGAAGACGTGGCAGTGGAAGAGGAGCTCAGCCTGACCCGGCAATGTGTGATCACAGCCCAGAAAGCCAAATGTGTCCTAGCTGCAGCAGGAGGAGGGGACTGTGCCCTCTGCTACTCTCTCCTGAAACCCCACCTGCAGAGCTGCCTCCAGCTCTGGGCCCCAACACAAGAAGGATGTGGAGCTGTGGAAGCAATTCCAGAGGAGGCCATGAAGGTGCTCAGAGCGCTGGAGTGCCTCTGCTCTGGAGACAGGCTGGGAGAGCTGGGGGTGCTCACCCGAAGTAGAGAAGATTTTGAGGAGACCTTAGACCTCTTCCAGTGGCTAAAGGGGCTCCAGGAGGCTGGAGAGGGACTTTTGGTAAGGGTGATAGGAAAGGATAATGTGATAGGAAAAGGGGTAATGGCTTTAAACTTAGAGGGAAGTGCTGGATTTAAATAGAAGGAAGAAATTCTTCCCTGTGGAGGTGGTGAGGCACTGGCTGGCACAGGTTGCCCAGAGAAGTTGTGGCTGTCCCATCCCTGGAACTGTGCTTGGAGCAACTTGGTCTAATGAAAGGTGTTGTAACTAGATGATCTTTAAGTTGTGTCCCAACCCAAATCATTCTGTGACAGGAAATTCTTTTTTATTTTTTTATTCTCTGTGTTGTGTCCCATCTCCCCTTCAGTCTCTTATTTCATCTCTCATGGAAAGTTAGGAATACATTAGAATAAAAGTTTTCCTTTCAGAAAATAGAAAAGCAATCTCATTTTTCTTTTCAGAAACATGGGGAAAGCAGCCTTGTAAGTTCATCCAAAGACATATAAAACACTCTTATAAATGACTTTATATAGTGTGAGGAACTGGGGGAGCCTTTTTCTTTTGAAATCTTGCAGAATACAGTATTGCCTTTCAGATCTTGATCTTGCAGTGGAATACTAATGTGAACTCTTCTGGGGAATTTTCATAATGGCTTTACCTAAAATGACTGCTTTACATAGAATACATAAGGGAAAATACTGACTTGTCAAAATTCAAATCATTTTGTGGGAACAAATAATTTTCTTGAGGTTTTTGACAGGGAAGCACCTTCTCAGTTAAATGAGAAATCTACTGGATGTACCCTTGTCCACTGAATTTGGCTGCCTTTAAGTCTCTGTTTGCAGTTCTGCAGGCAGCCTTGGTAACTAATGGGTGTCAGATTTTTGTTCTCACCTACTGAGGTTGTTTCCTTTCTTATCTGTGCTAGAAATGCTTCAGGACAGAACTGAAACTGTTTGTAGTCTGCTTAAGCAACTCCACTGGTTCAGATTCCTGCCCTGCTGTTCCCAGCATATGCCGGGTACCTGCCCTGGGAAGTGTTTGCCAATCACCTGGGAATTGGATAGAGACAGGCTGGGGATCAGGCTCCTGTTCTGAACTGATCCACCCAATTCTCATTGCATCCTTCCTCTGAGCAGCCTGTCTCTGAGGATGTTTTTCCTCCAGGCTGGATCAGCATATACATGTTTTGTTTTCTTTCCTCCATTAAAAAAGAAGAGAAGAGAAGAAAAAAAAAAAAGAAAAAAAGCTTAGTGGCACCTGTTTCATCTGTGTGGAGAGCAGGGCACTCAAATCTTGTGGTGTGAGACCATTGTCCTCTCTGCAAGGAGCATGGTACCCCTGCCCCTCCAGTGCTGGGCAGTTTAGTGGGATGCTGTAGCAGGATGCTTTCAGGGTGCTGTCAGTTTAGTTCTGTCCTTTTGGACTCCATCCCAGCATCAGAGGCTTGAATATTCAAACCTTTTCATACAGTGCTAGTTGTCAAGTTCACAAAGGTAGTAGCTGGTACTGTTTTAATTGAAGTCAGAGGGTAGAATATGTTCAATAATTTGGGACTGCCTGATACTTTCTGGCCTTTCAAGAAAGATTCAATCTCTTGGAACCATTTGCCTTGCTGTCAGGAAGACCTTGCCAGTAATCTGGTTTATACATTTCAACATTTCCATTTTGCAGTTTTTCCAGAAGATGCTGATTTTTCCCCCTTTCTTAGATAAATAGAAGTCAGACACTTGAAATGAAACCAAAGCAGAAGAATTCTGAAAGCTGACTGGAGCAAGAATGTTTGCTTTCAGTTTGTTGCTTCCTGTTCTGATCATGAAATTTGCTTAAAACTTGGTTTAAAGATAACAGCAACCCCACAAATCAATGTGTGGTGTAGTAATGTCTGCTAACACTTCTTTTGGAGAAGGGATGATTATAAACTCTGTCTTTTAGGGGGTTTTAGTACAGAGGAGACATTTCAGTTGCCAAGATCATAGTTCTTGTTCTACTTTTTCTCTTTTCCTGTTTTGGATCAAGCAAAGAATGAGTCTGCACCATGTAGTTCTCACTAAAGTTCACAGGCTGGGGGTTTGTTTTTTTTTCTGGGAAAATGATATTGAGTGTATTAGTCTAAAAGAAAAAAAATTATTTTGCTGTACTGAGTCTGATTTTACTGAAAAAATAGCTTTAAGTAAAACCACCTATTTTATTATTATTTGAAATTTAAAACTCTATTGATTTGTTTAGTAAGATTCCCCTATTGCACAACTTTGTAATCAGAGAAGCCTTGTGAGGAGACTTGAAAGAAATGCTAATATTTGTCACAGAAGAGTGAGAATTCTACAAAATGGTTGGTTTGGGTTGGGTTTTTTCCCCATAAGTCACAGGAATCTTTCTTGTAGGATCCTTTTTTGAAAAAATGCATTTG
>JAYDZK010000044.1:6013780-6049050 GCA_034509185.1 Euphonia xanthogaster
GAGGCCTTAGAGTTTGAAGGCTTTTTTTTTCTTTTTTTTTTTTTTTTTTGAGGGGGGTTTCTTTTTTTTTGTAGTTATAGAATTGCAATGCTAGTCAAGCAATATTTTCCCAGGCTGTCTGCTGCTGATGCAAAGTGGAATGCTCAGTTTGTTGATAGCATAGGGTAGTATCTTGCTCCAGGAATTGCCCAATTCAATGGCAGAAACTGAAGAGCACCTTGATTATTAGTCAGCTATGTTATGGAAACTATTTAAAATCTTGGCTGCTACTCCAAGGAACTACTTAATAAAAATAAGTATGAATCAAACAACAACACCCCCGTCAAACCCCCACCACTCCCACCCAGAGAAACCCAGTTGCGATACTGAGAGTGTGGGCAGGGTGGATGTATTTTGACTGCTCTGTCCTGAATGGGTCACAGAACTGCACTTCCACTTCTTTTTAGTTAGACAAGCACAGTTGTGTTTATTATTCTGAGTGTAGAAGTCAACACACTTCAGATTTCTGGAAAAAATTCAAGGATTCATATTCCGTGCAAAAGGGTTTAAAACAGAATGTGCTTCTTGTTAAAAACAGCCTTTCCCAGTTCCCTCTGCAGCCAGCACTCTAGAGCAGAGGAAGCCAAGCCAGTACTGCTGAGAGGGAAAAAAAGAGGGGCAGAAATCTAAATAACAGAAATGCATCTGCATGATTGTCACATGATACCACTGGGAAACATCTGTGAATAAAGCAGAGTTCAACAGAGAGTCTTAATGATCAGAAATCAATCCCTCTGCAAAGGAGGTTGTTTTCCAGTGTGTCAGGCAATGATACAGAGTCCAGGCACTGACTAGTACAGTGGCGTGGGGTAACCCCACTGTTTATTCTATTTCAGCCATAAGTGCAGCCTTCTGTCAGTGGAAGTTTTTCTGAAAAAGTGCAACTTTGTCCAAACAATCGTTAAGTAGATTAAAAGGAGAAAAATGGCAAATAATGGGAGAAGTCCTATAATCACATCATCCCATACAAGAATTTGTCTGTTTCACATGCTTTGACAGTGTAAATATGCTACTAGAGGTGGGTAAATGTAGCTGAATCTTATGAGATCTTCCATGGTTGGTGGGAAGCTGTGGCAGTTCTCCCTAGGTTTTACCAGTTGCTTTCTTTTCTCCTCTTACAGATAGGGAGTATTTTTGGGGGAAGTTAACTTTAATTTTGATAACTTTCTGCCACAGTGCCAGTGAGTCATGGAATCAATGTCATTAGCATTTACAGGAAACATGAGCAAGTACAGGGATAGAAGAATACTCGAGCATTGATGAGGGCAGCGATTTTCCTATCTTTTGGGGTTTTATCTTGCATTGTTAAAAACACTGGCAAGATGTGTTGGGTGGGGGAGTTCTCTTTATAACGTGTCAGAAATCATACAACAGGTGACTAAGTTTGCAAAAGCAAGCAAGCCTGTGTAGAAATGTGTGTTTTAAATGAGATTTCCATAAATCACAAATAAGACGTATGTTTGTAAGCTATGAAAATTAATCAAGTAAAGGTGACTAATCTAGCAGCATGCTTTCCCAAGGTACTGAATGCTCTCATTTGCCTTTTTGAATGTCTCGTGGAGAGCAGCAGGAAGATCTTCTGAATGTTAGGTAAACATAGAATGGACTAGAGCAGAAAAGTGACTTAAGGGGTTTTTAATTCTTTTACCTTGCAATATATCTGGACAATGCGCCTAGGTAAGTTTGGGAATTTTCACAATTCTTCTGTTCTGAATATTTAGTTAGTAAAGTTCCTGTAACACAAGTTTCTTCATGCTCTGCAGTTGAAAATGTAAGTAGCTCTTGCTTTTAAGAACACATGTGAAATGCTGTGATAAAATCTGTGTTCATGTGCACTTAAGGAAATAAGAGCAAAGTAACTGAGGATTTGAACTTGGACTGCTGTTTCTGTTTATTGTTGTAAGTTGACCAGCCAGTGAATAGTTTAAGTTCATTATGCTGATGTATGGGATGTGTTGAGAAACTCTTGATGTTGTGTTTCAAACCAGGGCCTGAGTAATTCTAGAATTTCATCATCATTTGTCAAGGGGGGATCAGTGCCAAAGAGTTATACAAAAATTATTGGTAGCCTGTTGTAGAACCTGAATGCATTCAGGTTCCAACTGCACTGCTA
This sequence comes from Euphonia xanthogaster, assembly GCA_034509185.1. Taxonomy (NCBI): domain Eukaryota; kingdom Metazoa; phylum Chordata; class Aves; order Passeriformes; family Fringillidae; genus Euphonia; species Euphonia xanthogaster. The sequence continues at coordinate 6,015,933 of JAYDZK010000044.1, forward strand.
GTGCTGGATCTCAATCCATATTTCTGTTTTATGGCAATGCTGTAACCTGGGCTGGTTATTCAGAGTGCTCAGACTGGGCCAGTTGAGATCATTAACAGATTTCAGTAATTTAACATGAAACTAATGATCAGTGTTCAGTATGGTCTAAGAAATGGAGGGAAATAAAAGATAAATTAGCAGTAACTAATCTCCATTGCAGAGCAGCCTTGAAAATCAAACTAGAATTTGGCTAAGGAGACTGATTTGTTATTGTTGTTTGGCTGTTTGCTGGGTTTTTGTGGTTTTTTTGGGGGGGGATGGTTTCATGGGCACATGGAAACACAGGCAGGCATCCCCAGTACAGAGGTTCCAGACAAGTCTTTCCTGCTTTCCAGCCTGGTGAAGGAAGTTTGTCTTTTTAGCATTATCTCCTGTTTGGACAGCCCTCACTTTCCTGCACAAGCAGAAATATGGAAGCTTATCATACTCCCCATGGGAAATGTCTCCAGAAGTGCCATGGTAGCTACCAAAACATTTAAATTTTTTATCTGACTTAAACAGGAAATTTAAATACAAATAATTTTATATTCTTTAGTAGAAAGAGGCTGTGATGGAACCAAATGTAGTTTAAAGTGAATGCAGCTGCTCCCAAAAATTACCCAGATGTTGTATTGTCTGTGCAAATGCACAGTTCAGGTCCTGTGACAGCATCTTAGAATATATTCCTTCTGTCATACCCACCATGCTTTCTTTTCCTACCAAAAAAAAAGATTTCTAAATTTCCCAAGCTGCTTCCATATGTTATTTTTACTTTTAAACACTCAAATTAAAAATTTGGTCTTAACACAACACTTAAATCTAGGAGCTAAGAAAGGAATGAGTGGATTTGCTTTCATCAGTGTAGTAAATTGCTTTTTCATTTCTGTATTTCTTTACTTATCTTGCAAATTTTATCATTCAAGTAGAATTTTATTATTTGATTAGTGGAATCAAGTCAACATAATTAATATACAGCAACTTCTTCCATATGATATGTGGTTTAATGAACTACTTAGTGGTGATTCATTTCACTGCCATATTCCTTTGCCACTGACTCTGTTGCTGTTGTTGAGCAAGAAAAAGAAGGCAGCAGTGGTTTGGATCCCAAAGCCTTCAGGGAATAGTGAGTGAGGGATGTGCAAGGGTATCCAAGTAGGAACTGAGAGAAGAGGCCAGAGAAGAAGCTCCAGAAGCAACTGAACTTGTAATTGAGAACATAATAAACCCTTAAATAAATCACTGGGGGCTTGGTGCTTAAATGGGACTCTGAACTGCAATTTTAAAAAGTGTACTGCTTTAGACATAGATGTATCAATCTTTGTGACTGCATTGACAAAATAACTGAGACATTCATAAGCTGCATGTTGTGAAGGAAAAGTCAACCAGTTGCCAATGAAAATAAATTGCAGTGCAGTGAGATAAAACCCCTAAAGTCAGCACTCCCTCTCATGAAGATTCATTAGTTGCCATCAAAAACATCAGAGAACAATGTGCATGGGCTCACTTAGGTCTTCGGGGCATGTGGGAGGATTAGTGGCATACATTAAGTGTAATCATTTTCATTGAGCAAGCAAGAATGTTCTTTTCCTTATCAGAACAGTGATCCACCCTTTCTTTACACATTCTCCCCCCATGGACTCTTCAGCTGTTTCTTCCATCAGTCCTGTTCCACCTCCACTGAGGAAATGATGAGTTTTGCTGCTCTCTGTCTCCTGGCATGGAGTTGGAGCAGACAATTCTCATATTACAGCTGGTAGCTAAACTGCTTCTCAAATATAACTTTAAAATCCACCCACTAATGTGTGCATCCAGTGCATTTGGACTATCACGGTGGAAACTGCTATATATCCACAAGAGTCTGGTTCGATTTTTAGGGTTTTTTAATGGTTCTAAGATCAGTAGATCAAGTTATTGATTAGTCTTTCTGTCTCTTGACAGGTTCATTCAGTATAAAACTGTTGTATTGAACCTGTTCATGCAGATAATTTGGTAAGGAAATTGAAAATATATATACTTTAAAACTTCAGATTTATCTTCTCCTTCATTAATAAACTAATAAATAGCTTTAGATTTATTCTTCTGCCAAGTGATATGACTCATACCAAAGATTTATGGCTTTTCTGCACTCTACATCTGTATGGATACAAAAACAAGTTTTCATCATCAAATAGAAGCACTATGAAAACTTAGGTAAAGTTTGTCTTCCATGAACTCGTGATCCAAGGAACACTTGGATTCTGGTTAGTATTTTTTCTGTTGGCTCCCTTGAATACAATCCATCCCAGGCCAAAGACAGATGATAATCTGCCACAGGGGTGGTTTTAGTGCTTCAGTTTTCAAAGCTCCAGTGATGGTTGCATTCTACTGGAATTAGGGAAGTGCCAGGCATTGTGGGAAGTGCTTATACAAGGAGGGAAGTGACTTTTCCAGGTACAGACTTAATCTGTGAATAAGGAAAAAGCAACTCATTGTGTAGCTTTCAATGACAAACCAAAAATTTCTATCACTTTCAAATAGAAGCTTTATTGTGCTAATTTTAAAAAGCCATTTTTAAAAAGCAGACCTATCTCCATATTCTAATAAAAGTTGATGGTGCTACTTTAGGTGACTGGAATATGCTGTCTTAAATTCCATTCATTTAATATAAGATGGACATTGAAGAATAGAATAGAATAATACACTTCAATATTATTTATTGTTAGCAGGGAATAATAAATATTATGGCTGTGTACTGTTGAATTCTAAATGGCTTTACTTCCTTTTTTAATTTTAATTTGTTCATGTTATTCTTGACTTAGCTACTGTTATCTTTGTTCGGTAAAACAGTCCCTTATTATGAAAACATTAGTAATGGCTTTTAGATGAATGGGAGGAAAAAACAGATGTACAAAATATTACCAAAGAGCTGTAAATATTTCATGAAAGGAAGACAAGGTTCAAGTGGAGTAGTTAATGAACCAAGCCATGATAGCATTAAAAATACAGATCTTTGAATATTCCAGTGTGACAGCACCCAAAACATTCAGCTTGTGGCAGTGCCAGTAGTGGATGTAGAACTGCAAAGTGGGAGTGAAACCAGTGGCATAAGGCACTTGACAGCAGTGAGCTTTGACTTGCTGGATGGGGGGACTTTTTGATCAGGAGAAAAACAAAAATCTTTCACTGAATGAAGCACGCTCATATTTATGGGATTAGAGCTATGGACGGAAAGTACTTCTGGCCCAACCTCTAATGTGAAGTAGGACTATTGCTGTTGTTAGATCAGATCAGCCACAGCAGAGTCCTGAAAATTCCAGAGATGGAGATGTTTCTCCTTTCCCTCCAGAGAAGAGATGGCCCTGCTGGAGCAGGGGGTTTGGAGCAGATAAACCAGATCTCCCTGCCAGCCTCAGCCATTCTATGTTAGGAGAAAGTGGGACACACCTTATTTGAAGGCTCCGTCCTTTAAATGTTAGGGAGGGAACACACATTCACACCAAGTATATAATCTGTGTGATTCATGTTGTATAGTGACCTCTGAAGATAAAATGATTTATTAAAGTGTGTTCAGTTTAAAGAGCAGGAACAGAGATGTGACTTCAAGTGCTGTGTGAGCCTGGAAGCATATTATCCCTCTGGAAGATTGCTTAAGCTAAAAGAATGTTCAAAAATACTCTATACAGTCAGAAAATCACCCAGGCAGAGAAAATGTTAATGTCATTCAAGATGGAACTAAAAATGAGGGGAGGAAATGGATGTTGTATGAAGTGGAGAGAGTGGCATCTTCAGCTCTGAGCCACCTCAACCACCTCAATCTTAAGTTCCTGTTTTCACAGTAATGGCAAGTTATTTCTAAAAGTCAAAATTTTTAATGTAGTTGTACCAATTTCCATCCTCTCCCATATCTGCTCCAGGACATTGCTCAGAGAAGTCTTGAGACAGCTGGGAGAATTGAACTGTTTTAAATATGTTCTATGTCTTACTTGTTGTTTTGGTTTTGATAACTTTTAATTTCCTACTTTGTAATCAAGAATGTAACCCTCTGCTTTGCTAGACTAAACTCAATTGCCTTTTTGGATTTGTCTAGCATTAATGATAGCCTCATGCAATAGTGCCAAGTACAAAGCATCTTGTCTTTCTCCCAAAATAGCTCTATTTGTTATCATGTCATGGAGAATTTGAAATCCAGAAAATGTTCAGGAAGGTGATTCAGGGTGACTTTCCCACCGAGCTGCAGAGGTTGATTTGGTAGCTAATAAAACCCAAGTTTGAATCTGAGGGAGAAATACCAATTAGTAATTATCATCTGATAAGGACAGGCAGAATACAATTCCTCTGACTGCCCCTTCATGGATCTTACACAAACCAATTTATCCCACACTGTACACTCCAGGCAAAGATGTGCAGAAGTGGAGTGGTTGTTTCTATTTCTTGTTTCCAAAGACTTTCCAGTACCTTTGCCTGATCTTTTGCAACAATGCAGATAGATGCATTTCGCACATTTAAGACTAAATTAAGCAGAATACTCAGGTAACGCCTTGTTGGGAGGTCTAGAGGAGCAAGGGGTACTGAATGATCCTATCACAGAGTGAAGCAGCCCAGGAAATAATCCTGCTCTTCCATCAGACCTGGATGTGTGTGAACAAGTGTTGATACCCTGTATGATGTTCTTCCATGTAACATCTGCAAGGAATACCTCAAGGCAAGATTGAACAGGAACAGTCTGGAGAGTGACAGAGGAGGGTTAGAGAAAGTTGTTTTCATCTCTCTTCCTCTCCTTCCCCCTTATTAATATTTTGCTTACCCTTTAATTCCAAGCCATGTTTCAGTGGACAGAACCTGTGGGAAATAAGCAAGCATGCTTAGGCTTTGCCTGCAGTTGTGCACTCAGCGGTGCTTATCAGATCAGTCTAGGCACCCAGGGGTTTTATCACTCATTAGAATGATTGCATATGTCCAAAAATAAACATAGGCATTGAGCAGGAATGCAAATTTCTGCTAGGATGGGAGCTGAGGGAGGGATATCCCTGTGGAGGTAACCAGCTAGCTAAGACTGCACTGAGTTTTAAAGAATAGAGGAAGCACATGAGAGTCTGAGATGTGTTTAGATACAATGAATCTTAGTGTTTCTTTTTCTGGAACCTAACCCTTCTATGATAGAGGACTGAGTAAAATGCATCAACAGATACAAGAATTTGTTCCTGCTTTCTGATAAGACTGTCTGTTGTTACTTTCTGTTGTTCCTTTAACCTGATGTTAAAGGTGACAGATTTCTTGGTTTCAAAGAAAAGCCCATGGGCTGCAGATTGAAATCCTGAAAGACAGCCTGTCGAAAATGTTATGTGAAAAAACCCCAGCAGATTTTTTTCTTGTTGCACTTTTGTGGGGATATTTGCATTTGGAAAATAACTCATGATATCCTGCAGTATCACTAAATATAGTGTAATATTGTTCACTGCAATATCTTGTGTGCATTAGTGCTGCTAATGCAAATTAAAGTTCCTGCTCTTTCATTTTAAGAAGGAATGTAACCCATTGGATTGGAGAACCCTTGGATCAGGTCAGCCTTGCAGCTACAGGCAATAGTGCAGATGTAGTCAGGTCACAGGGTATTAAGGAGCTCACAGTATAGGCCCCTGGGCTGCAAAACTGCCTTTCAAAACCATAAAACAAATCCTATATCAATAAAGCAAATGGCAAAACTACAGACAGCACGAGAGGATGACATTTCCCACAAGTTCTTGGACCATTGCAATAATTGTGAAATTTGCTAAATAAAAATTTGGAATCATCCCAATTTCCTGTGCTAGAAAAGACATCTGTATGTCTGTCTCAAATCTCCTTAGCTTCCAGATTTGTAACTACAGAGCAACTTCAGGATTTTCTTGTAACTTCGGTGGCTTTTAGTTATTTCACAAGTAATTTCTTGACTTGCAAGTGACCTGCTGAATGTCAGGGGGTCTGTATATATTTTGACTGCTTTATCTTTTTTCAGCTGAGGATAAAGAATTCAATCCATAATATTTCTCTCACAGCACCTCAGTTTGTGTCCTGGAAACTGCATGTATTTCCTGCCAAGTCATGCAACTATAACATCATGGCACTCAGTAACAATTCTTCTGTTGTTTGAAGCATGAGGTTTTCAGACTGTTAGGAGTCTGGTGGTGCTGCTTCTTTTAGTTATTTAACTTTTTCCAAAGTCAAGAAACAATTGATATTTAGAGTATACTACAAAGGCAGCTGAAACATGATTTTAGCGTCTGGTTTGAATATTGTCTAAGTCTGTGATTCTCCTATGAGTTTACAAAGACAGTAGTGCCACTCAATTTTAAATTTGCTCTTCAGTGGATCACTGAGTGATACAGTTTTCTTCTTAAGTACTGCATTTGTGATTTGTTAAATGTAAAGAGGCTCCACCCACATTTGTTAAATGTGGGTGGAGCCTCTTTATTATCAGAAAGATACAGGAGATAGTGGGCAGCTGGAGTCAGGCCCTGCTTCTCTGGGTGTCTCTAGATGTCTTCAGAGGTCCTGGCTCCGTGTTTATGTGTTGCTCTTTTCTATTAAACCCAGTTGTCCTTGCACTTTCTCTACCAAATCCTGCCATACAGGGAGCAGCAGTCAGTAATTTAGTTGGGCCAGAGGGAGAAGTTAAGATTGTAGAAGCATTAGGTTACAGGATATGTCAATCTAAGAAGTAGGGCAGTCATCACAGCCTGTCAGTACAGACTAGTCAAGGGGTTTTATTTGATTGCCTAATGTGTGTATGCATAGTTGTACCACTGACGGGGCTAATTTTGATGTAAGGTTCTTCCAGTGGAAAAATAATAGATCTAAGAGGTTGTTCTGCTTGACAGACTATGGTTAAGTGATGTGCTATTAGGATTTGCATAGGAATATATAGCTAATATGCCAATGGAGGTTGCTGTGCCTGAAACCATCCAGTGGTGTGTACTGACTCACTGTCTCACCAAGCTGTTAGCAAGTGTGCAAGAATTGCAAGGATATGCCATGCTTCTCACCTCATTATTGCATATCTATCTCAGCTTGTAAGCAGTTTCATCAAAGGGAATATAGGTAGAAGTTTCTACTTAACCAGTAGACAGGAAGGAGAAAACCCTTGCTTAAGAAAGGATAACCAGGTATGTTGAGATCTGTGAGGAGTGAGATCTGGAAGACACAAGCAGACCCCAAATAGTACAAGGAGTTGGATTCATGGTGTGGTTTGTGTGTAAAAATCAGATTTTAGGCCCAATCTAGGGACTATCTCTAGTGATGCTTTGAAAAACTGGATACCTCATTTTACAGTTAGCGGAAGCAAAAATCAATTTAACTTAAAGCATATCCAAACTCAGTCTCACTGCTGTTTTCCAGGGTGATGATATCCCAGAGGCACTAATAAAAAATGAGTGAAGATTGAGAGGCATAATATTGCATTCTATGTTAGCTCTGTCTAAATCCTATAAATCCTGGTTTTCTTCTACTGAAAAAGATTTTTTTAAAAAAAATCTGTCTGGGGGTTGTCTGTTCCCCTAGCCAACAGATGACAAACAGCTCTTGGAATTTCTCTGTGCAATGTTAGATATCTTTCTGTCACTAAAGTTTTTGTCCTGTTTACTTAACCTGAAAAAAGGCCCAAATCCCACCATGCAAAAGTAATCTGGTAGCAGTGCTGTTTTCCATTTGAAGCTAAACTCTACTCAGAATAGAGTGCAAAGATGGGGAGATAAAATAGGTAGTGAGTAGAAGGAAATCAGAGAAGGTGAAAGAACATAGCACCCTTCTGTGTCAAGCCGTGATTGTTGAAGAGGCAGTGAGAGACTTCTGCTGTGTAAGAGCCACTTAGAAATTCAGAAGCACCAGCCTGGCATTGCAGTGGTAACTCAGTCTCACCTAATTACAATCGCTAGGAGAGAAGAGTAGTCAGCCATTCAGGAAGAGGAAAACTGATTTCTGTTTGTAATTGCTTTTGTTTATAACTGATGGGAGCTGTTAACATCTGTATCCTCAGGCTCTGAGTCCATTAGAGAGCTCGAAGGAATGGCTAAAATGGAATTGCAGCAGGGAGGAGCATGTGGCAAGACAGCGAGGACTGCCAGGCATCCTGTAATGTCATCAGCCCGGCAGCCTCCACAGATCTGCACTGCATTCCAAAACAGATCCTTCAAATCAAACTTTAGCTCTCATTATAGATCGGAAATAAAAATGTGGACACATCACCCCAGACATTCCATGGCTCACAGTGTTTCAAGGACTGCTTTGTCTTCTCCTGCAGTGTGAGCTTTCCTCTCAGTGAGTACGCTGCTTGCTGCCCTGCTGAGCCACCAAAGTTTCCAAGACATGAGGACACAGCATGACAGCCTGTGAAATCCAGTTTGATAGTGCTAAAAACATGAAACTACCTGCAAAAACGCCCCCTAATGCTTCCTCCCCCATCTCTTCTTAGTTCTGGATTGCAAGACAGCCAAGAAAGCATTCCCAAGAGCTCTGCTCAGTCTGAGTCGTTTGGAAATCTGTTTCAACTTCTTTAACATGTTTAAAATAATGGTTAAGGCTATGCATCTGTCAAAGAATATTGTGCAATGGTTCATATAATGTATTTTTTAAAGAAAGGTTGATTTTTTTTTTTCTTATCTTGTATGTCATGTCATGTTTGAGGAAGAAGTGCGAAAGCAATAATACTGTGGTCACTTTGGAGGAAATGGCATTGAATTTTTCATTGTATTTTTCATTGCAGGAAGCTGCAGGAAGCCAAATACTTAAAAGTCTAAGAATAGAAAATTGGGATTTTGATATATACACCATAGTAATTAGCTAATTTATACTGGTTTAGGTTACATTTTCATTCTGAGGGGAATTTGATTCCTGAGGATACCTGTAAGCACAGAAGGGAATTAGGTCCTCAGAAGTTTGCTGAATGCTCAAATTCTGATAAACAGCCAGCTTCCAACTTTGCAATGCTCAGCTATTTGAAAATTAATCTTTTCCTAGCAAAGGACTGTCCTAAATGTTTTCCACTTAAACTGTTATATAAATATTTGCATTTCTTCAATGATGCATGTCCAGATTTGCAAGCTGCTGGTTTGATTACTTGGTGTAATCACAGCATTTGCATAAATATGCATGAAAGGCACCATCATTTCCTCCCCTGTGTCTCACATGCTTTAGATTTATGTGCCAGGGGAGAGATGTACACTGTGCAATTCTGCTTCAGGAGGGTATGTTGCCTGTTCTGGCATCACTTACAGTACGGAGGCAGGATTTATATGCTGCCCTTCATCTCTGTTTATTTGGACAACTCATTGTTAATGCAGCTGGCCCTCTCTCCTGCAAGTCTTAGTAACCTGGGTTTCATGCAGTCTTGCCAGAGAAGGCTTTTGCTTTTAAAGTGTGTATTGTGTGCTGTACTCTCATCTTTTCAAAATGGCAATAGGATGTGCAAAGAGGATGTGCAATTAGTTCAGAATGTGTATGCTCTCCACTTTCCTTCTAAGTCTGTGAGGACAGATAAAAGACTTTTCTAAACTATCAATGGATTTGTTTGCCAGATGCTCTCCAGATGAGTACAGTGAGGCTGGAGAAAGCAGGACATTTGGATCAACATAATTCCTTTGGTTCCTTTCATATTTCTTTCAAAACAAGCTTTTGTTTGTTTTTTAAGAAGCAGGAAAAAAATCTTGGCAAGTACAAGGCATTTTAGAGGGAAGATTAGTTTGTGTAGTATTGTATTGAAAAATTGGGCATCTTTAGCTCTAGAGAGATGGAGGAAATTGCTCAAGGCTTTTTCAAACTCTCTGAAGGATTTTATTTTTTCAATACATGGGTTATAGCTTTGCTAATGTTGCAGAATGTTCTGTATGTGAGAAGTCTGAAAATAACAGAATTGTCATTTTTATTACTTGCATCACTTTTTTCTCCTGTCCCCAGCATGTAAGAGGGCACTTGTTCAGAGTACTCTGGTAAGCAAAACTGGAAACAAGCTCCTACTTTGTTTTCTCTTTGCACCCTGACATTTCTAAACAAGAGAAGAATGCAGAACACTTGTAGAAGAGTTTATTTTTTTATAATTTTGCAAGAAATAACAAATAAAAGTTTGATGATTTTGATTTGGTAATGATGTGTTACATGAGAAATATGCAGAGCAATTAGAAATGCCAAGAGAGTCAGGCATTTTAAACCTCCCAACCTGGTATAAATGCCAGACTGTGCTTCCTTCTGGAGAAAGAATTGTCACATTTTCTGTGTATGACAAACTACTTCAGCATTTGGACTGCTGATAAGTATAGCACATAAATCACAAAGATTGAAGGCTCCAGTGGGAAAAGGAACAATTAAAGAAGCAATCTACTGATCATCACTGTCATTAGTGAAAATGGAGGACAATTAAACAAACCAACCAAGCAAAAAACCCACCTCAGTCCTGTATAGGCTTGTTCACAGGTTTGGTGCTGAAGGCCTTTAACAATACTAGAACAGGAGTTTCCATCACAAAAGTGTGTCCCCATCATGGTACTCCAGCCTGTTGCACCCAGAATGAACATTCAGCAGCCAGGAAGAGATGCTTGTGTGGGAGTGATTCTCACTGATGAGCCGTCAGTGTCTTCTCCCTCTGCCCACAATGGAAGGATACATGTTCCTTTTTAAAATTTGTACTTTGTATGATTTACCCAGTATGTTATCCAGATCTTCAGCTTGCCTTGGAAGTGCTTTAAATTCAGACAGACTGAACAGCCTGATTGCTTTGCTGTGAACAAGTTTGCAAAACCAAATCAAATGTTGGTTCCCCCCTCAATACAGTTTTCATAAATCTTTCCAAAGGGCAGATTAGTTCTTATGTAGTGGCCTGGGAAAGAACTGTAAAGCACCTCAAGACAAAGAATCATGGGCTAAGGTCATGGTCTGCTGTTTGCTGTACAGTAGCAGGCAAGTGAGGTCTCAGGGTGGACATCATAAGGCACATATGGATTTGCAGTGAGCATGCTTAGCATATCTCTATACCACAGGGTGAACTGCAGGTCTGGAATATTTCACTGTCAGTGCCTAAGACTGAAAAATCAGTATATTTTTGCTGTAACTAATGCTGTTCACTGTCATTCTTTCACCTCATTACTGAGACAAGTTGAAAAGCAAGGGTCACAGTTTGCTTCAGCTGCCATTGCTGAGTTCATCAGGCAGGAAGGAAATGCCTTCGGTAAGAAAGTATTTGGATGGTAACTATTGCATGACAAGGTTGGAACAGATGATCCTTGAGGTTCCCTTCCAACCTGGTACTCTATGATTCTCTGCTTCTCTCTTGTATATGATAAAATGATGCTGGTTCCTGTATCTCCTCTGAGCATCTTTCCCTGTCCCTGCATTGCCACTGTGCTTCTTCCCCCCATCCTGTGCAGCTTGTCCCAAATTACTCTTCCCACTTGGTAAGAATCTCTTTCTTTCTCACTACTTGTCCTTCAAAGGTAGCAGTGCACCCATTTCCTTCTCTCCTAAAAGTCTTCTCAGCACTTGCTATGCCCTGGCTGGCAGTTGCTGCCAGCTTTGGCAGGTCCATATGCCAGGGTACAGCAAGGTCAATGCATGGCTGTGAGTCAGTGGTGGAGAAAAAGTCTGTTTCCATTGGGTGCTGAAACCATTTGATCCATGACTCCAAATATATTATCCCACTGTTAAATGAGTAGGTCTCAGTAGTCTGTCTTAGCACCAAAGATAAAGGGAGTGTGTAGGAAAATGCTGTGGAAAGCTTTGTGGACAATGGACAGTGCAGAGTTTGAGTCCATTTAATGTCAGTAAGAAAATTGCAGCTTCTGAAACTATGGGAGGCAGACACAAAGGCAGACTTGATTCTCTCAGGCTACTCCAGGCTCCATGCTGCTTAATGAAAAACTTCCAGGTTCTGTTCTTCTAAATCAAAGAATCTGTCCCAGAAAAAGCAAAGTCGTAAGGATAATGTGCAGAGCAGTTTTAGGAAAGTTCCAGCATGTACTGGGGTGTGTGCTGGTGCTGTGGGGAAGAGGATAAAAGAGGGGAAGGTTCCTCTAAAGCCCTGTATATTGCACGGCTCAGAAAACCAAGTCTGCCACCATCTCGTCAGTTGCTCTCCCTTCCCTTCACTGCATCTTGAATGCTCCCCAGTGAGAGAGTCCTGCCTCTGCTTTGCTCAAGAAATCAAACATCCTTGACAGCAGGCTTGGTGCCTTGTGCCAGAGGACTCTGCATGGCTGCAACACCTCTAAATACAGGGAGGGCCTTAAGCAGGCAAATGTGGCTGCACAAACTCTCTTGTAAATGTTGTCATACTGAGAATAGTTCTTGTGCTGCTCTTGAAATATGGAAGATAAATGAACATTAACATGCTGGAGCTATCTGCAACTAATAAATCGTAGTGCCTAAATGTTTATGTAGGGAACTTGTGCTCACCAATGCACACCTCTGATTTATCTGTCCCTGGGGAAAACCAGGTAGCAGCTCCTTTGCTTAAGTGCTTCCAGTTGGGGTACAAAAAAAAATGCATCATTTAGGGCTGTCTGCTTAGCAAGACTGTCAACTTTCCTGTACAAAATGCAGATGAGGAAAAAACTAATGTTTTCCCACCCACCTCTGGATGACCTGTTTAGCAGCAAAGCTTTGTAGCTCACTTGCAGGTTAACAAACAAGCCAAACCCACTCAGCAGTCTCCCCCTGACACAACTTCTCTGCTAGACCATGTTATTCCCAAGTTTTTCTTTTGTGTGCCTTTAGTAAAGTGCCATTGTTTGCTTATGCACTTCTTGTCTGTGCAGTGTTCAGAACACAGGAAACCTCAGCTATGCCAAAAATCTTTAATGAAGTATTCAGAGAACATTTTTAAAAGTCATCCCCCTATATAGCTGTAAAACTGTAGTCTCTCTGCTCAGACTAACAGCCATGAGGACAAATATATGTACTGATAATTTTATTCGGCAGATCGATTAATTTGTGCTCAGTCCAAGGCATAAAACTAATTCTGCAGTAATTACTTGAACAGGTGAACTCTTCCTTTTTTTCCAGTTGACTCAAGGAATAGGCTCAACTTTAAGGATCTGGAAGAGGTAATTTTGGTACAGGGCATCCATTATTAGTTAGTCAAAAGCTTCCTTGTTTTGAATGTGGGTTTTGTGTCAGTGAATTTCTGTAGCATCCCTGAGCCCACATAGCTTGGGGTGACACCTTCTAGTTACAAATTTCAGCTGGAAAGGCAAACACTTCTTGGGACTTTTCATAAAGTAGATCTGTGCAAGCCTCGAGAGGCTGTGTTGTGCAGACTCTTTGTGACACTGGCACGGGACAGCTTTATCCCCAGGTCTCTTTGGTATGTCTTTTCCTACCTGAAACAGAGGCATGGGGATGCCCTTTCTTTTGTGTCTGGGATGTCATGAGGGAGGGGCCTGGCAAGGGCTGTGCTCAGCCTTGCATGAGAAAGGTGAAGCGGGGACACAGAGCCTGAGCAAGCAGGAAGGAGGAACTGCGGGATGAGAAGCGCTCCCCAGGAGAGGGGCCAGGGCAGGGTGCATGGAGAGTGGCACGGAGCAGAGCTTGCCAGAGGCGTGTTAGAGCAAGCAATTGCCATTGCAACAGCCAGTTCAGCAACTGGCGAGGTAATGCGGCAACCACAGCAGCACGGAGCTCAGCTCTGGCTGTAAAACGTGTGCAGAATCCTTGGCTAACACTTCAGCAGCTCAGTCCACGGGCTGGAGTCGCAGCAGCATCTGCAGTGCAGGAGCATCTCCAAGTGCTGGAGGGCAGAGAGCAGCACAGTCCTTCCCCGGGACAGCGTGTTTGGATCCCTGCACCTCTGCGGTGCACGCCGACGTGCATACAGTGGATGCAAATCGCCCTTCCGAGCCCGTTTTCATGTTTACCTTGTTATTCTGCATGGCGTGTTTGCAAATACTTGCGAGTTAAACACGGCTCGGACTGCGTAGGAACAGGAGGGATCACGTACACAGCCCTGGCAGCGTGTCAGGCTCCGGGAGAGGCAGCGCCGAGACAGTTCTAGGTGGAGCTGTCTGAGATAGCTGCAAGTACAAGTTTCACAGACTCCGCTCAGAACATTGCCTGCAGGGCACAGATGTGATAGGAGGGGATGAATACACTCCTGTCTTTGTTGCATGTTTGTTTTTGAAGCTGAGCTTTTTAAAAAATGTCACTCTTCCTCCTACGGTTCTTTAACTACACCACAGAATGCCAGTGCCTGGGTATTGAGCCTGAGCCTTGCCACATCAGCTGCCTGTTCAATCAATCCTTTCCTTCTTGCTAAAGCAAGCGACCAAGGCAGGATGCCCAGGCCACGAGGAGCACTGTGCAGGGCTGCTTGCAGGGTGCCTGTGCTCTCCTGGCCATCAGTGAGGTCCTTGTGTTGGTCTGTGCTGCTCAGGGCCCCCAGCTGCACTGCAGCTCCCTGCTCCTGCCAGCCCAGCTCCTCGTTGTGAAAACTGTGATGGTCCTTTAGACCCTGCAGAGTGGGGAACCACTGGCACTCATGGTCCCACCACCTTCCTGACCACACTCTGCCTGTTGCCCTCTGTAGATTATTTTCACCACCATCTTTTGTTAGTGTAAAGCCTGGTTTTCTCAAGCTGAGTTCTCTTATGAATATTTGTTTCACAATACTAAGAAATTTCTCACAAGAAGACAGCCTCTGAATTGTTTATTTAGACATATTTCCCTTCAATCTTTTCCACTTTAAAAATTCCATTTGATACTGGAGGGTTTGGTGATAGTCCTATAATAGAAAATCCTTTTAAAAAAAATTAAAGCACCACACAACAAAAACCCTACAAACAACTGATGGGAAGTCTCTCTTGTACATCACAGGTCTGCCTTATATTAAATATACCACATCACCATGGGTATTTTGTGTAAGTTTGAATTTCTTTCCATTGGCAGCCAATGATGGATTGCCTTGGTGTTTATAAATACTGAGAGAAAACCCAAACAAAGGTTCAGATCACTATGTCATCTCCTTTACTTATTTATCCAATATGGTTACAGAAATGTTATCTGTGTTTTTAAAAATAGAAACTCCTAAGAGATCAGAGGACATCATAGGAAGACTGGATAAACATTTATGGATTCCAGCTGAAAAAAACTACAGCTATAAAGTCTAAATACTTAGGAGGGTCTTTCCTTCATCAAATAATACTTGGACCAGTCTGACCTGTATCTTATTCTCCTGACTAAGTTTTAATAGAAGGTTTGGTTTACAGCATGGTTTTCATCAGCCCTCAGGCCAGGGAACAGATCTGAACTGGTAGTGCCAGCAGTTATTTTATGACTTGAGCAGGCATGTTCTTACATGATGTGGGATCATTATGCAGTAATACTGAAATTTCTCCCATTCTTTAATACTTCAAAGCAATTTGCATCAGAAAAAAGATTTTCTGTTTTATACCCTGTATAAATTCAAATTCTTTATTGCACAGTAAAGCATTGGTTATGTTATTGGTTATTTGGTTTTCATTGTTGGAATTGGTTGTGCCTTCAGTTCAATTGCTTCATTTAAAAAAGAAGCCTGTGATCCACTCATGATGAGTCTCCTTCTTAAAAGAATTTGGGGCTGCAGAACTAAGCTGAAAATGTCATAGTACTTTGTAAACTACTACTTTGGTGCCAGTATCCAGGTTCAGTGTCATCTGATTTGCTTGTCTTTGTCACTGGTACATCTACCTTTACTGTGTTGCAATTCTCCTGAGCCTCTTCTGCAGAATGGGTTGCCTGGACACTTTCCCTTTCAATGATGAACAAAAATGTACCAAAACACTTGTGTGCAGTGACAAGCAGTTATCAGAGCTGCTTGAGGTTAAAAACTCAACCATCAGACACACAGGTCTCCTATTCCAGGGTACAGGGATTTGAAATCTCATCTCTGCTGAGCACGGCTTAGATGCACTTTGCCATTGTTTCCAAGAGCTGCCAGGAGTTCTGTTGTATTGGGAAATGCATGATCATGAATTTAAAGCTTTAAATTCATGCCTGTGGTGTTGTGGGTGGGAGGAAAATCCCAGAAAATCCTTTTTGCTCAGTGGCTATGTTGTATTAACCATCCTATCCCTGGGCTCACCCTGACTGCACTCATTAACTGCTCCAGGGGCTTCCTGATGCTGTCCATTTTTAAGAGGGGGAGTATCATTAGACCATGTTCTGATTAATGACAGTGACATTGTGTCCCTGTAGAGTGTAGATCTCATTGGGCTTTTTGTGTGTTTCTTCTGCACAAAAATAAGCTTTTTCTCATAGTCTGACAAAGGTAGTGTCATGGATTGGGGATGTGTAAGAGTTCAGATTATCTCTAGATTCAAATTCAGATTTAAAAAGCCCAAGGACGTGGGTTTGAAAAGGTTGGACTCAATGTGCTATCAAAAATTGGTCTTCTGAGAGATTATTTTCCAAGTAGCTAACACTTAGGTTTGCATACTAAGGAATGAGCAATACGTTCTGGTTAAAAACTTCCAAGCTGACACATGGGAGGAGGAAGGTCTTAGAAAAGCCCTGTCATACAAGCACCCTCACATATATTGATTGGCTGGGCACCCACTGTACAAATTCTGCTGCTTTGCTGTTATTTTAAATGTTCAAAGTGCCACTAGCAGAGTTGGGTAAAATAAACTGCCTTCACTGCAATCAGCAATGTTATTGCACCCAACTGCTGTTATCATTAGTGAAGATACTGAGAGCCATTGTTTTCTTACTCTATTTGGAATTTGACTCCATAAACTTTTATGAGCTATAGTTTAGATAATGTTAGGAAATGGCTTGTCTGGAACTAAAATTATCTCATTGTATCAAACAGGCAGGGACAGGTTTTGGTCTATTCTACATTACTTTCGTTGCTATAAAACAGATCTTATCTTTCAAGAATTATGGAATTGCACATTAAATTTCTGGGTTTGTACATGGAAATGCAGTAGATCTGGCTTCTTGATGTCTGTGGCTTCATATGAGTACAATAATTAATGATCTAGTTCACAAGGAGAGGTATCTATGGAAAAAAATGTTCTATTCTCTTGGGGGGGTTTATAAGAGAATCTCAGGTTTATCTGCATGAGTATCTCTATGACTTTTAGAAATGTGTTTCCTTTGATTATTCCCATCACAGCTGGGATTAACTGCATTCTGGAGGCTGAGTGTAAATTTGTTTACTCAGTTAATCAGTGGCAGAACAAGATTTTTCTTCATTATCCATCTATCTTGGCTTCTAAGGAGCAAATAGTGAATTATTTGTAGTCTTTTGGGATTTATATAGCTTTATAGCCAATGTCCCTGGAAGTGTCCTCCTTTTTGATAGCCTAAAGAAAACCATTTGCTTTTTAAAAGCAGTTGTTTGCTATCAACAAACTGAAAAGTGCTGCATGTGTGGTTATGACTTAAAAAAGATAAGAGCACTTTTTCCACTGAAGGTTTGTTATCACTAGGATAATACACTTCATATCTTCTGCTCAGTTATATTTAGGGAAGAAGATGATTTTTATAGAGTGTTGTTTTTGCGGTGCTCAGTGAAGATTTGTTCTTGCTGCTGGTAGGTGAATCTCAGGGAATTCCTTTACTCCAAGTGGTGCTCTCCAAGAACAGCACAAGCTGTTGTGGCTCCCTGGGGTTAGGCAGCCACTCTGAGTAGGAATTCACACCATGAGCAAACACTTCAGTGTTGTTTGCACTGACAATGTACCAAGTGAGGTCCCCACCCAAAAGCAGAGTCAAGATCTTGGAGAGAACATTGCTGAACAAAGGCACAATCAGGAAGGAGCTGGAATTTGTAATGTTCAGAATTATTGTTCACCCCTATGATTTCCATCCCAAAGTCCCCATATTTTCAAATTCAGGCTGGCTCTTCACTTATGTTGATTGTTTTCAGACAAAGATATTTTTTCCTTCTTTTTTCTTCTGTTAAGAATGTAAAAAAAAAAAAAAAAAGTGAGGTCCCTTAGAAGTGCCTCCCTTCTGCTATATATTTCTTAATTGAGTTCTTGGCATGAGGAAGGGAGAAAATATGTCTAGCTATTAGAGTAGCAGTGTGAACTGGGAAAGCCTCCAACTTCCAGAAATATATTTAAAGGCTTCAAGAAGATCCAAATTTCCAAATAATTTTTAACTCCTTTGCTTGGTCAGCTGTCAGTATTTGATAAATAGGGTGGGACTATTGTCAGTATTTATCAGCTCAACACAAATATTATTCTTCATACACTGTAAAAATAGTATATGAAATGCAAATAAAGTACTTTATTCCACAGTTTGGTAGTAACAGAAGCAAGTGATAAAATCTCCCTTGCCTCCATACAAAGGCATAGAGAGGGAGAAAAATGTTACCAGTGGAAACAATCTTCCCTGCTGGGAAACAAAACAGTGAGATTCCTCACTCCTCCCTAAAGTCACGTCCCAAGGGGGGTTCTGTGATAGAAGTTTGTTGTGAAGTGTTTCTGAGTAAGAAACAGCAAGGTAGGACTGGTGATTCAAAGCAGATCATTGTGCAGCCTGCAGGAACACAGCTCCTCCTGTGTCCAGCCACACATCACCAGGACCCCTTGAATTGCTCTGCAGTCAAATACTGCAATACAAAACTCAGTTACTCAGTAACTCAGTGTCTTCTGGAACTTTCCCTGCATTCAGTAAACTTCATCCCAAAAAGCCACTCCTCAGCATTGCTGCATGGAGCAGACTGCCCTCTCCATAGCCATGTGCAACCTGACAGTGGCATCATCCTGGGAAAAATCAAGATGCAGCGTGGTCTGTGAGGGATGGGTTTAATGAGTACCAGAAGGAAGCCTGGATGTCACTTTCCAATTTTGTGTTCCAAAATGGTTTCCTATTATTTAAAATCTTTAGAAACATTGTTGCTGTGTGAATGGTTTGACCCAATAGCCAGGAGAAACTGCTTTTTTAGCTGAAGGGAGAATCTGCATGTCAGCCACGCTGTGACAAGCTGGACTGGCTGCAGGGACATGTCACACCATGCACCCCAGCTGCCCCTGCTAGGGCACTTGTGGTGGTAGCCTGATTAAGCCACCACCCACACAAAACAAAGGATAAGGAACAGAGCCAATTTATTCAGGATACTTTCAAATCAATGTTTTGGATTTGGCTTCTGCCCAGTGCAAAATACATTTTGTGTGTTCCTACAGCTGCCACGTAGAGTGGTCCCTGAGGTAGTAGGAAACTGCTCAATTACTAGAACTGTAGTGTGCCACTTATTCTGTAAATGACTGAGTAAATCCAGGAAGAAATACAAATAATACTAAAACTTTATTATTCTATTTTGTCCAAAGCAGCCAGGATTCTTTACCAACTAGCTCTTCCTCTAATCCTTTACTATGATTATTGCACTGTTAATATGTTTCAGCTGCCATCCAGAAAAGTCACATCTCAAAGCCCATTCCATCCTTCTCCTGTCCCCCTCACAAGGTAGAGCTCTACTGAAAACCAGAAAGCTGAGCAGTCGTGACTGACCGACTGAAGGACAATTTCAGGGCCCTTTAAGAGCATCTGTTCCTGTATTTTGTCATGGTCTTATTCTCTTTAAATAATTCTACTAATTCTTTTTGAATTAGTAGCATCTACAGCTGAGAATATGAGGTTATTTAAAGGAAAGAAGCTTGATGTTAATTTTCAGTAGTTTATAGGACTTCATTATTTGAGAAAACAGAGTAATTATCTCCATCAGGAAATATTTGCAACCTTTGCAATTTTATAGCATGCACTGAGGTATCAAATTTACTGTTAAGTGTAGCTGGGTGCTACATAGGGTGCTGGGGAAGACTTAGCACACATTGACAGTTCTTGTCCATGAAGAGGGAGTTGCCTTCCCAGGAATCATCTTCCAGCATTGATTTGGGGAAGATCAGCAGCTACAGAGTATCAGAGCTTCTTGCAAACATCTCATTAAATGTTAATTATAGAGTCAACTCCAGTGGCCTGAGAAAAGGGGACAGGTCACTCACATAACTTCAGCAGCCCCTCGCCACATTTCTGTTTTTAAAGCAGACAGGTCACACTTTCAGGCAGGGTTTGTACAGCTGGCTTGGTCTGCATCAGTATGAAACCTCTGCCAGACTTGCAGAGAAGTGAGGATTTCTGCCTTGTGCTGACTTCAAGAGTGGATTGAACCACTCTGCTTTGACAGATCTCCTTGCTACCTTCACTTGCAGCCTCCCTTGTGCAGCCTCTGTGGGAGCATCGTGGCTGGTTGGAATACCTGTAGAATACACTTGGTATGGATGGCACCAGCCAGTGTTGGTGTAGTTCATGACAGCCTAAACTTGTGGGGCAGGATGTGCTGATGAGTCTAGATTTGGCACAGAAACATGGTAACCACAATCACTTGTCAGGACCCCTCAATGTGGAGCTCTGAAATCAAGAGCAGATCTTGGCCACAGTGCTTGCAGCAGTTTATCAGTGAAGAAGTGGCAAATCCTCTTGCATAGTTGCTGAGCTGGTAAACTCTTCATACTGACAGAACTGTGCTTCTGGTCATTTCTCTGTGCACTATGAAATGTAAGAAAGATTAATTTTTTTTTCCAGAAACCACTTTTAACTGATTTTGGGACAGTCACAGTTGTTTAACTACAGAAAAACTACACTTTATTAATTTGTTTTCTGTCTAATCACTTCAACTATAAAGCTGGCAGCACGCACAGGGAACAAGTGCCAACACCAGCACTTCCTTTAAAATAAACAGCAACTCAGATAACATTTACGTGTTACAAAGAAGTGGTTCATTTGATATTTTCTTTCTCTATTGCAGCTGAGCTCTGAGACTAAATTCTTCTCGATTTAAACCATGAGAGAAATATTTTTTTCAAAAAAAATCCCTAGAAAGTGAAGTAGCAAATGGTTTTACTTTCTCAGAATTTTATCTCTAAGAAAATACATTTTAAGCTGTGAGCTCAACCAAAAATTCTCATAGGATAAAAGTGTCCAAATTTCAAATACCCTGTCAGGATTACAATTTCTAATTGGAGATCTGATGAACATAGCATTCAAGGATTTGGATCAGCAAAGCATCCAACAGAACCTGGTCTGGATTAGGGAGCTACGGTACAGTAAAATTCATATGGATTTTAGGAAGGATAGGATATGCTAATTATCTGTCAAAATAACTCCTTCTAGTAAACACTGTACTTACATAAACATTTGGCTTAAAATATTAGAAATCATATTAGTCTGACAGAAAACTTGCACATATGTTAAGCCTAAAATACTTCTGAGTATCTGGGGGACATTTTATGAAGCTCTTACATAATCTAGGAGATCACAGGAATTAGACTAACTCAGAACCTCTAGGTACTTCTGGGATTTAAGTGGGTCATATTAATGTCCTTTCACTCCACCTGAAGAAGAATTCAGAGACATTCTAATGTTCTAGTGACTTCAAATGAAGTTTCCTTTTTTTTTATAGACAGGACCCTTTAGAATATCAACATGACTGGCAGTTGTGGGAATAAGAAGGCATAAGAAGGCAAGTAACACTCTGCATTTTTGATCCCAATTAAAACCTGTTTGATATTTTGGATATATGAAATCTAGACTCATATCAATCCTAATGCTGCTGTGGAAGAGATTTTGTGGAAGAGATTTTCAGGGAGGACATGGAAAACAAAACTCAGAGTGAGTCTAAAACTGGAGTTGTGTATTAATATTTAAAGCCATCTTGTTCTGTTTTGTTTGTTGGAGTTTTTTTTTAATAAAATGATTACACTGGCTAACTTGCCTACCTAATATATTGTGTGGTGGTACCAGAAATGACAAATTATCTGCTCCCACAGTAAATGTAGCTGCTAAGGAGGGAAATGTAGCTGCTCCAAAAGGGGAAACATGTTTATATTTCCTAGCCTATTGGTTATTATGTTAGCCTTACTGATCAGTATGCATTACAGCCAGTGTGGTGAACCCATTCAAGCTTTTCCTGTAGGTATCTTTAGAGTGGAAGAGGTCAAATGGAACTAATGTAGTTTCTCAGGCAGTCTACTAAAATCAATGCAACTTGAATTTCAACAACCACTAAAAATGGCATAATGTGATTTAAATTATGCTGCTATTTAGATCTTGTCTACACACTAAGTTGTACCAGATTTGCTAATGATGTGTGTGGTTTGAAAATTGAATTAGTTCCTGCTGCTGAAAGATTATTTATAGACAAAACTCAAAGAGTTAAGAATGCCAGGAGCCTGCATCCCAGTCCAAATCCTTATGGGCTTGTTGGCACTGTACAGAGGAGCAGTGGGAAAGATCTCCTGGCTAGCACTGTCCAAAGCACTCAGGCCTTACAGCAAAGCAGTTTTGCAGTAGGTGAATCACCTTGGGCCCTGGAGTGGCAGTCTGTGAGCATGACTGAATGTTTGAAGCCACATTTTCAAATCGTACTGAGTCCTTTGTGTCCAGAGTAGGTTCTCACAGAGATGCTTGAGAGAGTCTTCACCCAAAAAGAAGCCTTTACAGATTATAGATTGCAGGGAAAGAAATCTGGTTTGATATGGAGAGAACACAGAATGGAAGGAAGTGAAGATAATGGCAGTAAATTTCTCCTTATAATTTAATTATGCAGTGGTTCCTTCTCATTTAGATGAACACTGTAAGCTAGCTGTGATTTAGAGGAAATATATATGTTGGTAATTTAGTGTACTTTGGTAGCTACTTGCTTCGTAGAGGAACTGCTTATGATAAAAGAGCGTTGTTGGAAATATTGTTTTATATCTTGTCTACAATATTACTGGTTACAGGAAGAGGCTTAATGACATTAAATATTGATTATATACCAAGCCCACATCCTTCCTTTTCCCTGAGAGCACCGAGGATTTGGGTCTTCTGCTGCTCAGAAGCAGAGTTTGAGTAACCTGTGCTGTTGTCAGGACTTGATTATTTTATATTGTGTGTTCACCCATCCATTGCAAAGGTGAGGTGCAGCTCCCAGACAGCACTGGTGAGCAGATGTGTGTCAGGGAGAGGTTTGCAAGCCTGACAGTCCTAGCCACTGCTCCCACTGTCCTCCTGCATTGCTAACCAAAGCAAGCAGCCTGCAGGGATGCACCAGGACTGTGAGGGAAAGGATCCCCAGTGCTTCCAGAGGCCACCTGCTGCTCAGCAGGGTCCTCCTTTCCTGTGTTTATGTTACACCCCCTGCCAGAACAGCCCTGTTTCCCATGCTACGCCTTGATGCCTGCAAAGGAGCCAAAGCCTGCTCTGGATCTGTTGTGGGGACTTGTGAGGATGTTGGCCTCTTACATTAATGCTACTTAAAACTGGGAGCACATTGTAAACACATTCATTTCTTTTCAATAAAAAAGTATAATTCAAAGTAAAAACAATAAAACAAAGCAGCACGTTTCTCAGCCAAGTAGGAACTGAGCAGTTATTGTTCTGTTTCAGAAAGTATTGAGTAGGTTATCTGTTTTCTACTTCTAGAGGAACAGAAGACTTCTTGTGGTTCAGATGCTGGGTAGAACCTTTGTGGTTCAGCCTTTGGTCTGTATTGGTAGTAACACTTTCTCTCTTGCGCAACAGCTGGAAATGGTGATTCATCTTCATGGAGGAAACCTAACAATGAAGCAGTGCAATTAAAACAGTCCAGAGCACGTGGTTAGCAATGAGCCAGGACACTGAAACCAAGTCCCAGAGCGATGCCGCAGGTCCCACATGTGCTTGTGTTATGCTAAGGGTGTACTGCAGGCACCATGCTGATACTGCCTGCCCTGTCAGCATGGGTCCATGAATTTAATTGATTTGACAAATAGGGATAGGTTACAGGCTCTCTTACACTAAATTGTTTCTAATGAAGTTAGAGAAGAGGATGAAATTAATGTTTTCTGCAAGAAAATGTCTGCAAGTACATTATACACAACCAAGGAAACTGGCTAGTACTACAGAGCAAACTCTTCATTCATTCATTCATTCATTCACTAAAAAAAATACTGTTTAAGGCTATGAACTCAAAATTGAAGCATGTAAAGATGCACCCCCATTTAAGCCTTGCCTGGCTGCATGTAGTAGATGTGGGTTAGGTTCATTGTGTGTTCCTGAATTTTTATTTTATTTTTTTAAAAAGCGCTGACATTTAAGACATACAAAGAAAAATGGCCTCAGGGGAACCACCTCCAATGCATCACAGAAGCTTTGTTCAAACAGTTTTCAATTACTCACTCTGACCACACATTGGCTGAAGTGGTTTAGATAATCTGCTGTACAGGAAGGGATTGGTGGTGAGGATCACCAGACAGCTTTGCACCAGCCCACGTCATTTCTGGATGGCCTCCAGAGGCGGGAAGCAAACACAACAACTGCAGAGCAGCGAGTTCCTGCGGGAGAACGGGAGGCACCGGCCCAGCATCTGCCCAGCCAGAAACTTTCCCTTCCAGCACATGAGGAAAGTTCTGTGCTGCAGCGTTCTTGGGAGCATGGAGAAAACTGCTTCTGCAGCTCTCTCATTCCACCAGGCTGTGATTTTTGGTGGCTGGATACAGTTAGACTGAGAGCAGTCACTCGAGTTCTATCATGAACTCAGGGTAGGCTTAGGTACAACATAAGCACTTCTGAAATGCTGCAGCCTGGCTTTGCTTGTTTGCTGGTTCTGAGGTCAGCTCACTGTTTATTATCTGAATGCAAAAAGCAGCAGCCAGGTAATGTGGTGGGAGGAGCATACTTGCGACTTCTCATTTTTAAATTCCTTTAATGTCTTGCTTCTCAGTCAGTTTTGCTAAATATTTTCCACCCATGTTTCCATATTTTGCCTAAATTATTTTGTAAAATTTAACCTTTGTTGATATTATACTTGACTGAATGAATTGTGTACTCATGACTGATTTCACAATTAACTTCAGTATATATGCCACTTGTTTCAAAGTACTATGATAACTTGCAATATTTAGACTGAAAGCATAATCCAGATCTGGACTCTGAAATTAATTTTAACCTGGCCAGTTTTACTGTCATGTCATAGACACATTCTGAGGAGTAAGCTACTAAAATAAAATACTGTAGGCTCTTCTGGTAGAGAGTAAAAATATAGGCAAAAAAGAAAGTGAGAGTCAAATTCCCTCCTATATTGATATAATAAATTGCCTTTTCACACCCCAGGGATAAAAAATCCCCAGCACAATAAGCTGTTTCTAAAAGCATTCTCAGTGAGCTGAGTGGAAATACTCAGAATCCTGATGACTTGTTTATTGGAGTGGGTGGTTATTTTTTCATTATTTTATTTAACATGTAGATGTTTTTCTAGCATCTTTCTGATCCCTGTGCTCCCAGCCTTGGAACAGCAAGGCCTGCAGGAAGGGTGGTGCTGGGCATGGGTACAGCCCTGAGCACAGCACAGGTGCTGGGGCTGGAAGAGCCAATCCTCTGCTTAGACATGGCACCAATACTGGACTAGGTAAACATGGCACTTGCTGCCTGCTCTGACTGGTTCCCAGAGCTCATGACCATAAACAGCCTGGCCTCTTGGTACTTCCAGGAGACTGAAGCCAAGGTAGCTATGTATGCTAATATTAACTTTGTAGAAAGCAGATGCAAACATATCAGTGAGGGCTGGCACTATGATTAAAGGCTTTCTTTCAATTCCTAAAGATTTGTGTACTTTTACACCAACTCTGAAATACATTTACCACAACATCTTTTGGCACAAACTGAGTGTTTCCTGGGGCATGTGGATGGCAGGCAATGTACCACCCCCCCCTTCTACAGTGACTTGTGCACACACTGTTTTCTGTTCACCAGTCTGAGGATGTGCTCTGAGAGCAGCTCAGAGTCTGAGCAGAGTGCCAGGCTGTGCTTGAACTCCTCACAATGTTTGCATCCCCAAATGAGCACCTGCTCTGAGCCCAGTGATGATGAAATGCAGAGGAGCTGTGATGCCTTCTTGGGTTTGTGACCTAACCCTTGCCAAATACCTCACTAGGACTTCAGGCTTCTGCCTCCAGTACCTCCAGGGTTCCACTATCCAAATTCTGGATGGACCTCACATAGCTATGACCAAGATTAAGCCCAGAATCAAGCAAGATAAATTAATCATAGACTTTTATGTGCAAGGGATATAAACTGAAGAAAATGTGCCATTTCATTTTTAGATCAGCACCACATTCACACTGTTTACTCTCTTACATAGTTTTTGATTCTTTCCTTTTTCAGGGTACTGGTTTTAGAAACAAATGGTGGCAGGAGGGTCCCAGAATGTTGTTTTGGGGTTGAGTTTTGGTTGGCTTTTTTTGATCTGGGAAAGATTTTCCTGTTTCACAAATCAGAAAAATATTTTTCATTCCAAAATGGGCTCCAGACCTCATTAAATAGCAGGCTTTTTTGCTTCCGAGATTGCAAATCATTACTATGTTGATTTTCCTCTCATTTTATGGAGCTAGCCTGCTTAGCTAGGAAAATTTCTCAGAAAGAAGGATGTCTCTGTGAGTGGCATTCATTGCTTGAGAACTCAGTACAAGAACAGCCTTTGAAAGATTGATATTTTTTAAATACAAAACCTGCACTTGTAGCACCCTTTGTCTAATTGCTCTTGGAGGAGAAGGGAACAGGAACTGTGGCAGCTGCCTTGACTATAATCACTCCCAGTGGAAGAACAGAACTGTGATAGAATCTAAGAGCTAAGCCAATGGCTGTCCTATTGAAGCAATCCTAGCAATGCTTCTTTCTCTAATTTATTATGGAGTGGAGAAAGAAGGAAGAGTGCTCCAGGGTGCTTGCTGGTGCTTGCCCTCTGCTTCCTCTTGCTCCTCTGATGTATAGTCAGGAGCAAGAGAATTACCAGAACTTCTACCATGTAACTTCGCCCAGAACTTAACCAGCACTGGTTTTGCTCAGTGAACCTATTGCATTTTCCTTTTATTTTGACAACACTGAGCAGCCTGATTTCCTCCTCACCAGCAAACAGTGGAAGCTGTTTGCTTCTACTCTAGCATTTTGCAATTCTGATGTGACTCCATTACTGTGGAGATTGTGAGGAGTAAAGTGTCTCTGGTCTGTATGTGCTAAGCAGTAACTCAGCAGAAACAGCCTCAATAGACTTCATTCTTCTCTGATGTGTTTGATCCACGTATACTGTACAAACAAATTATTCTTTACACAAATACAAATACTCAAGTTTCCCCAGGTAGTTAATTATTGCTATTTAATGATGTGACAGTATAGGGATATAGCTACTGGTTTTTCCATTTTAATCCAGTTGTCAGCTGGACTCCAGGACAAAATTCCTGCTTGTGTGTCAATATCTCACAATGCACTTGTGCTCCCTCCTGCCAGAAATTATTTTATAAAGGGGCACTTAAAACAATAGAAAACCCCAATGGAAAATGTGATGCAAATGTTCATACATTTAAATCCATGAGAAATTTAGATGGATAGCTAATTTAGGCATAAAGTGCTATTGCTGGCCAGATCATATAAAAGCTAAAGTATACCAAAAAAACTACATCTTTTGTTCTTTGTAGACAGAGGAGGGAAAGAAAGAGAAAATGTATTTATGTGCTGTGAGCTTACAGATATTTAGCTGGTTATTTGAACTTTCCTAAGAGTCCCTAAAAATAAACTGAAAACATCTTAAACTACTTATGACAAATAGAATTGCAGGAAAACTCTATTGTTTCCAAATGTGCATTGAAAAAAATGAGTGAACGTGAGGCTGCTCTGTAAGAGAAAGAATCTTAATGGAAAAACTTATAGAACTTTAAGTGGAACTGTATGAAAGTAGCAGATGAGTCTTGCTGCTTAACAAAATTTTATCTGTCAGTACAAAGGTTAACTTCAGGTTAACTTCAAAATATATGTTTCAAAATTCAATTAATATACTTCCAACACATTACATATTTTAGTAAAAACTTATTGCAGAGGCAATACAGACAGAGATTAATACAGGTCTGACTTCTCTGCCATTTCTGCTTTGTATAATAGGAAGACAAGGGCAGAACAAGTGTTTGAAAAGTTCACTGTGACCCACTTTGAAATATCAGACTGTTTCTGACCAGAACCAGACCAGCTTTCAGACTAAAGATATGGAGATGTATTTATCAAAAGGCAAGGAAAACTTGGAACTTAGGTGTTAAGTTCCATTAGTCATAGACTAATGACATTCTGTGTGTAAATACTTCTAAATTTTAGTTGATAGAGCTGCTACAAAATAAAAGTGCAAAAGCTTAGTTATCTTCTTCCTCTAAAACAGATAAATATGCTGTTTGTGGGCCTCTTTATTTGCACACTTTCCAAAGTTTGTTCACTGTTTAAGAGAAAAAAATTAATGTACAATTTATACATCAGGAAATGGCCAAGGAGTGTTACCAATTAATGTAAAATAGAAAAAAAATCTTGTAAGATACATTTCTCCACTTTAAACATGTAAGGTGCAAATGAACATAATTAGTGTGTGATTCTGGGCAGATGCTGCAGGGTTCCTTGTAAAACCCTGCTCTGTCTGTGAGCAGGCTCCTCTCAGGCTGGCTGTGAGCCACAGGCAGTTCCAGGGAAGGGAATACAGGAGTATCTTGTGAGGAGGTGCTTTTTCAGGAAGTATGTAAGTGCTACAGAACATTCCTATGCCCTTTGGGTATTATAGGGTAATATGCAGTGGCCAACTTCAGTGAATCTTCCCTCAGTTGTCTTTGGAGTTTGTTCTTTGCATCTCCTACTTCAGCAACACAATTATTAAAGCTCAAGTTAATACAGATTAAATTATTCCACCTCTCCCCAGCTGTGGACTCCAGTCCAAGTCTGCATCCTTTCAGAGCATGACAGAGTTGGCCCCTGCATGTTGAGAGCACCTGATATCGTCTCCATTGAATTCAGCCCATGATGCAGGAGCTGAAGCACTCAGCAGGGATTTCAAATAACTTGCAGCCTAAGACCCTGGCTTCAAAACTGCTGGTGTGGTGTAAGCTACTGCCTTTGGACTTAAATTCACCATTTCTTTAATGCCCTGCTTTGCCTGCTAGATCACCCCTCTCTTCACCCAAGTGTTTAATGTATTCTATGAAAAGCGCATGTATTTTACTCACCAAATTGAAATGCTGAGACAAATATCTGTCTGCATTTAGTCTTCTTTCTCCACACAAAACTTTATGCTAAGAATTAGGTCTGCACATGAAACTTTGCAGGGATAAGTCACTATTTTTGAGTTCACATTTTCTCTAGATTTTAATTGAACACTGAAAGTATTAAAGAACGCAAAAAGAAAAGGTTACTTTTGCTTTTGTCGGTGGTGTTTTCTCAGTAGCCTTTTTTTTCAGTAATTTATAGAGTCTCCAATCTAAAATACTGACCTTCCTAAGTGATTTGGAATTCCTTAGTGCTGCACAGTTATTTAGGCAGCTGCTCTGAAAAACTTCAGGTAACCAGCCTGATACAATAGTAAAGTGTATAAATCAGTGTACTGAATCTGAGCTGGCACTGCTCACAGCTACTGACCCAGACAATCTCAATCTATTTCCTGCAGGATATTTGGGGTTGGGCTTCTTTCCCCTTCTCTATGATCTGATGGATTATATTTATTTTTTCATCAGAAAATTAAATTTCTAAGTAGGTTTCCATCTTGACTATCTGAAATAATTAGTACTTAATCTGTTCTTTACCTGTTCTTTTCGGACTGTAATTTATTGATCTGGGTCTGTTGAAGCAGTAGGCACTTGCTCTGCTCCTGGGTGCTGCAGGTATGTCTCAGACTGCCAAAGGCTTTCAGGAAAACTTTAATGAATAATGTTGGGGTTTTTTGATAATAGATGGTGAGAAAGGAAAAGGTCTGCAAAATTTATCCACATGAATCTGCTTTTTACTAGAGCTGACAAGAATAATTTTATTCATGGCTAATCCTAAAAGTAGGTAGTGGTACTAGAGTCAGCAGAATGCTTGCCAAGTTTCCTTTGGATATGCCCTCATTTCAGTAGTGAATGAGGTGATCTTTTAATGAAAAACAGAACAGAAGTAAACAAATAATACCGATTATTTTCTCCTCCTTCCAACAAGACAGAGTCGTTATCATTTGAGATAGTGAAGTGCATTCACCGCTGGATTCCTGCTGTGTTAGTGGTAAGGGAGCTGACAAGGCATCAGCACGGAGACACTGCCCTCTATTGCAAACTGCTCTGCTGCTGCTACTGCTCTTGCATTGACGAGATCAATGCGAATCAACAGTTTTAGAACCACATACAAATGGGGCATTTTACTTCAGTAATTTTCTGTCAGTCTGTAACATTAGGGCTGTGCCAAATGCACAAAGGTCCCAACAACCCAAGCTCTTTTACAGACAGTACATGAAGTCTGTGGCAGACATTGATGTGCTGTTTGCTGCATTGCCCTTACCTGCACCTCAGCTGGATTTTGATTTGATTTGGTGTGGGTTTGTAACCTGAAAGGCACAGAACAGTGTAAATCAAAACCAGAGGGGACACTGTGCAGTGGAGCTGGGGGTGAGGACAGCACAGCACAGCCGTCTCTGAGAAACCAGCTTAGAGCACAGCCCTGCTCAGGCGCCACTGCTGCCCTCCAGCAGCGGCCACCGGCAGCAGGCAGGGAATAGCTGCTGGGGGAGGCTCTCACACCGCGGCAAGGCACGGCCCTGGGACAGAGCAGCCGCTTCTTCCTGTCACTCTCAGATGTCAGGGGAGGGCCTGTGCTCAGCAGGGAGGACTCGAGGAAAAGGCTACAGTAGCCACTCAGTCTCAGCTGCTTTTTCCACTCCAGGGTAACAGTTGATGCTGTACAATGTGTTCCTCAGGTTAAAGCACTTCTCATTAATAAAATTGACCTGAGTTTTGTCAGAAAGATCCTGCTCTAGGTCATCTGTGCATCTCTTTTGATGCTGAAAAGGGGGAAGACCTTAACCTAAACCGCATTTAATGCTGTTGTGCTAAATAATGAATTGTTTTCATTAGCTTCCTATAATGCCTCATGTCAGAGTTTGCTGGCATTTACAGTGACTTGAGAAAGCTCAGTGCTGTAATTTTGGCTAGAGGGAGCTGCTCTACCATCCATCTCCACTGGCCTCCAGTGTGAGTTCACTGAACTCACAGCTTTTAATGTTTGTCTTTTAAGGACAGACAACCACAAGGGTGAAAAACACCAGGTAGCTGGGTGGTGCAAGGGAAAGCCTCAATGCAAAAAGGAGGAGGTGTTCAGGGGGAACCTTCATGCCAGCACTGCTGTACGTGAGAAAGAAAAGGGCAGACCAGAGTTGTTGTTTCCCATCTCTCGTGTTTTGGGGGACAGATTCACTTAGCATAATTCAAATTGTACATCACTGGAAAATATGTTTAAGCATTTCTGCTCACCTTGAGGGAAATATGTTGCTCCATCTCTGCTTTCTTACTCTCAAGGAATTTTTGGTGTAACTTCATCTCCTTTGGCTCTTCCAAAAGCAAGAAAGGCCTGGCAAGCCTTGGGCTAGAATAGAGTAGTAAGGATAAAGAAAGAAAAGGCCTTGCTTTCCAAAGCATCAGGAAGACAGCAGCCTCATTGATATTTTTGGTAAATATTGCCATATGGACTTCTCAGCTGTTATTACCATCAGTCTGCCTGATGTGGAAATAGAGCTGGATCAAAGGTGAGCAGAAATGCCACCCTAGAACACTCTAAAGCCTGTTGTTCACCCAGAGAGCCCTGCATGAGGAGCCCTCGCTGGCTCAGAGGAAGAGGGGTGCTGAGGAAGGAATTCATTTTTCCTTTTTGATGCTTTTTGTGGGGAATGTTCTATATAACCTTGGGAACAGGGAATGATCTGTTGGACTCAAAAGAAAAATATTTGGACACGTACCTCAGTTTAAAATGTGGAAAGTCTTGCTGACATCAGTGAATCTAATCCATATGTTGGACAGGAAGCACAGACCTGAAGTGCTGTACTGTGCTGTGGTCTCACACCAAGCCATCTTTTTCAAGGGCAAGGTACAGTACAGACTTCTCAGCTATGTCTTACTGGCCAATTGCTCCTACCACAGACATCTGAATTTGCTTAAACATTTGACTCCACTTCCAAACAGCATTTGTTCATTAGTTTCCTGTGGAAGGTAATTACAGAGCAGGAAGTGCAGGAGCTGTACAAATATCCAGTGGTCTTGAGCTTTTACCTGAGGTAAATATGCTTGAAAGCTCCTCAAAGACCTTAAATAAATGTATTTTCACATTTTTTTCTTGGCTTTCGGTTTTTTGGGTTTTTTTGTTTTGTTTTGTTTGTTTGTTTTTTTGGTGGGGTTTTTTGTTTTGCTTTGGTTTGGGGGTTTGTTTTGTTTTGGTTCTTTGGTAGGTGGACAGCTACTGGTTTTGTGTTTGGCTTGGTTTTTTATTTAATTCCTAGAGTGTTCGTTCTAAAAAGCTTGCAGTTGTTGAAGTGCTGAGCTCCAAAAAAGATAACTTTGCCATATAATTCTTTCAAAAAGACAGATTTAATACCAAGTTGCAATGGTACCTTTCCAAATATTACCAGATACTCTTTTCTATTTCCACGGTGACACCATCCCAAATAATAACTTACACACTTGTATATTAAAACAAACAAGTTTTGGGACTAATTGGCCTGGAATGGGAGTATTTGAGACTTCCACCTGTGCTTGGATCAGGAAAATATCCTTTTTACAGCAGCTGGGCTGTGATGTTAGGAGCAGAAGAGAGGACAAGGCTGTGCTCAGGTGGCTATGGGAGAAAGAGGGAGGGAGGGGAGACTGGGATAAGGTAGCCAGGAATAGGGTCCAGATCACATCACCAGCTGGTGCACACTTCCTTGGTTTGGAAAATTATTTTATTATTTTTTACATACCAAGCACAGTGACCTTCTAAATTGCTCAGAAGTTGAGTGGCCAAGTTAAGACAGTATAATCTTGCAAATAAATGTACCCATTAAATTAATGGAGATGGTCTATCAGCAAGATACTGAATTAATATACTCAGAATTACCATGAAATACCGCAACAGCGCGATTTTACCGGAATGATACAGAATCTGAGAATGAAGCGTATTGCTGTGCAACGCTGCCCTCGGCAGCGGGCCAGCGCCGTGCCGGGAGCGCGTCTCCTTCAGCGGCCGAGCGGGGCACGGCCCCGGGAGCACCCGGCCTGCGGTACCGGCCCGCTTCCGCGCCGTTCCCCGGCCATCGCCGCGGCCTCAGGCAGCTCCGGTGCGCGGGCTGTCCGCAGCGCAGGGTGAG
>JAYDZK010000044.1:6049456-6069136 GCA_034509185.1 Euphonia xanthogaster
GCGGTGCCGGCTCGGGGAGCGCGGTGCCGGCTCAGGGGGGCGCGGTGCCGGCTCGGAGGGGCGCGGTGTGGGCGCGCTGACGGCGCGGTGTCTCCGTGGTGTCTCCGCAGCGGAGGTGGCGGAGCTGCGGGCGCGGCTGCGGGCGGTGCGGCACACGGTGCTGGTGCTCTCCGGGAAGGGCGGCGTGGGCAAGAGCACCTTTAGCGCCCTCCTGGCGCACGGGCTGGCGGCGGACGAGACCAAGCAGGTGGGCAGAGGGCGCGGACAGGATGGGCAGCGGGGGGGCGGGGCCCAGCACCTGCGGGCAGGTACCGATCGGGTGTCCCCGCTCGTTAAAGTCTGACTTTCCTGGATGAGTTCTGCTGGAGTGATTTCATTGCATGAGGTCCCCTTTAGAGACAGCCCTGCGCTACCTTGTTTCCAGTGGGGCAGGTTGGCTGGTTTGTTTTCCAGGTTGCTCTGCTCGACATAGATATCTGTGGGCCATCAATTCCTAAAATTATGGGTCTAGAAGGAGAACAGGTGAGTGAATTCTCCAACATCTTGTTCAAGGGATTTTTTTTCTCAGTTTTTCATTAGCATATTCAGGCTTTTTCAATGTAGAACTTCTAAAAGGAGTGCATAATGGGAGATGTGTGGCAGTGATAGGGAAATGAGGTGAGATGTAGAAGTTCAGCATAACATATTTTGCAGAAGAGTCATCTGCTTTCAGGATGAGCAGTTCTGCAAACCAACTTTCATTGCATGTCAGCCACATAACGCTAACTACTTGAAACTTGAGTAGCATTAGCACGATGTGCTTTATCAGCCCTTGGATTTTCTTACAAATGCATAAAGTAGTGAATAAACTTGCATAAGGGTTGAACAGTTGTTCACTTATTAATGGAGATCTGGTCCTCTTGCATTTTTGCCTCAGCTACCCCACAAAAGCAGGATTGCTCCTGCAGGCAGGAGAACTCTTTGCCCAGATTTGACTTATGTTCGCTGTTTCGTGTAACATTTGTTGCTATTGCAACTTTTGTGTATCACTTCAATTCTCAGGTTCATCAGAGTGGATCTGGATGGTCTCCAGTGGTGAGTTGGTGCAGCTGTTTCAGAAAGTTCATTGGGCGTCTTTGGGTTGGGCACCATCTTCTACAGTGAAAAATGAGTGAGGGAGGAGCAGGGAGTACTCTTGTTAATTCTTCTTCTAATGACTTAAGTATCCGGATTCTATAGAATCTACAGATATAGCACATAGAATCTACAGAGTCTGTATGTCCAGATCTATATAACCTATATCCATGTTCTGTGGAATATCTAGAGAACACTATAGAATGTATATCCAGATTTTATAGAATATAGAATAGATCTATAAAATCGAGATACATATCATATAGAATCGGGGTATAGACTGTAGATCAGAGTGTTAAATTTCTTAATAATAGTACTACTGTATTTCTAGAATTGTTTTATTACCTTGTGTTTACTGACTTTGTTAATATGGACAATAAATATAAATTACTCAGGTTTGTTATTTTGGGGTAACATGCAGCTGTGGTGTGTCATGTCTTCTGTGACAGCCAAGAAGTATCCTGCACCCAAGACAAACCTTACTAATCTCTAGAATATGCAGAAAAGGTTTTGCAGTAGTGTTGGTTGTCTAAAGGTCCCCTGTAGTGTGCATGCTGTTAGAAAGGCAGCTGGTGTTGAGAGAAAAGCTGGTTTTATCCTTCTGTTGTCTCCAGTGATTTCATAAACTGCTGTAACAATTTCATTTTTTCAGTCTTAGTGTAGTTGGTGAGTGTTGCACAGGATGCAGTTTTTAATGCCCTGTGATAAAAGATAAAGTTCTCTGCCTTTATGTCATTAATGTCTTTCCCCTCATTTGCTTTTTCTGTAAAACAGGAGTTCAGAGTTGGTTTCTCTACTCTTTCTTCAGTGTTACGTTTCTCTACTTCTCTTTCAGTATGTTGAAGAAAACTTAGGTGTCATGTCAGTGGGGTTCTTGCTTAGTAGTCCTGATGATGCTGTCATCTGGAGAGGACCAAAAAAGAATGGTATGTATGGAGTGTTTTCAACAGTAATTTACATACTTGAAAGGTTTCAAGTGTGGAAATACCATGAACTTGTTTAGTAATGTAGGTAGGGCAGTTAGCTAAGACCCAGAAATTTAAAATACAGGAAGATACCTTTTTCTCTTCCACACTCTTATCCTTTCCTCTAGGGCTGATCAAGCAGTTTCTGCGTGATGTGGACTGGGGTGAAGTGGATTACCTGATCGTGGACACGCCCCCAGGAACATCAGACGAGCACCTGTCCATTGTGCAGTACCTCAGTGCCACCCGTATCGACGGCGCTGTCATCGTCACCACCCCGCAGGTATGAGCCAAAATCCACCAGGGAAGCGTCATGGCACTTCAAGGCAGTCCTTGGGTTCCAGGCTGTTGATCTCACAGAAATCTGTGGGTACAGAATCTCAGGGAAATGACTTTGTTGTGTTGCCCTTGCAGCTGGCTGGTCTGTGGGTTAGGTGGATGTCTCAGGGGAGCCGGATGGGGATCCACATGGGTCACTAAGCCACAGCAGCTCACAGGCAAAAGCTGTTGAGACCAGTGTGGTGTAAGGAAATGCAGTGTTTCATTTCCTCCTTCAGAATCAGGCTTAACATCGTTGTGGATCTGTAATTTACTCACCAATAGCTTAATGTTCAGAAGAATGTTTGTAAGAAGCTTTAAGTGATGAGCTGTGCACTCTTTGACACCTGTGAAGTAGCCTGTCACCTCCAGGTGACCCACCAAAGTAGGCAGCTTTGTCATGTGCATTTTTGAAAGAGAAATCAGCCCCTGGAAAGCTGGAACTAAAAACACACCCAGTTCAAACAGAGGTTTTCATGTCTGGTTTGGAACAGAACAGGATATCAAACTAGCATGTGACATGAAGTATTTCTACAACAGCAGAAAGGATAACACATAAAGGAAGCAAAGTGTTGAGGACAATACCAGAGAGGTGGTGAAGGAGGAAGGGAACAGGAGAATGGATGAGGTGAGTCGTATACGTGAAAACTCTGAGGAGAGAATAAGACATTTTAAATTTAATTGGAAAAAAGGTAACTAGTGTAAGCCTGGTGGTTCTTGTCCTCACTCTGTGGAGAAAACCAAGGGTTCCTTCTGTAAGATGAAAATGTGAAAACGTTGCATTTAAAGAATTTGTGAGATGAACATAGGAGATAAAAAACATAAATATGGGTGAATCTTGACTAGAGTCAGATTTCAAAACAGAACCACATCCAGTAGGCTTGAAGTGTTGTACCTGCTCTGTTGATAGAGCTCATAGCAAAGGTTTGTGTTCCTAAAAATATTAAGACAGCAGTAATAATTCATTATAAAGTAGCTCTAAGGAGGTTACTGAATGGATTCAGCATGAAACAGTTGAAATAAAAGCATTTGCTATTATTTGTAGGAAGTGTCACTTCAGGATGTTCGGAAGGAGATCAACTTCTGCCGCAAAGTGAAGCTGCCCATCATAGGTGTTGTGGAGAACATGAGTGGCTTTGTGTGTCCCAAGTGTAAGGTAAGGCTGGCTGTGTATTACAGTGTTCTTTCCTTGGCATTGCTTGGATAGCAAGCATTGCTCCAAAAATGGCTTTTTCTCAGAACTGCAGTATTTTAACTCTGATTTTCTTGTTGTCCCAGAATGAATCTCAGATCTTTCCCCCAACTACTGGTGGTGCAGAAAAGATGTGCCAGAACTTGAGTGTTTCTTTCCTGGGTAAAGTGCCTCTGGATCCACAGATAGGTAAAGTCACTTACTGCACTGCACTTAGAGCAAGTTGTCCCCCCTATACTGATGTTACTGCTGCAAGACCCTGATATGGGCACTGATGTCTCTTAGCACTTTTAGATAGAATGATTTTTTTGAATCAAAAGTCACAGGAACTATGACTATAGCTTGGTGTGGAATGTGGGAAGTGCTGGGGTAATTTCCTTAACTTTTCCTTAATCAATTGAGATAACATATTGCATCTTTTCAGCTCTGTAATCATATCTGAAATACAACATGTTTTTCTCTTTGGTGTAGTCACCTGGAAATGCAAACTGAATGAAATCATAATCACTTCAAAGAAGAGTATTTTGCAGATGTTAAGCATTAAAACCAGTGCTTTAACCTCACTGTTACTGGCACTGCCCAAATTCTCTTGTGGCTCATGAGGAGGTGTGGTTCTTTGCCCACTAACTGTTGCCAGTTAATACAATTAATGAATTAATGAGATCAAGGAACAGCTCAGTATTCCCAACTGAAGGTTTCTGCTAGTACTATCCCTCTGTCAAACTGTACACTGTATTTCTAGTCCTGTTACAGACAGCAGGGCTTCCTAAAAGGAATAGATGCAGGTGGCTGTTTGAAAAGGTGTAACTGGAACAGGATAAAGGCTAAAAAAAGAAAAGCTCATCTTTTCCTATTGCTTTGTTTCTGTGTTCTGTCCTTCAAGGAAAAAGTTGTGACAGAGGCCAGTCTTTCTTGGCTGAAGCACCTGAGTCTCCAGCTACATTGTCTTACAGGAATATCATTCAAAGTGAGTCAGAGAATCACTGTGCAAATGAATCCCCTCAGTTCTGAGCACTGCTGCACTATACAAAGGTGTTACACAGGCTTGTGTTACTGTACCACAAATAATAAAATCAGGAGAGGAGCACAGCAATTCTGAAAGTAGCAGGTGCAAAGACCTGTTTGCTTCTGAGCATCACTTCTGACTGGCTGCTAAAGTGATAATGAAATTCTATGTGATAACTGGTTTCAACATTTGACTTCAGAGAAGTCAGGCTTTCATTTTCAGAGATGGGCTGTCCTTGTGCTCAGAGAAACCTTCTGAGGCTCTCAAGCAGGTGTATGGAGGGGTGCTCACCATAACCCAGAGGGAGGCAACTGACTGACCAATGCCTGCACTTCTAACTGTAATTACACAAAAACCCCTTGCAAAAACCCCCTAAACAGCTGGTGCTGTGCTGTTTAAAATAATCCTAAAACCACTTTCAGTGTAAGGAAGGCCCAACTTCAGATACTTGTAACCTCAGGGGAGAGATGCAGCAACAACAAACTCCTGATATACAACTGAAATAGTACTTTTATTATTTTTTTTTCATCTTTGCAGGAATTCAGGAATACTGTGAACAACACCATTTGCAAGAAGAAAAGATAATGTAATCTGTAAGTGGAACAAAAATGTAGCTCAAGTTTAATTATAGAAAAGTAACTTATGCCTTGATTTATTAAATGAATGTATTCTTTTTGTATATTGCAAATAAATTCTTAATATAAAGGCTCTTGCCTGTGTTTTTTACAAAAGTTCAAAATTCTTGTAGTTCTTCCCTCACTAGAAAGGTGTGAAAATGAGTCTGCATCTGGATTATCAAGTGCATTCTGCCTCCACTGTCACGGTACCAGTAACCTGACTGTGAAGGTAGCAGTTGAAGAGGTGAGAATACAACCCACATTTTACTTAGGAGGTTGAATATAGAATATGCTGGGTTGACAATGGGGCATGTGCAGCAGCCTTTGTTCTGCCTGCTGCACAAGGGTGAGCTGTAACGCCCCTTCTCTCTCCCTGAATAATCATTTAAATGTTTCCTTTCAGTGGAAAAGATCTGTGTCTAGTGTGAAAGCTAGGGTAGTATTATAGTACAAGTGCACTGCTTTATTTATTTTTTTACAGGTATCAAAACAATATTAATTTTTTGCTATACATAACTGTGTAGTTATACATATCTTCACAGAAGTAGTGGGTGAACATGGTTCATGACTTCTGTTTTCTTCTATTTGACCCTAAGCCTGAACATTAAAAAATAAACATTCAGTATTTTTA
This sequence comes from Euphonia xanthogaster, assembly GCA_034509185.1. Taxonomy (NCBI): domain Eukaryota; kingdom Metazoa; phylum Chordata; class Aves; order Passeriformes; family Fringillidae; genus Euphonia; species Euphonia xanthogaster. Next base: position 6,055,299 of record JAYDZK010000044.1, read on the forward strand.
ATAACAAAGAGGCCCTTTGTGTTTGTAGTTTGAAAGCTCTGACAAGTCAGTATTGTGTAGAAGAGGGAAAGGCAGTTTGGTTTTGTTTATTGTAGTTCCATAGTTAAACATATCAGCATCATATTTTCATTACATGTAATTTCTGGTTAAGATAATCCAACAGTTTGAGGTTAGGTGACAACTCTTCTGAAAGCAGCGTGCTCCTTGTAAACCATGAGCACTGTCTGTGCTCACACAAACAACTTTTTGGTGAAGCTTTTAAGTAACAAAGGCTTTATACCTTCCAGGATCTAAAGACTCAAGCACAAATGACTTTATTTCATGCAGGCATAATTCTAGAAGAGCTTTTTCTAAATATCTTCCCATGAAGAACAACCTTCATGAATTACTTTTTTTACTGCTCATCCTTTAGCTCTTCCTTATTTGGTTACCTAGTGCCTGTCTTCCCATGTTCTTCAGTGCCATCTTCTGAAATTGTCCTGCTGTGTCCTGTTGAGGAAACAGAGCACACATGGCTATAAGCATAACCTGGGACAAAAGGATCTCTTACAAAAGCACACAAGGATCTCTTACAAAAGCAGGGAGCTGTCAGCTTCAGAAGCCCGAAGGTTGAAGATGGCTCTTCCAGCTCTGCTGGAAACAGAGGAATTAGAATTATAGCCACTCCAAGGATTTAACTTAAGAACATTCTTCTGGAGCTTGGAAGCAGCTCAGTTGTGGAGCTCAGCAGAGTTCCAAACATGGAGCAAAGTGACCTGGGGTTATGGCTCTTCCATGTGACACTGCCAGAGAGGCTTGGTGGACAATCAGGATTACCCTGGACTCACTGCAGGAACAGGTACCCAGGAAAAGCCAGCACTAGCCCTGAGAGGCAGGTTGGCTGTTCTACCCCATAGGCTGAAGCTCAGTACTCACTCTCGGGAACATCTGCGGTGCCAAACAACCTTGAGGTTACTCTGCTGATGGTTTTTTGTCCCCCTAACTTGCAATGGATGTAGCCATATAAATTAGCAGTCTGGAGGGAGATCCCAGCAATCACGAGAGCCTGTGGACAAACAAGAGTTCAGCAGGAACAAATCCATGGCTGTGCATTGACTGTGTAGGATGTACACGTGTGTGTGTGTGTGTGTACACGCTTGCCAGGTAAGCATGCTGTAACAGTGAGACATTACTCCCAATCATAACTGGCCTTCAAAGACATCCAATCATATCAAACACAATAGTTCCTTTCTACAAATAGTTATTTTTATCAAAACACCAATACCAGTTGTGTCATTCTGTATCTTGAAAGACTTCATTACTTTCCTAAAAGCACTGACTCAAAAAAGGACCTACTCAACAGATTCCAGAAACATTTCACTTTTTTTAAGCCCCATTCATATCTAAAAGTTTTACATCCAGATACATGGCACACCTGCAGGCCTGTTCAGCTGACAAACAACTTATTATAAACAAATAAGATCTGTAATTTATGGATTTACAAAGAGCATCCATAGATAGATTCCCTACTTAGCCTTGACAGGCAGTGAAAATAATCAGTTCCTTTTGTGGTACTTTAGGTTTAGCAGCAGCTGGAACCAATCTGACTAAGGCAGTAATTTATAAAAATGTTTCTCTTAGCCTTCAGAACCAGTTTCCCAGAAGTGATTTTATTTTTGTTTGAGTAATTTGCCAGTTACAAGCACCTGGGCAACCTGCCTCCTGTGCCAGTTAGAGTTCTGTCTCCAAGCAGCTCTTGGCTTAGCAAACAATCTCTGCTTTTCAAAAATAAAGGTGGAGCCATGAACAAAGAGTGCTGGTTTAATTTTAACTATTGCTTGTTTAGGGGCACCAGAAAGCAGTTAATGATTTGCAGTTGATTCATGCCCATAGCTGAATTTCTTGTTTAACTGAATAATGCATATGCAATCTTGGCTGTTACTGATTATGTAGCTGCACATCTCAGTTTTCAAACTGAATGAGGAAATGGTACTGAGCATGGCTGGGAACTTGACAGAATGAATAGTGTGGCAATTAGCCAAGCATTTAATGTTTACAGGGGAAAATGTGAAGATTTCATAGACAAAAATATCTTAATATAATGCAATATATGGGGTAAATTTCCTCTCGTATTTAGAAAAAAAATGTTGTTTTTTTTTTAAGTAGAGCAATTACAAAATACTTACTTATAGCTCAGTTTATCAAAGTTTTATGAGCTAATGATGCTGGTTCTTTCAAAAGAGCATGGTACCAGAGATCTAAATTCCTTACTTTTAAAAGTACATTTAAGTTCCCAGGAGACCTGAAAACTTGAAAACCAACATCACTGGTCCATTTTTTGTCCTCTGCTGTTAGTTTTATTTGACTGAAATAAGATGGGGCAGAATAAGTTGCTCTAGTTAAACAGAAGCTCATAATTTTGCCTACCACTTGAGGTTCTCTAGAGGAAGGAGTTGACATCTGATGACCCAGTGGAAGTGCAGCTAAAAATTACCTAATCCATTTCAGAGTGCAAGCCTTGACTGCAGAAAACTCCTCAGGATTCTCTGAAACTGCTGGTGAAATTTTTCTACTGTTGAAAGATTTGGTTCAAAACTACCAGATCTGGGTTTTCCTTCTACCAGGATTGCTTTCAGTACCCCCTGACTCACCAGCCATTTCAGCTTCAAGGAGAACAAGGTGCTAAAGAAAAACATTGTCCAAATCACTGGGCAGATGATGAGACCGAGCCAGAAGATTCGGGCTTCAGCTTCAGTTGAGGCAGCTATTGTAGGCACCTGGAAGAAAAAACTGAGACTATTAGTCACAAAGTCAAAACCCACAATAAATGACACATTAACAGAGGAAGAAGATTAACTAAGAAGAGCAGTAGCTCATGCCCAGTTTCCTTCCTGATGCCCTACTGTACACAGCATTTTCATCCATAGCATTTATCAGCTGGCTCTAGTTCACACAAGAATTCTTATAGAAGTGCACATTTCTATACATTTTCATAAAAAGATGCTGTATCTTAGCTTAATTAATATCTTGCATGAAGCTTATTTTCCTATTATATAAACTATTATGTATTCCTATTATATAAATACTTGGTTTTGCTTCTGAACTCTGCTGACGTTCCATGAACTAAGAACCATGGCTTTGCAAATGCCTCTTGTGTCATGCTGGAGTTGGGCACACTGTAACTGCAAGGGGCAGCCTTACACCCCGTGCTCTGTCTGTTCTTCAGGGGGAGCAGAAACTTCAGAGCAGGCTGCAAAGCCCTGCTTACAGATTTCTTCAGGTCAGCACAACTCACATGTTTCTCTCTACACTGAAGTGCTTATCACTCATCACACTTAAGAACGAACAACAAAAAAAAATCCCTAAAGAGAATTGTTCAGAAGGCTCTGATCTTTCCAAAATTCAAAATCTCACTCCAACCCTCAGACCAGTCGATGACCACTAGTGCCATTTCTGAAACAGAAGCATCACAATTGGAAAAGAAAACCCTCTGGACCCTTCCACTCTGAAAAGAAAAGCTCTTTAGTTAATTTTCAGTATATTGAATTTTCCATGTATTCTGTCCTGCAGGGTTTCCTCTATTCTGTCTTCAGGCCTCCCTCAGACCCACAGGAAGCACATTAATTTGTGTTCTGTGCTAGGGGCACCCGGAGCCGCAGCCGAGGCTGCAGAGGGCGCTGCAGAGGGCGCTGCGGTCACGCACACCGGGATAGCACCGGCACAGCCAAATGCCATTCTATTGTGCTTCTTTCCCCCTCTCGGTGTGTTTGGGGGAAACTGGCAGTATCAGAATGGTCTGTGATCCAGGCTCTCTTTCCCACCATATTCCATGAAGGTGAGTAAAATACTTCAAAATACTGAATCTGAACTATTCAGCATTGCTTTCCACATAGATCTTCCCTGAAGAGGATTCTGTATTGGGATTATCTATGGAAAGATGTGTTTATTACAAGATATTCTCAGTAGAAAATAAAACAGAACTACCAGAAACATTTCATACCTATAGCACCAAGCTATGAATATTTGTTTTGCTGATCCATATGCTAACAATGTTGTGAGACCTGTTTTGTCCTGAATGCTTCCAGGATGAGGCAAACAGTGCTTGCACCTGAATACTGACATTGTTTTCTATGGAAGCTGGATAAAAAGTAACTGTTACAAAGGTACTCTATTTATTGCTCTGTTTGACTTTGTATCAGCTTTACAAATTTCCTATGGATTCTGTCTGCCTTGTGCCTGCTTCTGTTAATATATTTACCCTTTTTGCTTCAAACACCCAGTGACTTTTTCCATCTTCATCAATCTGGTTCCACCAACGCAAACCGACCAAGAGTCTTCCTGTCACATTCTAGTGATTAAACCATAATTTGCATTAATCAGTAGGACAAGTCACTTGTCAGTTTAACAGTTAAAAATAGAAAAAAATTAAAAAGACAAGCATGTTCAAAAATCATCTTTTATCTAATACAAAAATTACTTCTAAAAGCTGTTCTGGCTTGAGTACAACAGCCATTAACGATGGGTGAAGTTACAAATTTAGACGCCTCTTCTCTTTTAATATGATAATAAGCACAATAGCATTTACTTAGACAAGAAATTATAGGTTGTATCTTTTTCAAGTCAATTAGTTGGACAAGCACCCAATAAACAAATTTCTTCAGTAAAAGAGGAATACTAATAACAGAAATGCACTGGAAAATGGGAGATTAATGAGAAGCAAGTAAGCTCTGTAGGACCAGGGAAACAAACCAAGAAAATATTTCAGCACCTGGATGAACCAGAAGCTTTCAGAATACTGGAGGTGTATCAATGTTTCACTTCTACAAAACAAAAGCCTTGCTCAACACGTGGAACCCCTGGATCCTGGGCTGGCCTGACCCACCTGCCTGCACGGCATTAGGGCACCAGAGCTATAGCTGGGCTTTCGGGAGACTTCTGCAGCCCCTGCTGTGGGGTCTGGCCACAAGGCTGCAGGTCCTGACATTCTTGGGCATCCATTGCTAAAAGCCAGTATTACTTTAATTTTTTAATTTATTTTTTTTATGGGGGGAAGCATACAAACAAATTACCTATGGCAAAGCAATTTTCTCACCATATTAGTAGACCTTAGTAGTCAGCCATAGAAAACATGGTGCTAAATAACTAACATATCTGAACATCTTCATTAAAATAGGCTAGACATTTAATAAAACAACATTGCAATATTTGTGTCACTTCTGTCATTACACATATTTCATTTTTTTTTGTTTTAATTAATGACAAAATACTTCCCAAGGTAATTACTATTCAGGGTCATCTTACCTTGACAGACCAAAAGTCAAAGGACAGAAGGAGGAGAATAGTGACAAAACAGGCAACAAAGCTGTTGCTGAACCAGTCACAGAACAAGTAGGTAACAATAGCACTCACTCGGAAAAACAGGTGGAAAAAAGTGGCCAGTGGGTGCCTAGAAAAAACCCAGAGTATATATGAGGTTATGGGACAGGAGGGAATGTTACAGTGCTGGCTGACAATGCAGCACAGCGCAGATATTTCAAGTTTATAATGGTATTTTGGTTTGCAGCTGCTATTATTTCAGTGTTAGTGTCTATCTTCATTATCAAACAATGGCATTTTCAACAGCCAAAGCAACACCTCTAGCTAAATCTAAATGACAAATGTGGTGTTCCTGTCAAAACTTTCTCAAAGACAGAACAAAATATGGAGCCTTTCACCAGATTCTTTGGTCCTGTGTGAAGGAATTTAGTGGCTGTGTGCAACACAGTACCATAAAATCCTTGTTGTTTCATTAAAAGAATCAGCATTGCAAAGGACAAAAGAATTGAGAGAGCTCTTATGCCTTCCAGAACAGCTTTGAAAACAAAATATGAACTCTAAAAAAAAAATGTAGTTGTTTACTATAAGACAAAATGAACTTTCATATTTAATGTGTAAACCCAACACTTCCTTTTAGGCAGAATGATTTGGGAATCTAACAGTTCTTCTGAATTACTGCTTATTAATTTCACTAGTATTTACGCTTTGCTCATGGAACAAATTTTTGTCTGTAACAAAATAAAAGAAATTTCACTGAAAGAAGTAAGCATGTGACATGGAATACTGGCCTGCACAGTAGGGCAGGGGGCTGGAGAATGCTGTAATGAGCACAGTACAATTTTCAGGGTAATATGCCAAGTAAAAATTTTACTCTGTGCAATTGTTTGTGTTAATTAGTTGAAAGTGGGAATTAACTACAGGCTCTTGCAGTTAAGTAACTTCTTCCTTGAAGCTTAGAGAATAAAATATCTCAATCAGATATTTAAATCAACAGTTGTCTCCTTAAGCTCCTATGCCTTTGTGACCAATTAACAGTAGAATAGCCAATTAACAAAAGTATGGCCTAGGGTGTAATCAACTATTTAACTATTAAATGTTATTCTGTTATTGTGTTTAATAAAATGAGACACGAAATATATACACAATTGCTTACTATAAACTTAAATTATAGAGTTTTTGTAACTTCAATATCCTTGTTATATTATTTCTCTATAGCTGTTTAACTGTTCTGGTGTTTATCTTTCTCCAGTGGTAATATACACATATGACTGGGGAGGGAAGGATGATGCACAGGTGAAGTTTATATTTACTCCTGGTCATGCCCATGTGAACTTCAAACTTTCCAAAAACTTCTTCTGACTTAGAACTGAACATGTGACATTTTAAGCAAAGGGGCTTTTTCTGCCATAAGCAGCCAGGTGGGTGGAGTGTACATTGTGAACTGGCTAAAACAGACTGCTGCTTCCAGCCTTGATCTTGGTCAAGAAGATGCAAGAGTCAATGATGGAAGTGGGGCCCTTGTGTCCAGAGCAGCTTTCATAGATCACAACCCCAAAGCACACCAGTGTTGCCTAAGCTTTTCTAATGGATCAGTGCTTCAAATGTGGCAGTAACTTTGCAGAATTCATGTTTCATTTTGGAAGGCAGATTCAGCAGTACTGCTGGATTACAACAGGATTACTGTTTGGATGCTGAATTTGTTCCAATGTCAAACATTGAAGGGTATTTACTAAAAAACAAACAAAACAAAACCCATGAGCAAGAAGCTGTCATTTATTACAGTGCTGAGCCAAGCTCAGACACATGAGATGGGTTAATAGGCTGGGTTTTCTCAGGTAATGTCTACAAGCCTAAGATATTTTATATTCCAGACAGCATCACATCCCGTGGTAGGAGATCATGCCCGTTTTATTGCAGCTATCTGGCTGTTCAGCCAGGTGTCCACTGCAGTGCCTGAGCACTGCTGCACAGCGGGCTTTGCTGGAGCTGAGAGTCGTCTCCACTGCTCCAGCTCTAACTAAAGCACTGTTTGCTTGGGGTTTGGGATGTTGGGTGTGTCAGGTTTTCACTTCCAGTGACCAGGTGATGCCGGGCAGCGGAGCCCGGTCTCGCCTGCTCAGGCCCCCCAGCCTCCCCGGGCAACTTGTTCCAGCGCTTGACCACCCTCCCTGTAAAAAATGGGAATGAAGTGTTTAAATGGAGTTTTCTGTACACAGGAACAGCCAGGACCGCCCTGGCCCGGGCGCCGCGATGCTGCGGCCTCCGCGCCGTTACCTGATCCGGGCTTTCCGCAGCGCCAGCTCCTCCTCGCCCCCGAAATCCAGGGACACATCCTCGGTGTCGTCCACCAGCGCCTGCGGCGGGAGCCCGTCAGCGCGCTGGGCCCGGGGGAGCCGCGCCCCGCCCGCAGCGCCCGCCGCCCCTACCTGCTTCATCCCGGCCCGCGGCTCCAGGCCCGCAGCTGGCCCCGGGAAAAGGGGCCGGGCTCCGGCCGGCCCTACGCGGCTGGAGCGGGGCTGCCCCTCGCCACAGCCCGCGGCGGCTGCGCTTCACAGGGCACCGCCCGGGAGATGCCGTGGACACCCGCCCCTGCCTGCGGCCCTGCAGCGGGGGTGCCGGTGGCCGGGGCCAGAGCCCGCGGCGGGCTTCAGCAGCGTGAGGGACCCCGGGAGCCCCGGCCGGCAGCCCCCGGCCCTCAGCGCGGTCAGCTGTCCGCCCCGCGGGCTCGCCACACGCTCCGGCCGGATCAGAGCCGCTGTGGTCTCGTGCTGAGTACAAACCCTGAAAGAGTGGAGGGAAAGGTGAACGAAGGTGTATAACTATGAGAGCACAGCTGCGTGTCACGTTTGGCGCACACCCCCAGCCGGCCAGTGCTGTCCCCGCTGCCAGCGGCCCTGTGCCTGTGTGGGGGCCAGCTCTGAGGGCAGGGTAGCGCCACAACACCGAGCGTGTGCCACTGGCTCACGGCAGGTAACGCGGGCCCTGAGGGCGGCTGAGGGCACTCGGCTCCTTCAGCCTGGAGGAGGCTGAGGGAACACCGCAGTGTGGTCTTCAACATCCTCCCAAGGGGAAGTTGACGGGCAGACACTGATCCCTTCTCTGTGGTGATCAGTGACAGGACCCGAGCGAATGGCCTGAAGTTGTGTCAGGGGAGATTTAGGTTGGATATTAGGAAAAGGTTCTACCTCCAGAGGTGGTTTGGCACTGAACCGGCTCCCAAGGGCAGTGGTCACAGCACCAAGCCTGACAGAGCTTGAGAAGTGTGGGCAAAACTCTCAGGGTATGCCCTTGGGCTGTCCTGTGCAGGGCCAAAGATTGGACTCAATGATCCTTGTGGGTCTCTTCTAACTCAGGATATTCTATGATTCCATGATAAATATTTTTTGAGCCTTAATTTAAAATGCACGTGGATTATGCAGCAGAGTTAAAGAAGTGAAACAAGACAACCAAACTTCAGGATAGAGGGGTAAGGGTTTCACAATAATGGGGGGAAATAGTCTGGACAGCTTAGTATGAAGTGGAAGATCTGATTAATCACAGCCACGTGTAGATCTGACTAGCTACTAGCATTAAATAAGCCTGCAAAATAATAACTTTCTAGTCTTTTCTAAAACATCTAACTAAACCAGATTGTTAAGTACAGAAGCTGCTGAGGTAAACTTTTCAAAAATATCAACTGGAAAGCAGCTTGGTGCAAGACTTACTGGAACAAAGCAATATCTAATAGGTAAGAAAAACTGATTCACTGTTCTTAGTTGGATTATAATTGTAAGGCAGGAAACTACTGACTAATGATGTTAATATTTTGATTGTCATATTTTGGCCTTGGTAGTGTTGGAACCACTTGTACAGTGTGCTAGTAAGACTGCCACTAAAAAACTGAATAGGCACGTGCAATTTGATGGGATGGCTCACGATAGCCTACAATATTAAAATACTGAACTGGGCTTTCACTCACCAAGGAGATATAAGGAGAGAGCTCTCTTTGAGAGCTCTCATGAGATACAGTTATTAAATAATTCTGTGCATACCTGAAGCTGACCCTGACTTCATTTCCTGTATCAACGTGCAATTCTGCTTCCAAGCCATGAATTAACAGTAACTCAAACAGAGCTGGCTTCTGACTCAGAAGCAGCTCCCAGAACTCACTGACAGGGTCCTCAGCAGCACTGGGAGGTCTCACATCCTCCTGCCTGCCAGATCATTGACCTCAGCTCCTGCAGCAGCTCCTCTTGCACCTCTCAGGGCAGTTCTGCCAGCAAAACTGATGGTTTGAATTTATTTGTTCTGTAATGTTGCTGTATTGTCCAAGCCATTGCATTTTCATTCTAAGGCACCATAAAATAACTGTGTCCTGTGTCCCTTATCACATAAAACAGCACCTCTATTGGGAGAGGGGATAATTAGCCTATCACAGCATTAGGTATCTGATTAACTACACTGATCTCATGAGTGATGAAATAACTGGAAAAAAGCGAAACCTGTGTTTTGTGTTTTGATTTTAAAACAGATAAATTTTTCCTTAGTTTCCCCTCCTTCCAGTGCCTATCTCCCCTGCCTCACTGTAGGGATTATCTGTTTTCCTAACAAACTCTATAGATAATGCCACAGGAGACTGTCACTGTACCATGCAAGTAGTTTTGGTAAATTCTCTAAGAAGCTATATGAACTTATGTTGTGTGATTATTCAAGGTATTGTATGGCTCGTCATTTTCTTTTAGAGCAAATTGAGAGCTAGAAAGAATCCTTGGTCTCTAGAGGAATCATTGGTCAAATGAATTTCTTTCTTTGGGGTTTGCTAGAAAAGAATTCTTCCTTGTTTTAAAATTAATGCATCCAGGTGAAACCTCATTCTAGTGTTTTTTAGGACTTTACAGAACAAACTGTCCTATTCTAAACACTTTTTCTGAGTTGTAGCTTAACTGCAAATTGTTTGAACATTGGAAAGATTAGCAACACCCTTAAGACGATGTAAGTCCTCAAATACTGCTTCAGCAGCCCCAGATGAAGAGATCATTACACTGAATTTATGAATTGTAGTTTGGTTTTCAGGTTTTTGCACAGGAAAACCTAGACCATTATGAAATATATTAAGATTTCACTTAATTGCTGACTGAAGTATATGGCATAAAATCATTCAAAAATACATCACACGTCCATGCCATTACCTTACAGGGAATTCCCTCCCCACAATAAATAGTGACATTTCTATTGTAGAACACGATCAGGGGCTTGATATGAATATCTGGAAAATCTCTCCATTCCTCTGATTCAACAATAAATAGAGCTTCCTCTAAGATGAATATGGTGCTTTATTCACACGATTACCAGAAGTCAGCTGATTTCTCTTTCTCCTTGGAACACTCCCTAGAGTCTTGCAGAGACTTGTCAGAGACTTCCCCTGTAAACTGCCTAAGGATATTGTGAATAACTTGATTGGTTTTGCTCTGGTTTAGGCCTTTCAATGGAGTTTGTAGTTTAGTATTCTGTTCCCCTGAATGTTGGAAAATGTTGTTAATCCAGTAATAGCTCTTACCTCACTTTCTTTCATCAGAGATACACGTAAAAGGTTTGTTGGTGCTTCAATAAAATGTTTATATTAGGGTGTGATAGGGCAAATCAGAAAAGGTACTAAATAGATAAATTTCTAATAGCATCACTTTCTAATTCATTTGTCAAAGATTATTTCCTGCTTTGGCCCAGAACCAATTTCTATAGATTTTTTTGGCTGTACATACATGAATTGTTGAAATTGGCCGCTCAGTATTAACAGGGGAGAAGCCAGAAAGATTTACTTGAGGGATCAGGACAATTTCTTTTATATATAAAATATACTCTCAGTAGAGATCAAGTTCTGCCATCAGTAAGAAATGGGTTACAGAAAAATATGTCAGATGAGGAAGTTGGGGCCCCTAAATATAAATGAGGATTTTAAAAAAGTATTGATCCTTCCTTTAGCTATGCCCAAAAAGGTGAAAAATAATTTTTGAGTATGTGAAGAAAGGAGTATAAGTTCCCATTACTGCACAGTAACTGGTTTTGATTCTAAGAAGTGCAGTAGCAGTTGTATTCCTTCCAGTTAGGGAAAAACCAAGGAAACATTACATATTTATTAAATACCTTATTTTATTAAGCCTGTTTGGCTTTGAGGCCTTATTTACCTCATGCTGTAGGAATCTCTAGTGCAGTCACCCAGGGAACAAAAGGCTTTGAAATTATTGAGTTTACTTCAGTGTCATTTTCCTGCTTAGACTGTGTGGTGGTCACTAAGAAACATCCAAAACAAGGGCACACCAAGGCAAAGTCACCAACTCTCTTCCAGCCTGGGGTGCATTCCCAGCATTTGGATGCAGATTTTTCAGTGTGTTTAGCTTTATATATCTCCTGATGTGTTCAAAGCTTCAGTCACTCGCAGCTGCAGTTCTTGGTATTTGTTAATTTTGCAAGTCATCTTTTATTTCTCATATTGGAAACTCCAAAAATAAGGAACTCGGGCTGTCAAAAGTTTGATTTAAACAACTTCATAGATCTACTGCAGTAAGCAGAGCTTATCCCCTTCCATTTCCCAGATCCATTTCCCAGAGTGGAAGTGATTTCATCAGAAAAGGTGCTTAGAGTCCCTTCCCTCCTTTGCTACATGAACTTAAAATACCTGTACGCTCTCACACAAGTATCCAATAGCTCTCCTGCCTTAAGCCTGTATAGTCTTACTGAGAAAAAACAATAATAATAATCTTAATCTATTAAATAAAAGACCCTAATGACTATCAAAAAGTTGAGAAGCTTAGTACAATAGGAGGTTGATAAGAAATTGAGCCCTGTTTCTTCTACTGGTTCATCTGCAGAAATAAAACTTAAATTTGTTTCTGAAAGCTCTAAATTGCTTATTCATTAGATTTTTTACATGTTTCCTTTTCCTTTTGTTCCCTGTGGCTGCTAGTAGTACCTACACAGCTGCACTCTGCTCCCTGAGAGTCTTGCTGGACAGTTCTTCAGCCACTTTGACTGGAAATTTCAACTCCATCTTTTGTTGTGGAGGCTGTGGCTAAGCAGCTCCCACCATACTTGCTTGCACATGTTTTTTCTTGTGTATTCTAAACTGAGATGAATAAAGGGAATCACTTTATCAGAAAAAATTCAAAGAGAATATAGACAAAACACAAAGTAAGAAAGGGTTTCTAATGTGGTGATGCAATGAAATGAAAAACCTGTACCTACCATTCTTAATTCTGTGAATTTTTCTGTGAACTTGTGAATTTCTTGTGCATGGAGAACTTGAGGGGATATCCGAGGTATTAAAATTCACAAAATCCATACTGTTTCAGTAGGTTTGAATGGTACAAAGAGGAGGAGGTGCTCTGGATTGGTCTGTAGGTCCCTAGATCCCCCAGATAAGCTGTAGGGACATTAAGTGCTTTGGAAGGGGTCTGCCACATTGACTGGTTGTTCTTTGCAAGATGCACCAGGTGCTGCTGGACATAACTCTGAGCCTCTCCTAGAGGCAGGGACCTGATCTTTTGGCAAAACTGAAAGCAAGGTTCATGTCTGTGGCCTGTGACCCCCTTTTACACCCAAGGCCATGATTTAAGAGACCACAATTTCCTCTATGGTCTGAAAGGTGACAAGCCTCAACCTCGCAGCCTCGAAGAGGGGGAAGTTCCAGGCTGTGCTGGACATCTCCACAGCTATTCCCAGGGAAACTGTTCTGCCTGACTTCCCAACTGGAGGGTGTTTCTCCTGTGACTGGGCCTGAATTCATGAGGCACACCTTTAAAATCTATAAATAATCATGAATTAAAAATACTGAAATAAAGCTTGAATGAAGGGCAAGAACCCAAACCTGTTGGTTTCTCAGAGAATGCACTGACTGTCTGATTTTCATCCTTCATGCAGGGCAGAGCAGCTTCAGCAGAAGGGTGGGAGAGCTCTCCTTCTCCATATCAGAACAGCCCAGAGACCACACTGCAGAACTGTGGCAACATGGACCTGAAGCTCCTGAAAAAGAAGATGGTATGACCTTTCTATGATACCACAATCTCTGTGTGCAGTTACAGTAACAGCACAACCACTGGAATGGGGCTCATGGTAAGTGCTCCTTCATTCAACTGACTCATGGCAGAGCTGCTGTGTCTGGTGTGGATTCTGAAAACTTTTGTGTCTGGTGTGTGTTTTAGTTGACAAAGATCAGAAATGCTCTAGGGAAGCCCCTAAAATATGTGGTTTCTTCAACTGTCAGTTTATTATTTTTGCCCAGTTTTTTTGCTTCAATCTGAAACTTGATACAGGCTGTGGTTTTTTGCACGCATCCTTTTCCTTAGCTGGAGTTTGCATTTGTATGCTGTTTCCCATTCTTGCTATATTTTATTTCAGTGTAAGGGAAATTACAGGGGGTTTGTGTCACATGCTCCAGTGTGCCAGTGTACTGGGCTACTTATATGAATTCCAGTGGTGGTAAAAGGAAATGTACAAATTTATTTTCTTTCTTTTCTTTTTTTTTTCTTTCCTTTACTTTCCTTTCCTTTCCTTTCCTTTCCTTTCCTTTC
>JAYDZK010000044.1:6069236-6081562 GCA_034509185.1 Euphonia xanthogaster
TTTCCTTTCCTTTCCTTTCCTTTCCTTTCCTTTCCTTTCCTTTCCTTTCCTTTCCTTTCCTTTCCTTTCCTTTCATTCTTTTTTTCTTTTAATTGCTCTTAGCTACAGATAAATGAGAAGTTCTTCTGTCAAAAAGATGAATACTGCTGTGCACTGCCTGTTCCAACACTAATGCTAAGGGATCTATGCGTTTGTGATGTTCACAGACTACTTAAAAACCAAGAAAAGGCATGAGAGGTTTTCTCAATATCTTCTCCTCCATCTACAGGCCAGGCAGCTGCCAGCTGCTGGTGGAAATGCTTGCTCAGAGCTCCAGGGCATGTGTGACTGGCTATGAGGGGATACACTAATGGGAGAGAGGTAGGCTGCTTCTGGAGAAAGAGTTCCTCTCCATAGGATAGTTCCCTCCAGAAGCAGACAAGCAACTGAGCAAACAGCTTGTGGTAAATCATCATGATTGCCATTTAAACATGAGAAAAGCAGATTTTCTGCAAGTTTCACCCTTTAAGCAGTTTCCACCTTCAAATGTTCCCTTCAAAAGTCAGTGTTCATCATGACCAGGAGATTATATGCTTTTCAACTGAAACAATGGATTGTTTCCTCTGTTACATCTAGATTGGAGACAGATCAAAAGCAAGATGGACTTTGAATGGTTGTTAAGATTTAAAGATTCCAAGTTTGTTCCTGTTTTACTCTTCCCCTGTGTTCTAAGTATTCCTGAAGAGTTTTCCAACAAGAGCTGTAAGATCCTAACTTGGGAGGTAGCCTTGTTTCTATAGAGCTGTTCCTGGCTTTTGCTGGGCTATAGACAAACCAAGCAATAATGTGCCAAAACTGCTCTGCCTTTGAACCCAAAGCTGATTATCTTGTAACTGAGGCCAAAATAAGGGAAAGGGGACTAGAGAGGCTTAAGCTTTGGTTCAAGTTCTGCTGCTACAGTCCTAATTTGCAATAATTAAATGTGATTTCTATTTCTGGTTTTGTTTTTGCATTTATAGAAACAAAAAAATTTTCTTATTGCCTTGACACCAAAATCCACCGTGGTTTATGACATACCCAAATGCCATGTGCTGAAGGACATAATGTAGCCTACATTGCTACACTTTCATCTACCTCACTGCTCCTAGGAAAACTAGTGACATTAATTACTGACATTTCACTAATATCATTTGGGTTCCAAAATTAGCTGTAGACTTTGCGCAGCACCGTATTTACTTAGAAGTGATACTTCCCCTCAATGCAGAGAAATCAAAAGCACAAGTTCTCCTTTTCAACTCACTTTCCTCTTTATAATGTGTCACAGCACAATGTGTGTGAAAAAGAGAACTAAGTCGGGCCATACATTTTTACTGTTTGCTGTTTCTTATGTAGCTATTGCTTAGCACTTTCCATGGCTAAGACATGTATTTTCTTTTGGATTTTGAGAACACTACCATGATAATCCCTAAGAGAGATACAGTTCCTGTGAAACATCTGTCTTATCTTCAAAAGCTGCATCTGAGTTAGAGAGAATCCATAGAACAGGAAGGGAAGTCATGCAGAAAAGCAAAGTAGTGAACTGCTGATGTCTATGTATTGTACAGCTTGAATCATTATAATCAGAAAATAGGGAAATTTGTTAAATAGACTTTTCAATCTATAAGAAATTGTTCAACCAGCAGTACCTCAAAGATATTCACCCTGGACAGAAGGCATCCTGAACAAAAATTCTGCTGTGGAAACCAATTTTTGGCCAGAGAGGCCAAAGACAGTAGCTGACTGAAAAACCAGAGCTCAGATACAGAGCCAACATGAAAGGAATTTTCAAGGAAGCACAGTTCCCTGTTCATAATACAGTACTGAAATCCATAGGGACTTGGCAGCAATGTCCATGAGCATTAGAGAACATGGCTCTCAGTGAATAAGCACCAGCCCATTCCTGCACTGTGCAAAGCAGAACTGCAGGAACATACTTTGGGGGAGCCTCAGGAGCTTTGGTTACCAATGTTATGCCTTCCATCACACATACACACTCACACAGGATTTTCTCAGCAACTGCACCAAGGCTTGGAGCTCTTAATGCAAACCTTTCTATGTCTCTTATGAAGCTGACTTCCTGTGGGTAAGTAAAGTGATATTTTGGAAGTTGTTTTGAACATAAAAGCTCGATATTTTAGATTGCAGGGGTGGGGTGCTCTTTTCTCTAGAGCTTGTTTTAAAAGCCATTTGATCAAACCTTTTCCTTGCTTGCTCACCTCAGAAACTAGCTATGCTTCAACGTCCTCCAGCATCCATCCATACCTACATTTCTAGTATCACCCACCATATTTCTTCCCAAGTGCTATGAGGAGCCTCAGTAATGCAGCATGTACACTGCAGGTGAGACACACCAAGATAACACTCTGCAATGCTGCTGGTCACACCTGCAGCTTCCTCAGAAGGTAATTTTTGTAAGTGAAGTTAGGAATTCAAAAGGTTCAGAATTTCCAATCTAGTAGAGGCAAAGACAGATTATGGCTTCAAATATTTGTGGTCATTCAGAATCTCACCGGACTTTGGACAAGCATTCTCAGAGAGCTGAGGGAGCAAGACTCAAAAGGAAAGAAAGACTGAGCATACAGAATAATTAGTATGAGAAGTGAGGGAATCTTTTAACTGATAGAAGATAGAATACAAATTAATAAGAAACCTATGTAACTTGTAGCTAATGAACATTCACACCTTTGTTTGCCCAAATGTATTAATAATGAAAAATTCTAATGGCTGTGGTGCTGGTTTTGTGAATTTGCCACCCAGCCTCCCTTTCTGTGCAGAACTGTAAATAAAACAAATAACTGTAAATAAAACAAATACCTTGACTCTACGTGGGAATTGGCCTCACTAACACCAGATGAAAAGAACATTTTGGGACAACAAAGGCATGGATGAAAATACAGGAGGAAATCCTCAGGATACAAATTAAGATAGTTTGTGTGAGGGCAAAATACCTCTATCATTACACACATTCAAATTAAGGCCAGGAATTTGTATTTTAAATGTAGAAAACCATAGAATGTGGCCTGGTATCACTTATGCTGGTGCTTCCGATACTACTGAGCATGTTCTGTCTCCTCCTTTGGCAGTAGGGTAGTGTCCCAGTCAACATCAAAGCAAAGAAGCTGATTGTCACCTGAAAAGCTTAGGCAGTTCTCAGCTATCTCACAGCCTCTTCTTTTCCAGTCAGCTTTTCTCTTGAAGACCACCTGTATAGACTACTCCACTAGATGAACTATTATTTGCTCCAGCAATTAATTTCTGCTCTTTCCAAGCAGCTATGGGTGTTGTACGAAAAGTGGACAACCAGTCTTTGCTGCAATCATGAACTGTAATCACAGTAATAAGCTGAACTCTTGTTCCCCAAACTTTTGTCCTTGATGTGTATAGGGATTGCCTCATGGATTTCAGCCTCAGAAGCTGCTAGAGATCTGCCTGCAGGGCTGCTGAAGGAGTTTATCACTCAAGGGGTTGTGCTGCACATTGGAATAGAGCTAACAAATAGCTGTGTGAAATTTTGTACAAATTTCTTATGCAGTGATTATTTTATTGTCTCTTGTCAAAACAGACCACTAAAATACAGAATCTGTATTTGTGCAGCCTTTCATTATTTTCTGTGCTGTTAGTGACATAGTGCTGTTATTCTGAGATGTTGCTGTTCTTCAAAAGAGCACAGAGGAGTTCCAACACAGCCTGGGTGTGAGAGAGCCTGAAGAAGCTGAAGTCCTGCAGCACAGATTAGGCCCCATGTCTGTAAGTGAAGAGATCAGCTGCTCCCAGGAAGGAAACAGCTTTGTCTCTTCTGTGAGCATATTCCCATGGAACCTGGTAGAAGTGTATCTCCTCTGCAAAGAGAAAATTCTTATACAGGTCAGCAGCTGCTTTGCTTATAGGAGATGCTGTCTTGTGCAGGAGCCATTTCTTACTGACAGCTGATAAAAACCTTGCAGTCTGAAGCAGGGAGTCTGGATGTCACTGTGTTCATCAAATCCTATTGCCTTTTCCTTTCAGACTCTGTTGGAACTTTTCTTAAAAGCTATAGCCATGGAATAATAGTACAAAAAGTATCTGTTCACTCTGGAGTACAGTCTCTTTTATAATTAATTTCTAATTTGTGTAGGTCTATGCATGATTAAAAATAGAAAACTAAGCAAATAAGCTTGCAGGTCACCACAAAAGCAGCTATAGGCATCATGAGAGGAAGCTCCTGAATGAACTTGGTTTTCAAAAAGTTGTTTGTCTTAACACCAGGTAGGCATGGCAAGGTAAGTGATGATTAGATGAACAAGCATTCTGTCGGATGCTGCTACAAGCAAACTGTGAACACCGTGTGCAAGCCAGACAAGCTTCTGTTTTATGACCATCCTACTTATCATTTTGGGCCAATGGCAAGAGACTTTACATGAGATGCAAAACTTATTTTGTGTAGGAAGAGTCTGTGAACATGTGAAAGATATACTTTCACTTCTGATGCACCAAGTGGAGCTGCAAGGTAAGTGCCCACATGCTGCTACCTTTATTCTTGCTGATGGACTGTTTAACAGCATGGTTTTGGGACAGATTTGAACTGGAATGGAAAAGGAGAGGAAGAATTTGGGGAGCAATGAAAATTGTTACTGCAGCTCTCATCCAATTCTGTTTTCCAACCAAATAAATTGATCTTTTCCTAATTAGTGGCAAGATCAAGCTCTTCTTATCAGAGACAAATGACCAGTGAAGGTAACGTTGCTTGTTATACTGGGACTGCTAGAAGGGAGGTTCCTCTTAGTTTTCCTCTTTGGAATTCCCCCTCTGAGTGTTCTGGTCTTTCTTGTTTCCTCCTTTCTGCTGTCACTTTCTCTTAGCCCTGGACAGGGCTGGCAGTTCCCATCATTTTTTGGTACTGAATCCAGAGTGAAAGAGCAGGAGGTGTCTGGTTTCTTAAGGTCAGTTTTTCTTCAACCCTTGAATGCATGCTTTTTTTTTCATGGTAAATTCATCTTATCTTGCTTTTTGTACATATTTGTAATTGCAGTGTGTCAGAATCTGGACTTGTGTTGCTTCAAATATTAGTGGGATGATGTCTAAGTGTGGGTGAAATTTTAGAGAATTTTTTGTGATTTTGTTTTGTGGCTGGCCCTGCTACTTGCTCAGAGGCTTGCTGTAGTTTGTTTCAGATTTTGTTATTATTTTTTTGTATAAATGTTGTGCCTATGGAAACTGAAACTGAGAATCACTGAAAAAAAACTGGCTTACTTCCATTTATCCACAACTCTGGCAAAAAAAAAGCCTAGAGCTTTACTTTCTCATTGAGGAGGGCTGAAATTCTGTCCTGAAGAAAGCCATTGAGTTAAAATGTAGACAAGTGTCTGCTGTGATCTTTACTTTATCTCATAGCTAGGATGAGAGAGCTGGGCACAGCTGTGACACAGGAGGTGATACTGGACATGAAAGGCAAGTTCTGCTCTAAATCACAACTCTGACACCTGCAGGGCACTTGTTACAGCTCTGCCTGAACTTGTCCATCTCCCACACCAGACAAGTAATATTGTTGGTTCTAAGCTAAGCTCATTGAAAGGCAAAAGCTTCTTTTACCTGATATTTATGCTTTATTAAACTCTTTTAAACTCATCTCTAACAGACAGAAAGGATAACAGGCAGGATATAGATCAGGTTCTTTTTCAGCTTCATCTCTGATTTTCTTTCATTTTAGAGTATAAATTCTGTGGCAACACCATTATTCCATCAGAAAGATAAAGACTCTCAGGAAAAGTAGTATCTCTTCTTGAGCTGGTTAATACAATGGAAAAAGTTAAACTGCCTTTTAAACTGTTAGTTGAACTGTAAGTTTTTCACAGATCTGAAATAGAAACTAAAACTTCAAAGCTAAATATAAATTGAGCTCCATTACTTGCATTTTACAAATAATCAGGACATTTCTGAAACAAAAAATCTATGTGGTACCTGTGGAGCAGAGGAATTGTTACTCATTTATTTGGGAAGAGGAAAAGGATATAAATGATTGGAATGTGGAGAGAATTTAATCCTTCCCCACTGCTGGCTTGCCCACCTCCCAGATGAGCTGGTCCCAAAACATTGTCTGCAGCAAAAGCCAGGAAACAGCTCTGCCTTTGGGGGAGTGCCTTGTGCACCTTGACATAACCTTTGCGGGGGCACAGAAGATGAGAGAAAACTTCCTAAAGTTGGTGTAAAAAAACAAGGCTATAAAATTGTGGCCAACAATATTGAGCTTTTTGATCAAAGTGCTTTTAAATCAAAGTACTGGTGTTTCACTGGACTCCTTTTTTACAGCTTGATATAAGCTGCTTTTTGTCAACTTGTTTCACTCAGACTCATGTGTAGCACTAAATGGGTCTGGGATGTTGGAAGATAATAGCATTTGTTCAGCAATCTTTGTATTTAATTTTTCAACTTCCTGTCTTCACAGGAGTCCCACTGTTCCATTTTTCTGAATTCTAGGAGTTGGAATGTTATGAAAGACTCTGATGTTATGTCATCCTCTGTGTAACAAGTGTGTGATTTGCATGGCACTACTACTGTTTTCTATGAATTATCCTCAGCTTCCTAAACTGGTCCAAAAGATAAATTAGAGGGGGATTTCCTCTGTTCCTAAAATGACTTTACAAATTTTCATTTTCTTAACCTCTGTAATCATGTGGGAGATTTATTGCCTGTTAGTTCATATGTCAACAGAGGTTTGGGAAGGAAAGCCCCTAACAGCTCTCCTCAAATCTTCTCTCCTTTACATTATTATTGGAGTAAATGTTGCATTTTGGCCTTTATAATCCTTTGTTCTCTAAGATAACATTTGATTTAAATTAGTAGCAGACTCCATTGCCTGGAATTTTTAACAAGTTGACCCTTTAAAATATAAGGCATAATTAAATCAGATTATTTGGGAGAAATGATGAATCAAAATTACCTCCATTGCCTTTAGAAATCTAAAATGCCCCATCTAACTCTTATGATTAATATGTGATGTAAGTGAACACCTTCTCCTTCTTTGTCCTTTTACAGTGATGGTCACTGTTTCTTTCACTGCTTTTCCAGCATTTTTAATTCATATATCAATTGAACTCTAAAAGAGCACTGAAAAAAAGAATTGTGAGTCTTGGAAGTGAACCATATTGTCATACCATGTATGCTGGATGCAGAGCTGAACCAAATGCATCCTGAGTAGAGACCTGGCAGTGTCAGGTGAGCCCAGAATCACTGCAGAGGTGTCACAAAGGGCACACAGGGTGCCAAGTGTGGCTGTGCAGCTGGACCATATCGGCTGCTAGGGAAAGAAGGTGCTATTTAAGGCTTTAAAGAACAATATTTGTCTTAACCAGTGTCCAAACCACAAAGGATTGAGCTCTCTGAATGGCATGGAAATACGTTTGAAGTACGTCCTGCCTCGCCCCGCCCAGCACATGCCCTTTGTGCGTGGCAGCCTCCCAGGTGGCCCTGGGGACTCCTGTCCTGCAGGTCCCTCCCAGCTCTGCCTTGCTCCTGCTCAGACCTGTCACTGGCCTTCACAGCCCTAACACAGAAATCATCACAAAATTTGTTATTTCTCTGGCATGAGACTGCCAAATGCCCGTTTTGGCAGCATCAGGTCCCATGAGACCCCGAAGGGAATGTAATATCAGTAAATGAGGCTAAAATAATGTGTGAAACAACAGAGGAAGTGCTGAGCAGTACAGAGCTGATTCACCCTTCACCTCAGACAGGACTGCTGGGATGCTGTGACAAAAAAAGGGGAAGCTCTGGGAAAGGAGTTGCTGCTGTAAACAAGCTTGGTAAAGGTCTGGTTTCATTTTGTGTCCTTCAGTTGCAATATGCAACAAAACACTTGCTGTCCCTGATGTGTAGTTTTCCTTGCCTCTGCCTCCTCTTCATGTAGAAATTTCCATCTTTCAAAAATTTGCTTCTTTATTCACAGTATATTTTCCATGATGGGACTATGTTTTTAATGCAGCAGAATACAGCTGTTATTAAAAATGTTTTGGTTCAGATTAGAAAGAAATCCCAGGATCCTAAATCCAGTGTAGTCAGTAGAGAGACATCGATACAAGGATTTGTGTCAAAACCAAAACAATGAAGAAAAAATATCAGAGTAAGGTGAGGGCCTTTCACACTGGTGTAGCAAACAAAGGCAAGCAAGCAAGTTTTTCATTTTTGAAAGAGTGGCAATCTTCCTCTTGTTACGTATGTTTCTCTCACTTCTGTGCCCCTGAGATGATGTACCATCTTTTACATTCTAGTTTTAAGCTCTGTAGCCAGACTTGGCACTGCCAAGACTTTCCCTTGGTTGCTTCCTGACTTGACTATTATAACATAAAACATTTTTGCATTTCTTATGTGTTTATCCACAGAGAAATGCTATTGAAGGAAAAGCTCTTCTGACTATAAATTAATTAAAGCTTGGTATTTCCGTGAAGATTAAGTAGGCCTACTCAGTCTCCTTCCCTGGGACGTGCCGTTTTCTTTGTGCTGCAATCAAGCACGGTCACTGAACTTGGAGTGATAGATTTGTCTGTTTTGCATTCCCCTTAAGCCTTCTGCCCAATTTCTTCTCTGATTCTAACCCCAAAATTATGTTGACTCAGAGGTAGTATTTTCAACTGCTTTATTCACAAAGTCTGGCAGCTTGGCCTTCTGAAAGGCTCTATTTAGATTTCCTGTTAATTCAACAAATGGAAGGGGCAAAACAAAGTGTTGCAACAATCTGAGATTTTAATCTGGTGTGTTTGTAACCTCATTCTTGGTTCTCAGGCAGGTTTCTTAACTTCTGCTTTCCATTTATGGCTGCCAAGCAATAACACCAAATTTTTGTAATCTTGGTAGTATAGTGAGGCCATAAAACATGAAAAAGGAGAACTATCTTAGTGCAGGCTATTCCTACTCATGGATCCACACCATGTTCACCTACTTTTCAAACGTCTGGCTCTAGATTTTGGCATTTTCTGCAGCAAATGCAGAAATATCCATTTCCAAGCTGTTCAGAGGGACAATCCTATGGGTGGGTAAGAGGAATGAAGATGAGTTTATAACAAGCAGCACATGGTAGTGTGTGATGAGGTCTGCTCTGCCTCCTTTCATCAGAGCTGCAGTGTTGGCTGTTGTTGAGTTTTCCATGTTGCAGGCAGGTTTCATGGTACAGCAGTTGCTCCCTGCTTGCACTCCTCAGGAACAGAGATGGATGCAAACAGGGACATCAGTGGTCTTCTGCTAAGGGCAGAGTATTTGAGAGCCATTTATTAGATATTCTTCTTTGAAAAATATGCTGTTTGATGCCAGGCTGAAGCTTTCCACGGTTGTGGAGTGTGGACACCTATTTTAACAGGATAGAGTCTGAAAATTTTGCTGGTTGTTCTTTTCATCCTGGTATCTCAGTATAATGCTGGAGTAAATAATTTGGATCACCAGCTCAGGTGGCATTTACACCAGTGATGTATAAGCACTGAAGAGCCAATATTTGGGTTTGAAATAATTTGATAGAGATGATTAATAAGTAACACCTAGTGTTATTCTATACTTGTGGAATATCCAGGAGGAATGTTTGAGCTGATTCTAGTGTCTGCTGCAGAAACTGGAAGGAAATAAAAGGGAATTTACAATGATGTGGAGGAACAGATAAACTTTATGAACAAATGTGGCTTCTGGATTCTCCTATCATATTCACTGCAGTCTCCTAATTTCCCTGATACCTGCTGGATTTGTGCATCATTTTTATCCTGATAAGATACCAGGGTTGCCACTTATTCAATACTTGGCACTTTTGCTCCAGGTGGTCAGACTGCAGTATCCCAGTCCTCTCCATGGAATAACAGATAGGTGGGTCTCACTGCAAGCTGTCTCTGGATCTCTAAGTCACTCAGGGTTATAACTCAATGCAGGTCTTGGTAAGAAATGCCAGCTCTCCAGCCTCATGATCTGGGTCTTGTCAACAGAAAGCCACAGCGCAGGATTTGTGGATTTGACTGACAAAAGCTGTGGCTGTGTCATAGCTAACTGCTGTGCAATTTGATTTCAGACAAAGAGACAAGCCATGGATTCAGTATTTGTGCCTGAAAATGGCTACCTTGATTTACTGCACAATGATATTGACCCGTTGCCTCTGTGTACTTTCTTTGATCCTAAGTCATCTGGAGATGAAGAAGGTGACTTCTCTACAGGTTAGTAAAACACTAAAAAAATGCTTGACTGGCTTATTCCTCACCCTGTACATTATTGCCATCTCCTGTCAGCTCCAAAGCCACCTCATGGCTGTTTATCGTGGCGACTGAGTTAAAGTCTACAAGCACTTGGTGGTAGGATGTGGTAAGTTTGTCTGTACACACAGTGACTGCTTCCAGAAACTGTCATGTTTTTAAACTGTACATGTTTATAGCATCCTGCTCAGTCTAACAAAACACGCTGTACTGTCACTCATCAGGGCACAACAGTATCTTTCATTTGGATATCATTCCTGTGAGTAGTTTATTTGCAAACATTCTTGTCATAAGCTGGCCAAGAGTAATTGTCAACACCTCTGTGGCTTGAAGCCAAAAGTTTTGCTAAACAGAGACTTTTAGATGAGTTTGAGAGATGAGATGACTTTTAGATGAACGCAGTCCATGAGCAAACAGCTTTACATTCTGAGATCCTAAGGCACCAAAACAATGGAGTTTCATTACCAGGTGCCATTTTCCAGCTTTTTGGGACAGTGATTTTATAATTCCATTACAAATGAGAAAGCAGAAGGGCAAGAGTATAAAGTTGATAATTTCTTGCAAGTCAGTTCCTACAAGTAATCAGATTAGGAGGTTGCCCTGGATCTCAAACTTTGTGCTCCTTACTTTGTGTGGAAATTGTGAACTGATCTGCTCTCCCTTCCCTGAGTGTTCTGTTATAAAAGTATGAAAGTCTGTCTGTGGCATGGAGCATTAGCTGAGCTTATGTTAAACAAATGAGCTGGACCATGGATTGAGAATGGCAATGAGAGGAGAAGAGCTGGTGTATGCCAGGCATGAAGTCTCACAGCTCTGTGCCAAATAGGTGGAAAATATTACCAATTTGGAGCATTGTGGCTTTCATGAGTGACCAATGCCAGTAGGCACATGGGCAAGTCAGTGGAGAACTGAGCCCCAGAATTATCTTTATGATACCAGAATTATCTTTATGATTGATTGTTTCCCAGGCTGGGCTTTTCCCTCTCAGTTTCTGACTGTTAAAAACAGCTGCAGGAGTGTTCCTTACCCCATGGCCTCACATGCTCAGTGACTGAAGGTAGGATGAATTAGGGGTCAAGCACTGACTCATGCTATCACCAATGCTTCACTGATTGGAATACTTTTGAGCCTAAGCAATGTCTGAGATGATGCAGGTAAATCAAACATCATCAGGACATGGCATCAGTTACTGGAAGCTGGGCATCTCTGCTGAGAAGGTGTTAGAATGGGCCCTGGCCAACTGGCAGCTTCACAGGCAATTTGCAGTGCAATTCAGAGATGAGCATGGACACAGCATTGTTCTGAACAGGGCATCTGGGTGATACCAACATATCCTGAAGGATAAAAAGGTTTAATAAGCTATATGAGTCTGGGCTTGATCATCATAGAACAGATTCAGAGAGTATTTTATTTACTAAGAGAGATGAGGTCTCAGAGTTAAGCAAAAGAAAAATGCTGATTTCCAGGTGACTGTAAATTACTGAGAGTTCAGTTCTGTTCCTTCTTAGTCAACACATAATGAAAAGCCAAAGCCTTCTGCTGGAGTAACAAATCTGCCTGTTCTGCATGTCCTGCTATCTGGTTTTTTATGCTTGGTTATGGCATTCATTGAGCCAATGCACATTTCTTATTAACTCTAGATCTTGAAGTTGATGCCAGCAATTATGAACAGTTAAATAACATGGATTTCCCATATGAAAATGGAGATGGGTTCTACCCCTGTTGCAACACCACAGATGCTTATGCTAAAATGGGTATGAAAGCAATTTTCTTTTTATAAATCATTATTTTACAATTATTTGCTATAGCTATTTCTTCTAAACTCTGTTCTCAATCTGAAGCTGTTGTCTTAGACAACACAAGTTCTAGGATCATTATAGCACAAGGATTTCATATAGCCAGAGCTGCATACCTCCTTGATGCTTCTTGCCAGCAGCTCCTCTAGGCACTGACTGTTGTTAGTCCTTTCAGCAATCACCTGACTCTTCTTACTCCTCTCTCCTCGGGTCCCACCAATCTATTCTTTTACACCACTTGCTCTTATTGGGTACAGGTGTGGCCTGTTAAGATCAGGCCTGCTTCTAATCCTTAATAATTGGTCCAGCTGCAACTCAT
>JAYDZK010000044.1:6081662-6121524 GCA_034509185.1 Euphonia xanthogaster
AGCGAATCCCTCCCCATCTGACACTTTGGATTATTTGTGAATGACTGTGGCACTCTGAAGGACTTGCCACTTAGGCTAAAATTGACTGAAAGCAACATTCCCATGAACCATTCCAGCCATCACTGCTGTGAGGTTACCACGGCCTGGCACTTGTCTCTCCTGGAAAAAACAGAAGAAATTGAAAAATCAGAACCAGACCCTCCATATTTGGAATTTGTTTGTGTGGTTTTTTTTTTTTTTTTAATTAGGAAAATAAGCTGTGCTGCTGATAAATTTAAAAAACTAACAAGCTAAGAAAAAGAGTCCCCATTTTTAGAATTTCAGCCCTGTGTATCTTCTTCATAAACCTGCAGAAATAATCTGTTGTTGTCATGAAAAGAATTCTTAAACCCTTAGAGTTTTGTCAGCAGCTGGGCCCTGTGTTCCTCGTTTTTGGCACATGATCTGTTGGCAGTATGTTATGTATCTGCTTTTTCAAATATGATTTTCCAAAATACACATATGGCCTTTGCTCAGCCTAAGATGTCAGTTCACTTAGTCTGGATTCAATTTAGGGCAGACCCTGGCTATTCCCATGTGTGAAAAAACTCAGTTCACACAGGGTAGCTCATTGTCCATTGGGCTCAAAAACATTTACCACACTGTATTAGAAAGGAAAATATTTACAGGATATCTAAAATTATCAGCAATTCTGATTTTCCAGCAATCTACAAAATTGGACTTTGAGCTATGAGGAAGAAAATCTTTCTTTCTGTAATATTTTGGTGTCTTTGTGTGCCTTCCTAAAAGCCCAAGGTGAATCCATGTCCCCTTATGTGACTCTAGAAGCAGCTCTCAGTGCTCTCATCCACTCCTTTCAAAATTTATGTATGTTTTATAACAAGGAGGTAGAGCACACTCACAGACAATATAAATTTTACTGCATAACAATAATTCAGTTTCTTTTCTTTTAAAGACTCTTGAAGCAATACATTATTTTTACTTGGCTGTCAGTGCGTTTTACATTTATAAAAGTGAGATGGCAGGGGAGGAAATGGGATTGTATTAGACCTCTACTTGCATTTATGCATTTGTGAAATACCATATGCATGGTTTATAAATTCTGTTAGATCAAATTCCTACCACTTACCACAACATAAATTTATTTTTTATATCTAGTCTCATTGACTTTTCTAAATGGACTTCTTCTCCCTCTTCATTTGTTTTATCATTTTCTCTATTGATAAATCTGCTGTCAGAAAGAGGAACTTCTCATCAACTTTCTCCATCCTGTAAATTATTTTTTTTTTTAATAAGCAGCTTTTAATTATCATCTTTAATGGAAACCAAATAGCAATGTTTTATAATTGGGAAAGGAAAAAGAAAAAAAATGAAGCAGGCCTGGTGTGTTCAGTCACATTGCTCCAGCTCTGGAGATCTTGGCCTTTGGAGGGCAATGGCTGCTGTGAGCTCTAGAAAAACCATAACACATAGCAGACTTCATGCCAGTGCTTGCCAGAAGGGAGGGAAGGAGAGGCCCCCTTGCCCTTGGACATGGAAATGGGAATTTTGGGCCACTCCATTTTCTCAGTTGTCTTGTTCTGGAAGTTGTGACATCCCCTGAGCCCCATCAGCTCTTTGGTAAGTGCCTGGATTTTCTGCATTAGACAGAAAAGTCTTTTAAACACCTTCTCTGTCCTCCCATTCCCCAGAAAGCAAGCAGGTTGTGGTGGATTGTCATGGGTGTGTCCAGCCAAACAGACTTTTAAATCATAGTATGATATTCATGTGCTCTGCAATAATTGTTTTCTTGCATTGTAAATACAATCTACTAACAAAAGGCAATTAGTATTTTCACATTTTTTGAACAAGTGAAGTGCAATTAAAACCACACCTGCATTTGCAGTTGCCCAGTACAAATTAAAATTACCATTTTAGTGCAATGTGGCCATTAAATTCAGAGGAGACAGGAGATGACATGCACAGGAGGCCCTTGAGGGAAGTAATGTGTTACAGCCTTGGTGGATTTTAATGTTGTTCCTTTTTTTGTTAAAATCCCCTGCTACCACTTGGCTGGGCTTAATTAATGGTTTTGAATTTTGCAGAACTTCAAAGACTGGGAGGTGCTTTCAGATCTGATCTGTAAAAATGAGAAATGATGTTGGAAGTTATTCTCAATCAGATAGAACACACACTTACTGTTTTATTATTGTAGTGTAATATATCATCAAAGAACAGATAAACAAACCTCTTCTGATTAGTTTCCACCTCATTTATCTACTTTGTACAAATTAACTATTGTCCTTGACATCTTGAGGTGAAACAGTCAAATTCCAGTAGTTACAAGCAATAATGATGATATTCTGTGTATATAAACCCTTTCCTGGTTTTGCACATCACAAATACTTTTTCACATAAGTGGTTTTATTATGTGTGAAATAGTTCATAATCCCACTCCTTTCTTCTCACCTCTTGTAGTTTATTGTCTTAGGACAGGAATATACACACGACTTCAGCTGCAAAATTGCTTTTGCACAGTAATGAGCTGCTTCTGGCCAGAACAAAGCCCTGGCCAGGCAGGCAAGGCCACGTTACCCATAATGGGGTGGAATGAGGGGCACACTGGAAGCTGCTGGAAGGGATTTTCAGCAGCTAAGATGTAATTACTCCAAAAGGTACAGCAAGCCATGCCTGAGGGACAGATAATTATGTGCTGGTGGCTCTCCCCTGGTGTTTGTCTTGTCCACCGAGGTGGTGCCCCTGGCTGTGGGCCAGAGCTGATGCTGAGTGCCCAGCCCCCCTCACACACTCACCTGCCTCCTCCCAGCTCTGCTCTATCTCCAGGAACATTCCAAAGGGCTTTGATTTTTGGGGAAAGTTTTTTGGGGTGCCTATCTTACAGCCCTTAAAGATCGAATTTCCAACTGGTGTGAAATTTATTTTTTAACAAAGGCTTATAACAGAAATTCAGTAAATTTATCCAATCTTCTGCTTAATGAATTTAAATGTATGTTTCTATGCCAAAATAGTTTAGAATGCACATAATTCCATAATTTACATGGAGCATCTCTGGAAATATGGCCATCTCTGACTCATAGGACATATTGTGAAAACAGCAGAACAGGCATTGCTTTGTGCTACCCAGTAATTCCAAGGAAAAGATCATGTACTGGAATGCAGTCCAGAAGCATAAAGCTGTTTCTTTTGCCCTGAGTGGGAGATGGCAAATGTGGATTTCAAAGAAATGCAGCCAGCAATATACAGAATGGTCAAAATGGATCCTTGAAATACAGATGCTGCACTATGAGTTGCAGATGTCAGCATTATTTTGGCTTGTACATGTTGAACAAGGGCAGTCACTTTAATTAGCATGTGAGTCAGAGGATTTAGAAAAGTCTAGGATTAGTGTCTTGTATTAAAACTTGAAGGTTGTTCCAAAAAACTTATTTTTGCCAGAATTCTATTTTGGCAGTAAAAGGTAATGAACAGATAGAGGTAGGATGTATCTTTTGCATAGTCTGTACAACTTTAGAGTATAATTTAAGCTTCATTTTATTGAGGCCTGGAGTATGTGTACCTGCATGTGCCTATATTGTGCAGGAAAACCAATACTTTATTTTAGTGGTGAAGAAAGTGCTTGAAAGAAGCGTATTTTAGAGATCTAATCCTCCTTCAAAGTTATTAGGCCTTTTAAAATGAATTAAATGTAAGTTAGATTGAAGATGATACCTATCACAGTTTCCTTCACTGTATTTGCCGGCAAAGGGAGATTTGGCTTCGCAGGAGCTGGTGATTTCTATTACTGTTATCTAGCCTTGTTTGTGGGCAGGATTTTTCCCGTGAGGATTGCCCAGCTCTCTCTCTGAGAGCAGTGGGAATGCCAGCTGCTGTAGGAGCTGTACCCAGGGTGATGCTGTGCCCCAGCCCAGGCAGGGGCTGTGCTCAGGCTGCAGCAGTTCCTCACTGCCCCCTCTCCTGACGCTTCCCTGCTCCAGTGTGAGTCCTGTCTGCACAGCACAGCTCCTTTGGAGCTCTCTGCCCGCCCTGGCTGCTGTGGGGCTGTCCAAGGGCTGCCCTGGGGATCTGCTCCACCGTGGTCTCCCTGCAGGGGAACCCCTGCTCTGCCCCCAGAGCTCCTTGTCCACCCCCTTGTCCAGCCTCAGCGCTCAAAGGCCCCCAGCTCCTCACACAGTTCTCCTGCTGTTCCTAACGCTGCTCCTCACACTTCCCCTCCTGCTTTGCCCTCACTGCTGGGCAGCTTTGCCCTTTCTCACACACTCCCACTGTCCCTCTTGCTCATATTAAATGTAGCTCAGGGAAGATGGAGCACAGACTCGCTGTGGGCACTCACCCAAATGATTGATGCTCGCTGTAAACTGCTTTGAACTTTATTTCCTCTCATAGATCCTTGACAGTAGTCTAGGACTCACTTGCATTTCTCTTGACTGGTAAAAAAGCAGAAAAACAACAACGAAAATCCCAAACAAAACAAAACAAAAAACACCAAAAAAAGAGAAAAGGAGAAGGAAAAAGTTCTACATGGAAAGTCCAGCTGCTGTCACGTTTCTTATCTGTACATTTAGTTCCTGAGAATGGGATGTAGAGGGCTGGATGTGCACAGATGGGACTTTTGGGGAGTCATTCTGGGAAAATGAAAATCTCTAGAACTCCGCAAGGCCAGGGTCTGACTGATTCCCCAAATGGAAAACTTTTCACTTGAAGGGGCTGCTGGTGGTGATTTGCTAACAAAACCAGTGTTCTGCAAAGGTGAAGTCACCTCTTCCTGGGGCTCCACTGCCCTGCAGCCTCCCAGAGGCACACAGAGAGGGGACTGTGAGATGGTGTTCCTTATTAGCACGTCTTCCCTCTGCTGTTAAATTAGGTTTTGCTTTTATTGATGTGAAAGAAAGCCAGCAGTGACCTTTTTGTTCTCAAGTCATTCTCAGGAAGCAGAGGTGAAAGTAAAGCCAGCAGTCAACTGCAGTGACATCTGAAGGGACAGCAGTGAATGTCAGTGCTGAGCCTGGTAAAACTCCTCATAACTTTTTCTACTGGTCCATTTGGGTGTGTTGAAATACTGACCACTCACCTTTAAAGCAGTTAATGTGCTAATAAACATTTTGTCATGGCACTCTGAAAACTTTTGTAATTGCAACAGATGATAAAGGATCTAGGGTTTGTTTAATTGGTTTTTTGGTATATTTCTGGTAAGTGGCAGGAGGAAAAGCCTCGTTAGGAAAGTCAAATGAGCACTGACATACCTGACACAGCAAACTGGCAGAATTCCTATGGCCATTAACTGAAAGAGTAAAAGGAAACAGCTCCTACATATTTATGAGGAAAACCAAACGCCTGCTTGGCTGGCCACAGTCTTTCATGGCCTGTTGCTTTATTTTGTAATTACAGCCTGTCCTTATTGCCTGGTTTCCTACAGGACAGCCAGCCCTTGATGTCCCTGCAGCCCTCCTCACTGTCCTAGCAATGGACTCCTGGAACAAGGACTACCTGGTGTCCCTTTGGCAAAGGAAGTTGAAAGTCCAGCCAGTGCCAGGAGCTGGAGCAACACATTCTGGAATAAACCTTGTTCAACCCCCAGGCAGGACAAGCCTGATCCCAATGCTCAGTAACTTAACTGAGCAGGCTTCAGATGAAGAAAACAGATCACTAACACAAATTTTTAATAAGCTAAGGATGTCTTTGTTTCTTTTTCTTCTAGAGTAGCTGTCTCTGATAAAAAGGTACAGAACCCCAGTCATGCTGACACATTTATCTCAAGAAATGTTTTATACAGGCTATCAAAGATTATCAAATAAACACGTGACCTTGACATTGATTCAGTGATTTAGGAATGCAGTAGCCCTTTTCTTCTACTACATGGAAGAGCTCTCCAGAGAAATGAAAAATTGAACTGTATCTTCAACCCACTTGAGCTAAGGTACAAAAATAGTAAACCTTGTAAGAGAGGCTTTTGAACACAGGTTTTTAATACTTCAGAATCTGTCAAGGTCAAGTTTGAAGTCTTGGATTCTCTCTGAGGTTTGACTTATTCTACAACTTTTCTAAGCAGAAGCAGCAGTTCTGTAGACTTCCAAAGGAAAAGGATGCCATGGGCCATGATGATCCCTTCCCTTCCCATTCCCACAGAGTTTAAAATGCATTGATCTTGACAGCTGAAGGCTTGGACACAGGTCTGACGCTGGGCTCTCGGGCAGGGGCTGTGCACGGGTTTCTCTAACACCAGCTGTATTGGCTGACTCTCCCTTCTGCATCAAGAACTCACACTGACCACATGCACCCTGAAGCTATTAAGGAGGGGTTAAAGGTACATTTTTGATCTTAGATTGCAGTTTGGCTAAAATATTTTGCTTTGTTGGGTTTGAGTCTTGTGCTTCTGAATGGTCAGATCTCTGTGCACACACTTTTAATTTATTGTGCTGTGAAAGAAGCACCTGAGTTACACTAATTTGTATCTAAATCTAAAAAAAATAACATGAAATAAGAGGAAGTGATTAAATACAGCCATTCTGTTTTTCACTGGAAAATATGTGCTATCATTAATTGGGTAGAACTGTGGCATCACCTGCTGTAAACACATTAATTGTGGTAAACAAGATACAATTTTTATCTGCTCTCATCACTTCTGACAAGAGGTGTGAGGAGCTGTGCAAGTGAGTTAAGGATGACTCAAAGTCAAGGACTGTGATTCCACAGGGAATGACTGAGCTGGGGAGGTGGCGGCCTGGGCAGGTGCCCCCCAGCACAGCTGCACCTGCTGAAGGCTGCAGCACCAGTCCTTTGGCACCTAATTCTTAGCCCAGGAGCTACAGAATTCCTGGAAGTCTAGCAGAAGTTTGGGTATTTCACAGGTTATTTCACCCATCTTCTAGATTTACATGGTTTATGTTTCCCCATAACTATAATGGATGACAAAGCAGGCTCTAAACTGTCTTTCAAAACTGTTTTGATTTCAATTCCCTAAAAACCTTATTGGGTATGGAGATCAAGGGTTTTCAGTTCTTGGCCTTATGAACAGCTTTTACAGAAAGAGAACAAGTAAGTGAGGGTTATTCAGGTTTCTACTTTTCCCCATTCAAATTTTGAAATTAACCTTAGTTCCATTTCTGTCTGCATTTTCTTTTCTCTCTTCCTCTTTATATGTAGTAGTAAAAATGGAATATTGGTTCAATTTAATCAACTTAATTTTTAATTGTGTATCATTTGTACTTTTTATTAGGAAGATAGTATCAAATTTTCTGAAATGGCAAGAGGTTTATATCCACCATTGTTTTTCTCTCTGAAAAGTTGGTCTAAATTCAACTAGCAATGGTTTTTGTATTGTATTCCTTCCTATTTGGCTGCATTATGTGTAGAAGGGTCAAAATACAAATGCCTTTGATTTATGTGGCAATGTAAAGAACAGCTACAAATGCCATGAGGCAGAGGGTTTGAGTCTGTCCTATTGCTAAGTGTTTCTCTGTGAAAAATGACTCCTTGTGCTTTGGATCACAGAGATTGTACCATTACAATTTTAATCAATCCAACACAAGATTCATTGGTTCTTACTGTGCAGAGCACATAGTCACAGTCCAATAAATCTGCTTCTGATGTGCAGATCCAGACTCCTGGAGCCTCTGGAGACTGTGTACAAATGGCAGGGATGTCTGCCTTGCCCGTGGATTTGCATGGTGTCAGGTGGAGGGAAGGTGTGCTGAGGCTCTTCTGACTTCTAATGCAGCATTTTATGGCTTGCATTTGAATGATTAGAAATGAGGTGCTTGACCTGGTGGATGCAGGAGGTGTTACTTATTCCTTTCTCTAGTTTTTTTCCTTTCTCAAAGTGAGATTTTGATGCTCTTGGATTCTTTTGTAGCAGTTTAGCTCTGGGCAAATAAGATCCTCATTTTCCAAGGGCTGAAAAAGCTCTGCAGTAACAATTAAATAGGTTCTGTATCAGGGAAAGGTTTTTCACCCAGAGGGTGGTTGGGCACTGGACAGGCTCCCCAGGGCAGTGGGCACAGTTCCAAGCCTGGCTGAGCTCAAGAAGCATTTGGACAATGCTCTCAGGCACGTGGGGATGGCTGGGGTGTCCTGTGCAGGAGCTGGGCTCGAGGGGCTGATGGGTCTCTCCCAGCTCTGCTTATTCTGTGATTCTATGTTTCCAAAAGCCTGTCTGACAGGGCTCTTTTGGAAAAAGCACTGAACTGTCAAATTCTGGCAAGTGAAGCTGGTGGTGGATGGGCTAAGACACATCCAGCTGAAAGTAGCAGCAGTGGGGAGAGTGAGGCTTTCCCACATTTCCCGTGATGCACAGAAATGTTTGTACGTTATGCATCACCAAAAAGAACTCCCAAAGACAGTGAACCATTTTTCCTGAAAAGCAATTTTAGATCTAAGGAACACGAAGTCAGCAAGGAGGGATACATCCTGGGAAACCTCTCTGGAGAATTCAGACAAGCTTTAAACTGATCATTCCAAACATGATCCATCCAAGTTGGTTAAAAACCCCTACACAGACTCCGGGACGTTTTGTCTTTACTGAATGTGTTTAGCACCATCCCTGCTTTGCACTACAGCATCCCTGGACTGAGAGACAATAAACCTGCTCCAACAGGCAGGATCAGCTATCAGGAAGGCAACTCTGGGCTGCTGTATACAAATTTATTGGCTGGCACAGCAGCAGTGCCTGTGCTGGGCTGAGGCAGCAGGGGACACCTGCCTGAGCTGAACTGAAGGAATGGCAAGAGAAGATAAACAGGCAGTAACCTGCTGGGGAAGGGAAGGGCACACAAGAGCAGAAAAATAAAATACATGATGGGTGGCAAGACAGATAACAGTGCTGAATAGGAAAGCCAGGGATCCTGAGGAAGGAAATATGAGCAGGATGTGAAGGAAGCAAGAACAGAAAGAGTGCTGCCAAGGAGAGGGTGGACTGCAGCTGGTGGGAGCAGGGCAGGGCATGGACAGGAGCCAGGCCACGGGAACAAGCAGGAGAAAGGGACACAAATAAATAGGTTGGGCCATTCCTAGCATTTCCTTAGGTGCAGCTATGAGGTTTTAAACTTCTGATGCAACCTGAGTTCTTTAGGATTCAATGCACAAATATCTTCTGTCCTTTTAATATTTAATTTTTTGCTGATTGAGGAAGTAAGAAATAACTTAGAAGTTACTGCAAAAAATATAGATTGAAAAAGGCATCTAGAAAATTCAGAAAGTATCAAACATTTATCTGACTTTTAAAATATTTGTTAATTTAAAATAAACTAGCAAACAAGAAGCCATAATTTATGATTGACAACATAGGAAGTTTTGTTAACATCTTTTCGGATAACTTTAGAGATGCTACAGTAAAAGCGAATGAAAAATAAGTAATTTGGAAGATATTTTTGGTTGGTATTTTCTGTTCATTTATAGCTCTTTCTCAGGGTAAGATTGCAAATGTTATTTGCAAAGGCTTTGTTGTATCACAGATATGATGATAACAATAAGGAATATAAAAAAATGGAGTTTTCTGTAAGTAAATGTTTTTGTATACACAGGGATCATGTACACACAGTTTGGGATCAAGGGTCTCTGTTTTGTCTATATGGCAATTTACAGAACTTTAGTTTGGGAAATGATGTTGTGCTTGCATCCAAACATTGCCTTTCACAGTTTGTGCAGAGATTTATGACTTCTGCTTAGGAGCAGCAGCTTTCTTTGGTGCTGGTCTATTGGTGCAGTGTTTCCAAAATATTTTTTGTTGCTCGTAGTAAATACAAAATATTTTCACAGCTCTGCTCTTGCCATGTTTAGGTTCATGAATTTTTCTTCAAAGCTGGGAGTGGTGGTAGACAGTACATATTGGCTGTGGTGCTTGAGAGAACATAAAGAAGTATTTAGGCCCTGAGGGAACAGACCCAATATTAATCTGAAGCCACATTTCACTTTGCACTTTGCTTTCCAGACTACATTCACTGCTCCTGTGCACTGCTGATATTCTGCCTGCTGGCATAGACTGCTGGACATAGTCCAGGGAAACAAAGCCTCCAAACAAGAAAGAAAGGTTTTAGCATCAGGATGATTTATTTTGAGGAACCTTTCATATGCTCTATCAAAAAGGAGGTAGGATTAGTTACTAAATAAAATGTTTATGACTCTGCTGCATAATAAATGTCTTTCTCCTCTTACTTGTCCTACTTACACCTCAGTGTAACCTGGTCATGTTTCTCAACTGAGAAACATTTTCCAAAGATCTGAGTCCTGTCAGGCAGCCAGGCTCAAGCAGGAGAGAAGCAAATCCTCAGCAGAAGGAGAGGGGACACTGAGAGCCAGGGATTCCAGTCTCGTAATTGAGTCATACCTCTGAGTGAGGCAGCTCAATTTCATTGGGACCTGGAGAGAACAGAACTGGACTGTGATGTGGTAGGGATTAGGTGGTTTTGGACATGGAAGTGCCACGAGAGCTGAGAAGTCAGGCTTTAGATACACCCCAGGAGCCCAGTGCAGCAGGGTTTCCAGGGCTCTTAAGCATTTCTGGAGTGCAGCTCTTCCCTGGTGCCCAGTACCCATCCAGTTGCTTTCTTCTGGACAAATGTTATCAGTAATGTAATCTGCCTATCTTTTTAGAAGCTTTAGAACACAAATAGCTTTTTCAGGCCTGAAAAACCATGTCATGATTTATTTCATATTCCAAATGCAAGATGGCATGAGAGACTAGCATTGTTTTCTGACAGATTGTCAAGCCTGAGGCTAGTGTGCATGTCTGGCTGTACTGAATTCAAAATTGGTATTTTTTAGAGGAGGATGGCTGACTGAATTCCTGCTAGACTGGTTTCTTTTTGGAAATGTTCTGTTCTCCTGTGTTGTGATTCAGATTGTCTTTTCCTTCATAACCGGTGGTGACAAGTCCTTGGGGTGCCCTTAGCTTAGAATTCCAGGAGAGTCATGTAGATAACATGGCACATAAAAATTCACTGAAGCATGTTGGACTTTCCTCTCCTGTCGTGTTTCTCCGTGTGCTGCTCTCAAATTTCAGGTACCCATTTCTCCTTGCAAACTGTCAAGAAGGACAAGGCAGAGTAACCTGCTCTGAGCAAATTCAGTGGACAGCCTTCAGTCCTGGGCAGGCTGAGGCCGTGCAGATGATTGGAGCAGAGTGCTTTAGGATTGTGAGGGTTCTAAAAAGAGGGGCCCTTGTTAGATGCACCAAGCTCCCCAATGCTGGGAGGACATGGTGGCTATCAAAGAGAGTTCCATTATGCCAAAGTTGGTGCAAATTTCTGTCAATAAGGACAGAACAAAGTGTTCTACCAAATAATACATATGTTTTGCTATTACATCACATTTTGGTGTCTTCATTAAACTTTGATTTACATGATTGAAGTAACTTAATTTTTCTCCTTTCCTCATTACCATGGCATAGTTTTTTGTTTGTCCATTCTTTTTTAGAGGAGTAGGAAACCATTCATGACAATTCTTTCACTTTACCTTTTCTCTTAATGCAATTAATAATACTCC
This sequence comes from Euphonia xanthogaster, assembly GCA_034509185.1. Lineage (NCBI taxonomy): Eukaryota > Metazoa > Chordata > Aves > Passeriformes > Fringillidae > Euphonia > Euphonia xanthogaster. The sequence goes on from JAYDZK010000044.1 coordinate 6,093,138, forward strand.
AAATGGTACTGGGCTGCGGTTCAATAGGCAGGGGCAGGAAGAGTGCTAAAAATGAGAAAGGCACTAATTGAGCTGGGTTGTCATAGCACTTTTCATAAGGGTGCAGATGGTACCAGTGAAAAGAATTTCCTCTGCAGACTTTAGCATCTGAAGGCACACAGGTGCATCTTGGCAGCCAGTCCATCAGTCTTTAGCTACTTTGGCCATGCCTGATTTACAGTGCCAGTCCAGCAATAACAGAGGAGAGGAGCTGAAGCAGTGTGGGTGAATTTACTGTATTGAACACAGTCATCTGTGATGGCTTCTGCTGTCTGAAAAGGCTCCAAGAAGTAGACCAGGCTAAAACAAAACTCCAGGAGGCAAAATAGCACACGAAACATTTGGGCCATGCTCCTTGCTTTCAGTTATTATCTGAAGCAATAATTTTCCTTTGTTTTTGGTTTTTTTCCCCTCCATCCTTCTCTTATGTAACTGTCCCTATCTGCTCAATAGCTGACATAACACCTTTATTCCTCTGATGTTGTTTGCATTAAAAAATGCAGTGCCTAGGACATGACACCACGTGCTTTTGACCTTGCAGTGCTGACCTTATCAGTAGAGTGTTTCATAAACTCTCCCACTGAAGAAGATAAGGTTGACTAAACTGGATCTGTCTCGAGCCATCGGGCATTCATCCACAATGCTCAAGCCAATTTCAATGAGGTCACTTTTTCACACAGTGAAACTATAATAGTTTTTGTCTCCTACTGTCTGATTTATTCTGCTGGCAAGAACTGCTGGTTTCCCTGAAACTGAGGAGGCAGTTTTTATTTTTTTAATTTTTTTTTTCTCTAGACAGGAAAGCAATATTTATTTTTAAGAGAATAAGCTTTTATATATAATACTTCACCACATCTCAGTTGTGAAATTACTTCACAATTTTCCTTTTGATCTGCCTGCATTTTACACTCCTGCAGGATTTGCATTGTGAACTGTACCCTGTTGCTATACATACAATGCAAGGTATTTAAATACTTTCCTACTTTATGGAGATAATTATAAGCTCTATTTCTTGAACAATGAAAGCAAGACAAATGCCTAAGTCTTCCCATTTCAATTGTAATAAAGCAGATGTAAAATGAGTTCCAAGGGATAAAACACCCTGGATGTACTTTGAATTGTCCCATTAAACACCTTGTCCCAGAGAGCATTGTAATTACCACGTCTATTTGATAGTTTCTCATTAATTACACTGCCACTAATTCTTAGTATCCCATGCAATCTCTTCCTTTCCTGAAGTTCTCAGAATGAAATAAAAGGTAAAGAATAGTGTGTGTATGCCCTAAAGGAGTTCTTTGGGTCATACTCACACTAAAATGGGAGTGTAATCCCACAGTGGAGTGGATGGGTTTGCCCAGGTGACAGTGGGTAAGGGAACTGTGTGTCTGGGAAGTGTTTCTGCAGTCTCAGCCAATGGCCTGGCATTATGACTGTGCTGCCTAAATCAGCCATGGATGCTTAGCAATGGACTGGGGGATGAGGATCAAACGGTGATCAGGCTCATGGGGGTGCTCTTCAAATAGCTGCAAATGGAGGCACCCAGAGGTGTAATTATAGTCCTTGAAAGTACATCTGCAAATACACAGCTGAGCAAGAATGATCCATTATTGCATGTCAGAATCAAAAAATTACAGTTTTTCCCTATCAAATGGTAACTGCAGTTCTTAGAAGGTTAGAATGTGCATACCTACCTAGGCTTGGTGTTGTCTTAGCCAACACGAGTTTCATCATCATTATAGTGCAAGGATTTCATATCACCAGAGCTTCATAGCTGCTTGATGTTTCTTGTTAGCAGCTCCTCTGGGCACTGACTGTCCTTGCAGCAGCCATCTGACTCCTCTTGCTCCTCCTATTCCTCTCTTCAGAGCCCCTCAATCTATTCTTTTATACCATTTGTTCTTATTGGCTACAGGTGAGGCCTGTTAAGATCAGGCCTGCTTCTAATCCTTAATAATTGGTCCAGCTGCAACTCATTGGGGGATAAGATTACCTTCTATGCCACCTTCATTTACCAATACTGTATCCCCCTACATGAAGCCATGGGATTTACTCAAGTAGCCTTTCCCTCATGTGTGATAGATCTGATTTAGAGTATCTGAACCTGTGCATTGTGGGGAAACTGATTAACAGTAGCTTGTGGTTGTTGGGGGGAAATCTCTCTATTAATGTCTCCTTCTGCTTAATACTTCCTTTCTCTACTTCTCTTTTCTTGTGATCTTTATTTCCTGAACAACAAGTTACAAGAAAAACTTAATTTAACTCCTCCATTTTACTTACACTGCAGAGTTCTGTTAATGAGGATAAGCTTACTCAAGTTTTGCTGTGACATTTACTGTGTCATTACTGTGTTCCTCTCTTGTTTTTTTTCTTTTGTTGCTAGCTGAATTAGTAGAATATGTGCTCAAGGATCAGCAGGAGAAGCAGGTCGAAGACATTTTTGGTAAGATTGATTTGGCAAAGACTAACTTTCTCCATGACAGTGTTCTGTCTAACATGTGCTTCATCCCGCCAGTTTGAACACTAGTAAAGTTTCTCTACCTCTGGTATCTTCTTCTTTCCCCCTGGGTACAGTGTCCCAGGATTTTCTTGGAAAACTTGAGGATTTAATGCATTTTTTCAGGCCTTTCTCAAAGATGGCAATTTTGACTCTGACCAAGCTTCTGATCATGTCACCATGGCCATAGAACATGCACAGCTTCACTGTCAAGTACATTAATAGCCTCAAGTAGCATCATACTTACCCTGAGCACAGCAGGGATGATGCACATAAGTCCCCAGAGCACTTTGCATGTGTATAAATACAGTTTACACACACTGATTTCTGTCCAGGATGCACAGAGCTGCCTGAGGAAGCGTGTCAAGTTTTACTTCTCACCCTGATTAATGCTGCAATGCTTATATATATATGTATATAGTAAATCATTCCTTCATCCATTCTTGACTGGAGACATTGCTTGGCTTGTGGTACCAAATCATTGTTTTGGTAACAGCAAAAAGCAGCTATTTACTCTTCCAGAACAGATATAGCAATAGCTAGCTGTTGAGAAATCCATAGAACTAGAAGGTTCACAGAATATCTGTATATCCTATTTTATTTTTGAGCAAAATAATTTGGACTAATTTACCAAAGGTCAAAATTTCCCTAGAAAAATCCTGGCTGCAGGAAGCTCATATGGCTTTTCAAATGATATTTACTGCTTCCTCATGTGTTTAGAATTTGGGGGGATTTTTACCCAATGGCAATATTTTTATTGGTTTTAGAAAAAAAACAGAATGCAATATTAATACTTAATTATTTTCCAGTAAAAGTATGGTGTGGATAACTTCACAGTTCTTGCAGCACAGAATAGAAAATCTTTTTAGAACCCTTTATTCTGTCTCTTAAAGGATCTAATCCCTTTAGTACATAAATTGAGTAGTACTGAGATCACACTGTGACACAGCTGCAATGTTTTATCCTTTCCTCATCATTACAGCATTGAGAAGTACTTATGGTTTATTAGCCACTACCAGTAGATAATTAGTTTGCAGTTCAGAAATTAACACAGGGTGGCAAAGTCTGCACTCAGAGCTCTGTGGACTTTCTAAGTCATCTGGATCTGGGTACATCTTTTATCACATTATTTGATTTTTATCTTTTGTTTGGAGCATATTTCTTTTTTGCTCTCTGTTGGTGTGTTTCCCTTGCTTTTACTCCTCTCTGTAATTTTTTTAGGAGAACAAAGTTTGACATTGGACATTTCATGTTTTTAGCAGGGAACCTTATTTTGGATGACATTGCTGCTGAAGACACTGAGAAATTTCCTGACATAAAGATGCAGTCATGTCTTAAACGAAGTAAGTGTAAACAGTGGGAATATGAAAGGCTTTGTGCCTGAGTTCTAAACTTGCATTCCAGCCCCTTGGCTTTAGCACAGCCCCAGTGCACTTGTCGTGCAGCTCTTCAGTGACACCAGACATGCTTCCTCTGCCTGTGCTCAGTCTCATGGGCAGGAACTGAAAGCAGCTCTTCCAAGCGTAGAATTTACAGTTCGCAGAATTTGTTTTCCTGTAACACAACATTAAACATGTTGTAGTTCTTTGCATTTTTGTCATCCTCATGGCAGTGTTGACTTTGTTTTCAGTGTATCTATAGCTCAGTAAGCATTGGCTGAACAATTGCCTTTTTAATAGCAAAAACAACAGCGAACATCTTTGGCACAAAAATCTGCAGCCTAATTAAAACTTCACAGAGCAAAATAACATGATGCTTTTCACATTCATTTTTATACACAGGACCTGTACAGTTCTGAAATAGCTGAAATGAAACTGGCAACACCCCCTTCTACTTAAAATAAGTTTCATGGGGTAAATTTAAAATTACCAAAATTTTGCCACTTACTATGACCTTGCTTTCTTTCAGCTTTCTTAGGCTCTGCAGCAGAGAGTTACTGTGATGCTTCAGAGCCCAAATATAAGAAAACTGGTAAGTCACTGGCTGAATAAGAAAAGGTTATTGAACATATATTGTCCCATATATTGTTCCAAAATCTCAGAAAAGTTTGCTCTCATAGATTTGGTGATTTTGATTATCATGCATTTTTACGTTTCTGCAAAAATCACACTTTTAGAGTCCTCTAATTTATTATATAAAAAAATCCATGTCTTCTTATCTGCAGCTATTAAATTATGCAACTTAGGATCAGCTACATGGTAGCCTAAGAACAGTAGGATTCTTATTCTTCAGAAGTACATGTTCCTGCCAGGTGATACGAAAATTCTTTGCTTAACATCAGCAGAGGCACAGTTGACCTTTTCTAAATTCGCATGAGCAAAGAAAGAAAAATAAAAAAATAAATTTTATCACATACACCTTTTTTTTTCATTGGATTTTTGGAAGATGTCTCACTTGGAACAAAAAGGATCCAACCCAGGAAATGCAGAGCTATGACCTGAGTCATATTACCCATCAGATTATAGCTCCACATGCCCTGGGATTGATCCTCTTTCTTCCAAGTGTGACATCTAAAAGTCCAGTGAAACATCCTAGTGAAAATAATAAAAGTGAAGAGATGATTTCTTGGCCTAGTCCATGCCATAATGTCTTTTAAACCAAAGAAAGAAAGGGAGAAAGGCAAATTTCTAGGTTTTGCACATTGTCAGACCATCTACAAGACAACACCTGGGGCCAGCAGGCAGGCTGGAACTTGTCCCCTAGGTGTAAACTGGTGCTAATGTTCTCACCCAGCTGTAGGCTAAAGGGGTATCTCAGGCAGAGCTAAACCAGCCAAATACTCTTCCAAAATCCAGGTGAGAACAACCTGTTTTATCAGCAATAGTTTTAACTATTTTACATTGTGTTTTGTATGGACATCTAACTCGTTTTTTATCAGCACACCTCACAAGCCTCCTAAGGGGACTCTGGCTGTACCAAACCCTAGGGGCTATGTACATATTGGGGGGGTGGCCAAACCAGTGGGTACCTAGAGTTCCATCCAGAGTTCTGGGATCTGGGACTGCACCTCAGCACAGTTCAGGTAAGGAGCTGTCACAGACTGTGTGAAAGTCTGAGAGAACATACATGTGCACCATGACTGTGGTCCAGGCTGGTTTTCCAGTATTTTGTGGAGTTCTGATGGAGTGGGGAGGGAGAACTGAGCAGAAAAAACATGTCTGGGAAGGTTATCAGAGTTTCTACTGAACTGGGGATTCCTGCTGACTGTAGTTATTTGGACACAGGTGAAGTTCCTGGCAGTTAGTAGCCGTTAAAGGTGGATTACTTTCTATTTGCTTAAGTTCCTTTATAGATTTGGCACTTTTAAAAGCATATATTTATGCCACACTACTAATAATAGTTTTCCTTAGAGAAATGGCACATCAGTTCCAAATACCTCACCCTACAGAACGTGCATTCCAGATGAAAGGATCATCACAGAGCTAACAGGTGCTTTGTGAAGCTGCACCCATCCTTTTGATGGAAGTCCTCAGAATATTATCAGTTTCTCTAGTGTCCTTGACCCAGTGAGGGTGCTGAGGAAGGAAAATATACATAAGACAGTATAAGTACTGTGTAGAAAAATCTAATTGACAAAAATATGAGGTACTTGACAAAATTAGGAGTTTCTTTAACCTGTCACAGTGTCACAGTATGATCCTGCAAAGACAAATGCATCAGCTCTTCAGAAGTGCAAGACCACCTACAGCAAACAGAATAATGTGTACTAAAGTTCAAAGTAAGCCAAGGATGAGATTCTTTCAAAGGAATTAAATGAAATAGTGGCACAAACCCAAGACAAGTTTGTAGCTCCTAAAAAAACATCAGACCACAGAAAGTGATGAAGTATAGACTTACTTGTTGCAGCTAGACAGGAGAGGGAAGGAAAAAGCAAAACCAACTCTGAGAATAGGGGTGTTGTAAAACCAATGAAACTAGCAGACTAATTCAGATAAGCAGGTGTGTCTTACTTGATTTTTAGATCTTTTGATAAGATGAAATTGTACAATGTGCGAACATCTCACCCCATTTGTTCTATTCTTGGAGGAAAAAAATATGCTGCAGAGGAGATGCATATTTAAAAGCTCTGGTGTTTGTGACTGTTCTTTGGGAGAACTTAACACACACTCTTTGTCCTTACAAGCACTGTAGAGTCTAAGTAGGGAGTGAAGGTCCCCAGTTTATTGCTTCTGGGCCTCTCTGCTTTTGTGCAATATTGAGACAGCAAACTGTGCTTGGAAAATCAGTACAGCCAATGTAAGACATTGTTATGTCTTATCTGTCAGTCATCCATGTGTAGGGTCATGGACATCTAGATACATCTGGAAATAAGAGAGGCCAGGAAAGATGAAGAAAAAGGAAAACTAAAGAGAAACTACTAAGAAGAAAAAGTGATCTACTACAGAATTTAATAAATACATTTTAGATTTTGAAAGCAGTTTTCAGAAAGCTTTTGCGAGTTGTTCTTGCTTTTGGAAAATCAAAACCCAGCTGATCAGAATCAAGTGGTTTATCTTATCTACTGAGACCTATTTGGTTCCTTTAAATTCCATCAATGAGATAACTTTCTCCTTTTGTTTTGCTATTTTATTTTAAAGTGGAAGTCCCTGCAGCTTCTGCAGGGAGTGGCAGTTTCTTTGCTATGCCTCTCAACAGCCACCCAGTGAGCTGCACCTCCCTAACTAACCAGCACATGTCCTCTTCTGTTCCTGCTGCCCATGGGCTGGAAAGAAGCCTCATCATTCCTGGTACGTAGAGTACAGCTGTAGGTGTGCAGCTCTACACAGGCTGATTTACACATGGGGAAAACTCTCTTATAAATCTTGTCTTTGACTATGTGAAATGGCAGGAAAATGGCAGGTATGGCAGCTCTTAAAGGTGTGGCACTCACTAAAAGAATGAAAAATATTCAAGGGAAATTAAAAGGCTATTGCTCCTAATTGAGTAGAATGAATATTTCATTTAATTGGTGCAGGTTATAACAGAAGAGTTATTTACTATATGCTAATCTAAGTCATTACTTACTTGTCTTAAGAATAGGAAGTCACAAACTTTTTCATTATTAAACTTTAATTTAGTTCCAATTTCTTTTTCATCCAGAGATCTGTAAAGGACTGAGGGGTAATTACATTTGCAGCAGTAGGGCAAAATCTAGGCTATGATTTAGCTCATGAAAACTGAGCTGTGATCCCACTGATGGGCTGTGTAGGCACCTGGCCTGGGCCATGCTGGGTAGCAGAGGGTGCTCGTGGCACACTGAGAAGTGCTAATGACAAAGGCCCAGTTCAACACCTTTCAGTGTTAAGTCTGTGCTGGAAAGGAACCAAAACCAGTGTGTAAGTTGGAAGTCTTGAAGTACCTCATGCGAGCTGAAGCAGCATAAAGTAGCAGAAGAAATTCTGTCCCACCTACAGAAACTCAGAGCTATGGCTGATTAAATTGCAAGCACTGAATCATGAAAAAACTTTCCCACTGTGGGTTGAGAGGGAGGATGCTTGTACAGCCTGCATGATGTGCAGTTATTTGGGAAGGATGCAGTGCAAGGAAGGTAAATTTAATGCAGATACATGCTATTTACACATTTTTTTCTTCTCTGGATCTTTGAATTACAGACTTTGCCTTAAGCGCTTTTCCTTATGATAATACAATTTCTCTTTAGACCATTGAAAACAGTGGCTGCCAAAAGCTGGGTAATCCCATGTATTTCAAGCTCATCATACCTTGTAAGAGTTCTTTTTTTAATGGGTTCTATGGACCTCCTGTGATCCTGTGAATTCTCCACTGGAAAGCTTTGCCTGTAAGCTGCCAGAAAGGATAAGTACTGTTGGAAAGCTTTTTCTCTCTCATAAATCTTTAGAAAGCAGAACCCTTTTAAAACAGAAGAGTAATTATTCTGCACTCATTTCAGGATTGTCAGAACCTTTCACTTCAGAGTGCCTACCAGTCAGTGTAAAAGGGTACCAAGAGAATCCAGGCTTGGCAGGTCCTCCTCAGCAGATATTTAACTTTGTTCTTGAAAATGGCACATCTGATGTTGTCATATATCCAGGTAAGAGCAATAGCCTTTTATCCCCATAAAGAGGTGTAAAGTGCTGAAAAAATCAATGCTGCCAACAGCAGCATGGATTAAATTCAGTTACTGATAGCTATGATATGCTGAAAACTATGCTTTGTTTCTTGCCAGTGCTGACATCTTCCATGGAAACATTCATGTCTCCAGATTTTCCAGTTAATTTATGTGGTAAGTAGAAAATTGGGCTTTATTGGGGTAGTAGTAGAAAATTGGGGTACAGCACTTTGAACTGGGAGAGAAATCATATTGCTTCTACTCAAAGCCAGTTCTCCCCTCCAGGCTTTACTCATATTGACCTTAAAAAACCCAAAAATTGATGGCATTTCCTTTTTTCCATTGATCGCTGGCTGCTTAGTCTGCTCCAAAATGTACAGATAAGAGTTGCAGAGCTTCAGGTTCAGCAGCCAATCCCCTGTGTTTGCTATGACATCCAATTTCTGGAAGAATTCAGGTTTAGTTAAAACAATGCAAAGCCCAGGGCGCTGGAGCACCCTCAGAGAGTGGAAGAAGATCTGATGCTGGCATGGCCTGAGCATCTGAAATGCTCAGTGCTGGCAGCCAGACTGCAGCCAGCTCCCATGTAAGCCCCAAAACCACCATGATGATGACTTATGACTAAGCAATACTGAAACCTAATGCACAGAAAGGCTTATAATGAAATCAGAGCCTTGGTCAAGATTTAACACTCCCAGTGCAGGTAACAAACTTTCCTGAGACACTTTCCTTCCAGCCCTCAGAGGGCTGTTGGAACCCAGAGTTTGCTATCAGTGTTGTTGCTGGTCCCTGTGCCCAGTGCAGGAGTTTGTTGCCCTCTGGTGGCTTCCACTACCCCAAAAGCAAAAGTATAACATGGAGATTAAGAGGCAAGTATCCCTAGGTGAGGGGGAGTCTTTGTAAATTGTATTTACTTTTTATGTAAATAAACAATGCTAGTTGATTTACTGCAGCACAGCATATATACGCCACGAGCCCTGGAATTCCAAATGCAGTAGCAGATAAATTAGCATGTAAGATGCCAAGCCAGTTTCTTTTTCTTTTTTAAAAGTTCTTCACTCCTACCTGCTTCAAACAGTTTCCCATCTAAATGTCTCATTACAGATTTTTTTTCTGTTCTTCCATCCTGTTTTCTTAGTTAATAAAATAGACAATAAATAAAAAACAGACGCTTGCCCAACCCTTCTTTATTTAATATCTTTCTTACTGGAGGCCTGTGGTGCTTCCCTTTTAGAAGCAATTGTGAACTCAAACCATTCTGAAGGTTGCTGGCATGCAGGGTAGGAATTAATTTCCAGATCTCTGAAATTGTAAGATTTGTATTTCTTTTAGACCACATTCTATATCAAGATGACCAAGATGATATTCTGCTATGAAACACATTTGTGGATATTTAGGGAAATTAATCTGTTTTGGTTTAGGTAATTTTTTGCACATCTCTGCTGTGTGTGGTTACAAGACTCTGAGGTTGAGTTTGTTACAGTCTCTGTCAGTTTAAATTCTGTCTTGCATCTGCAAAACTTTTTCTACCAAAAGTTTGGCAAAACTAATACTCTGCAAATACCAATCTGTAGCAAATGTTCTCTCTGAAAAATTCCCAAGTCCTTTGTGTAAAGGAAACACTGTTCACCTGACCCAACTGCAAAAGTCTGCAGTAGTTTGAAAGCAAACAGGTGAAAAGAAAGAAAATTGGACAGCAATAGGACTTTGTCAGGGAGAGTAATGGGTAAACACTGTTACCAACAGTCACTTCTCTGTGACATTCATCTTTAGTGCTTGGTTACAAGATGTAGAATAACAAAAGGAAGCTTATTGCTTTTGAAGACATTAAGAAGCACTTTGTGTGAATATGAATTTATGCAAAATACTGACATTTGAAAAGAACAGTGAATGTCACCTGGTAATGGTAAATCTGCTTCCCACAACTGTCAGAACAGCTGTGGTCTTGTTTGATGCTATTCTGCCTCTAACAGTGCACATCAGCAGAATTCTACTTGTGGGAGAATTTTATTCATTTTCCTTGTAAAATGAACAAAATATCTCCTACTCTGAATATGTTCTACAATGAACTTGGAAATTTACATTAATCTTCTTGTTAAAATTAGTAAAGCTGAATCAGTGATTATCTAGGTGTCTTCGTCAAGTATATTGTTTTGTTTCTCCAGATTTAGAGAAATTTCAAGAAGTTCAAGATTCCATAATTCCTTCTGAAGAACCTTTCAAAAGACCAGGTAAGTTTAGAACTCTTGAATTTAAACCTTACAGTATTTTTTGGAAAAAGATTCTGTGTTTCTTTCTGTACAGAGAAGCTCCTTGTAGGAATCATTCAACAATTTGTGAAGCTGTTCTGAGGGTCTGAGCACAATTCCTGGTTTCAAGATCGTTGACTTGGCTTCCTGTAGATATCTAGCTGGAGTACCTGCTTAGCAGCTCAGTGGTTTTTTATCATCTGTACAGAGAGCTCTAAAATTGTTCAGTTCATGGATGTGAAAGTGTCTGTTGTGCCTGCACTTCTCAGCTGCCATAGCATGGAGTAAATCCAGCCCTATGGGCTTTATGGGAATGCCCGTGCTTTCACCATATTGCAGTCAGGCACTTAAGCTGCCATGAAGCAATGTTGTAATTTGTGGACTGGTTCCTTCAGTTTGTGTGTGCTCTTTATTTCTCTAGAGCAAGTGGAAACTTTCTGTTCATCCCTTAAGGATTATTTCCGAGACACGTGCAAATCTGTGACCATGGAGCGGGAAGTAAATCTGGATCACCTGTTCATTGATGGGACACTTGTTCAAAGTCAAACTGAAACCAAGACTGGAAAGAACAGTGCAAAATCAATGGAAAAGGAGCTGGTAACCTGCAGCCTGCAAGAGAAGGAAAAGACAACCATTGATAGAAGCCAAATATTTCAAATCCCACAGCGGAAAGACTTAGAGACTAAAGTGATTATGGTGCTGGGAAAAGCAGGAATGGGCAAAAGCATTCTTGTTCAGAAGATCTGCCAGGACTGGTCCAATGGAGAGTTTTCTCAGTTTGAATTTGTATTTTGGTTTGACTGCAAACAAATAAGCTTGCCTGAGAAGCAATACAGCCTAAAGGAACTGCTGCTTGAATTTTTTGTAAAACCTCAAGAGGGAAGCAAAGAGATCTTTGAGTATATGTTGCAAAATCCTGATAAAGTCCTTCTGATTTTTGATGGTTTTAAAGGGCTGCACGATCACGAGAATTTTCCTCGTTGCTCAGCCAGCCAGCCTGAAAAGGATTTGTGCAGTATAAAGGAGCTGCTTTCAGGACTCATCCAAAAAAAGATACTCAATGGCTGTACTTTATTATTTACAGCAAGACCAAAAGACAAACTTTACCAGTACGTGTCCAAAGTGGATAAGACTATTGAAATGGTAGGATTTTCTCCTCAGCAGAGAGAATTGTACATATCCAAATACTTTGAAGAATCACTCTACTGTGATTGTGCACTGAAATTAACCAAAGAGTGTGAGTACTTGTTCAGTCATTGTTACAGTCCTGTTATGTGTAGATTTGTTTGTTTTCTCTGTGAGACAGTGCTTGAAATGGGAGAGAAAAGTCTTCCTTCAACTCTTACTGGACTCTTCCTGAAATTTTTTCAGCAGAAGATAATGTTTATGCAAACAGATGTTACAACCACACAAAATCAAGAGAATCTTGCTACCCTAGCTCGTGTGGCCTGGTGTCTTGGAGAAAAGCACCAAAGTGCCATGAAAAATGATCTTATTCCTTCTAAGGAAGTTAAAGAGTTTGCTCTGAAGTATGGGTTTTTCCTGCCATTTGCATTCCCCAGACATTCAGATAGTGAAGAAGAGGAATTTGGGTGCACATTCTCTGATTTTGTCATTCAGAATTTCTTGTGTGCGCTTCACCTTTTGTTAGCAGAAGAGCTCAAGGATAAAAATCTAACGAAGTACCTGTCTTTTCTATCCAAGAAGAAAAAGCCTTATAACTGGTTGGATTTAATGCCTCGGTTTTTGGCGGGTTTGATGTTTCTCCAGGATGACCCCTACTTCTGCTCTCTTTCAAATGAGGATGAAAAACAATCAACCAAGAAGCAGAAGACACTCTTGAAATACATTAGAAGGCTGCAGATTAATACTCTCTGTCCAGAGAGATTGCTGGAGCTTTTGTGTTGTGTTTATGAAACACAGAACAATTACCTTCTGCAGCATGTGGCCTTAAGACTCGAGCCAGAGTTGTCTTTTCTGGGGATGGTTCTTACACCACCTGACATCCATGTACTGCACTCTGTTTTGAAAAGGTCAAGAAAAGAGTTTTCCTTGGATTTGCGGAGCAGCAGCATTGACATGCAAGGGCTGCAAGCCTTGGTCAGCCTAAGGAATGTGACGTCGTTCAGGTTGGTCACTCTCTGTACCCCATAGCACTGTGTGTAGATGACACTTTCATGCAACAACAGCAGTCACATCTGTTGGTTTTGCATGTTTTGTCTCTTCACAGGGCTTCCCTCAGTGACACAGTCAGGCTCTGGAAATCTTTAGAACAGAAAAAAGACTACAAACTGCTGAAAGCATCCACAGAGAAATTTGTTCTTGATCCCTTTAAGGCAAAGACAATGAAGGACATCAGTGACCTCTCCGACCTTGTAGAGACGCAGGAGAAGATGATGAATTGGTAGGATCATTTATGATCAAAACTCCTCTTATACCAATTTATACCAATAGCAGTTTATGAGACAGGGTTTCAGCACCAGTGCTGGCCAATGGAGTTGTCTGCTTGTCCAGAAGAGAAGTAACGAAGGCAGTGCGAGCTCCTGGGTCGTGTCAGGGGGTTCTCCCACCCCATGTGAGGTGGCTGTCATGGCAGGCACGAGCAATGACAGCCCTGTGCAGAGCAGTCACCAAAACTGCCACTGAAAAAGCTAGCTGTCATTTCTCTTTAATCTCTCAGTATGCCCTCTTCCAGTTGCTTTCAGTTACAGAACTTGGGCTGATTCTTTCTCCCTGTAGCACCTGGGCATAAATGAAAGCCTGTTTTGCATTGGTCCCAAATGGTCTGAGTCAGTCCTTTAGTCCAGGAGAGAAAATCTTGTGCCACATGGTCTAGAAACCCTGTGCTCCATTCCTGCTGCTGATGTACCTGGGGGATTGGTTGCAATTAAAAACATGCAGAAATAAAATTTTGGTTTTTGTTTTTTTTTTTAAATGGTGACTTCTATTTTAACATGGGTGGAGTATTTTGATTAAAATATAGACAAAATAGTTTAATGTTTGACAGAAAATAGTTGATTTAGAAAAATGTATTTTCAAGTTTTATTGGAAAAAGAGCAAACAATTGCACTATGAAAGGCAATTATTGGATTGAAATTACTCAGTTGACGAAAGGTTGAAGCAGAAGTTACTCTGAAATTTCCTGGTTCCTCAGTTAATGCAACAGTGGTTAATTTTCTGTAAAAGTTTGCTAACAGATTATTTTTAAAGCACTATTTTGGCTGCTGAAAGGTTTATAATACTCTGATTCTACTGTGTTTTATTTAGTGTGCAAGAAGCATCTGGTTGCACCAGCTATGCAATTCCTGCCATCAGAAACCTCAGAAAACTCGAATTTGCGTAAGTGCTAAACTTGTACTGGTTGAGGTGGTCCTGGTTAAGGGGGAACAGTCGTGGGTGTTGGCTACAGCCATTGCGCTGATGTACAGTCAGCTTAAAGCACTAAGTAAACCCCATTTATTGCTATCTTGCTTTTCTCTGAACTAGATTTATTAACTTATGGCCAAAACTCAAAGAGCATTATTTCTGGCTCCTGCAGCAATACAGATCAGCTGGGCTCTACCATTTTTTTTGTTTGTTTGTTTTAGTAGAAGTTACCTGCTGGCAGCAAGGTAGTGATCTTGTGCCACAGGGCATAAAATATTTTGTCTGTCATCCAACTACCTGGGAAATACTTTTCCCCCCAGAAATGCTGAACTTTTCTATCTGAGTCTTCTGACATAATTTTCTACCCTATCAGAGCTAAGGCCATGAGAGGATTACATCAGAGAATGCCTCCCAAATAAATTATTTAGGACTCTTTTCCTGGAAGATGGAAGGTTGACTTGGTAACACTACTTTAAAAGTGAGGTTTTAGTAACACTTCTTTTTTTTTTTTTCCCCAAACTGGAAGCAGCCTCCAAGGCTATTCTATTGCTCAAATATCTTGTCATAGCATGTGCATTCATTTGGGCAGAAACTGCAGCAGTGCAATGGAGAATTCTCATCAGGTGTTCTCACCTGCTTCCTGCTCTGTAAATCTAACCCAACCTGGGACAGCTATGCTTGGCCTCACTTCTGAGTTTATGCTGCTTTCTCTTCTAATTTCCTCTTCCTATTTCCCTTTGTTTAAATTTTCTTAAAAATGCTAATCCTTTTACATAACTGAACTTGTTCTGATACCAAAGAAATTCCAAATAGGATGTGAGAGACAAGTGCTTGGAACATGAATATAGAAGTGCAATTTATGCTTTAAGCTGCAGTAAAATGTTGATCATAAGTTAGACTAAATTGTTATTAGTTGGGGGGAAAAAACTTTGTTTCCATTTCTCAGTTATACTGAGACAGCTATGTATTTCATTTCAAGATCATACTTACAGTGAAAAACCTGAAAAAGATAGAGAACAGAAATATAAGAATCTAAAACAAGTGAGATAAGTCGTGCAGAGAGGAACAAGAAGTGGCAAATGTCCCAGTGCTGCTGTGCAAGCTCTGTCCTGCCTGACCTTGGCCTTATTGGTCCTCTTCTGGAGGCTTCACAGCAGAATTCCTTGGTGCAGGTAGTAGGGAATGGCTGCTTCTGAGGGTGTAAACTAGCTTGCATTGGGGGCTGCAGGGAAAGAACTCAAAAATTCCTGAGTTTTGCTGCTTTTGTGAGAATGTGAAAAACCTGCTGCATGTCTGTGTTTTCTTTCAGGCTGGGTCCAGCGTGCGGCCTTCAAGGATTGCTAAAACTCGTGAAAATTCTTGCAGCATTTCCATCACTTCAGCATTTAGAGTGAGTTCTACTAAAGATTAACTTTGCTAACATTTCTCCTCAGCAGCCCTTGATGATGGAGAAGCTCCTGCACCCAAGAAACATTCTATTTGCCAACAAGACTCCTTGTGATGACCTAACTGACCAGCAGAAACATTCCCAAACTGTAACAGCACCCTAGAAGCTGACACTCCCCATCCTCCCTTGAGACACCTGGTGTTGGTTTGTTCAGAACCCTCAGTCCCTTCCTGAGGTGTTCCTGGGTGGGTAAAGGTTCAGCACAGAGCCCCTGAGCCCCCCCTTCCTGCCCCACCACTGACCAACTGCCTGCAGTGACTTCTGACTTCACTGGAGCTCCAGAATATCCATGACAAACCAGCTCTCTCTTCGTTTTCATCTTCTTTACACTGGAAACAAATGTACCAGCAGTAGTTGGGGTTGTGCATGGCACCTGTGGGGATGGTCCTGGATTGTGGGGGGGCCTTTGGCTTTACACAGCCCATTGGCCTTTTGTCTGTATTGTAGCTGGCCTTCTCATGATTTTTCACGAAAACGATAAAATATGAAATATATCAAATATATCCCAGCATTATCTGTCAGATTAGAAGGGGATCCAGGATCTGAAATTCCAGTATCTGACTAGATATGAGGAAAACTTCATTTTTAATACTCCCTCTCTGGAGAAGGAGCAGTTGTTTAGGCAAGGATTTATGGCCTCTGCTGGATTTTGTCAGTTCTATATTTTTGTGTGCACAGGAAATCTCCTTTCAGCTTAGCTGGAACACAGTTATTTCATAACTATTTTAATAATCTTGCATATCAAAGGAAATGGGTCAAGGCATTCAACTAGTAAAAAAAAATCTTATGCTTTAAATTTGGGCAGCAGAGACCTGCTTATTAGAGAAGCTGTAATTTGTGTGATGCTTCATGCTGATTGAGGCTACTGCAGAGAAGCTTTTTAAGATAGATAGAATGGTCTCTGAGGTGAATAAACCACAAAAAATTAGATTAAAAGGGAAGCTAATTCTCTCTTTGTCATCACACAGCCTTGATGCTCTGAGTGAAAATGGCATAGGAGATGAAGGAGCAAAGAGTCTATCTGAAGTCTTTCCAGCCCTGAAATCACTGGAAACATTAAAGTAAGTGCATTAAAGTAACATTAAATAAGGTTAACAGTTCAGGGAAATTTTGAGAAGAAACAGATTAAACCTAGAGACTTAAGGTGCTGTCTGTTAACAATTATGGGCAAAAGTATCCTATGGGCATAGAAGACCAATGAGCCTGTGGAGATACTTAATCAGTACATTCATTAGACAAATAGATTAATCCTTCCTGACTTCTCTTCAAGGGCTCTATATTTGCCTTTTTCTCTGCATTTGGTCTAAACAGACTGTCCAAATTACATTTTTTAAAAATTGAAAATTAATTTCCCCCCCCACATTGTAATAAGTTAGAATAAATGTGCTTGACTAACAAAGTGATCTCACTTACTGTAGTTTATCACAGAATAAAATAACAGACCTGGGTGCAGAGAGCCTCGCTGCTGCTCTCCCTTCCTTGTCCTCCTTAAAAACACTAAGGTGAGTAGTTGTATCCTGTTGAGTTGTTTTGAAAACATACCTTTGAAAACATACCTTTGACAGAGACAGTCTGTCTCTGTCAGAAACTGCTGAACAGGGAACAAAGAGGTAACACTGTGCAGCAGCCAAGCTTTTCACTTCATTTTTGCATGAAGTCTTCAGAAAGAAGAGGTCAAGAAGTATGACAGACATACAGAAGGATATCTGGGAATAGAGCAAGGGCTGGGCTGATGTTTAAATCCAGTCCATAATACCCACTTATGAATCATGCCCTGCAGAGATGTGCACCACATGTGCTGCAAACCCAAAGCTGTCTGTGCTTGCTAATATAGGGACCATGGTCCATCCCACTGCACTGGGATATCTGGCACAGGCCTGAGGGAAGCGGGGAATGCAAGAAACCCTGGTGTGCAGTTCTGGAGTAGGTTGGTGATGTGGAAATTTTTTGAATGCTGTACCCCAAATCTTTAAGCTTGATTTTTTTGGCAGATTTTTAATTTGATCTGTGTGGACAGAAATGTTCTTATTATCCACAGAATAATGGAATCTAGACCTTTTTTGCTGTACCTGTGCTAGGTGAAGAAGGATGTGGCCATTTGCCTTACTTGATACAGGAAATATGAATGTGTGTTTTAAACTTTAACTGCAAATGAGGATAAAATGAAAGTTAAGATGTGCTTACCATATTTGAAAACCCTTGGTCTAATATCTGTGTACATTATCCATTATTCAATTGTGACTCTTCTGGTTTGGTTTTTTGCAGCTTGTACAATAACAACATTTGTGATTTTGGAGCAGAAAATCTGGCAAAGGTTCTTCCTGCAATGACGTCTTTAAGAGTGCTAGAGTGAGTATGAAATCCTTGAGATGGCCCAGGAAAGCTTACTTCATTGGAGACTGAAAATAAAAATGTTCCATGTTTGGTTTTGGAGGAGACAAACTGAGGAAGATTTTGCGAAAATTTCACAGGGGCCATGTGCTTCTGCAGAGTCCAGATGGTCAGTGTTAGAAAGGGTTAAGGAACAGTTCACCATAAACCCAGAAATATTGGTGTTAAGGTGGGAGAACAGGCTCATGGGGAAGCTAGAGAATGACCTCAGGAACATGGAAAAAGGAATCCCTCAGATGAATTAACATAAGGAAGTTCCCATTCAACCTTCTGAGGATATAATTACCGGTTTTTTGAACTGACAATCTATTTTGGTTTTTTTTCCTTTTTCTTTCTTATCCCATCTGAAGATTAACCTATATAGTATTTTTTATTTTGAATAAAATGTTTGATTGCACCATTTGATTTGGATTCACAAAGTTGTTTTTATTCCTCAGTGTTCAGTATAACAAAATAACTGGTGTTGGAGCCCAGCAGCTGACTGACAGCCTACGAAAATGTCCCCATATGAAGAACCTGGTGTAAGTCTCTTGACAGGCTGTTTGCTGTACCTTCATCCTGTAAAACTGGGTTAGCAATCATGCTAAAGCTGCCTTCTGTATTTGTCAGATTTAAAAGAGGCACAAACAAAGACATCAGCAAAATACAAAAGCAGAGATGTTAAAAATGTTGTCTCTGGTTTCAGCTGCGTTAGTTCCAGTGGTCCCATTCAACTGAGCTTGTCTTGGCTGAAACAGTTTCCACTGAGCCTCCCTTTGTTCATTTTCTACCCTCTCAGAGAACCAGACCTACTCTGTGCTGCACCACTTGTGTTTGGGGGATAAACAATGAGCAGCCATCATTAGAGGTTAAATAGACTGAAGCTACCAGTACACATTCAGAGAAAGGGAGTTTGATGGAAAGTTAAAAAAGTTACAGAGACAGGGGTGCAGTTGTGTCCTGTAACCAGAGTCAACAAGATGATGCAGTGCTGAAGTGCTTTTTTCTAAGTCAGAATGCATTTTCCTTTGCTCCATAGCTTACATACTTTCATAGCATGATAGTCAAAAGGAAGGACAACTTAAAAAAAATTTAAAAACCACAACCCAACAGCAACAACAACCAGAAAAAGGCACAAACACATCAAGCACACCAAAAGAAGGTAAAACAAACTGCACTTCTTAAAACCTCTTTCCTTTCTGAATTTGCCCTTACAGGATGTGGAATCCCACCATTCCCTATGGAGTTCTTGAACACCTTCACCAGCTGGACTCCAGGATCAGTGTGTAGATTCAGAGGATTCCATAAAGGTAACAAACCTTGGCTCCCTGAGACAACCAGGTGGTTGTTCTGTGGGAGCTGTTGATTCCAAGCTCACTGGCAGCAGGCACACTAACAGCATCCATGTGTCCATGGGCAATTTTGGAGATGGTGCCCTAGAGTGGCACAGGTCAGTGTCACATCAGGCCCCCTTTCCCTGCGCTCACCTTGCACCCCCCACCTCCCTGGACCTGCACTAGCAGACTGCAGGTGCTTTATTAAGAAAAATGAACCTCTAGAACTCCCAGTCCAGCCCAGTTCAGTGACTGGCAGCTGCCCTGCTTACCTTCTCATTTTTGTTGGAGAAAACTAAAGCTCTGTGTACTTCTCATGTTTAATAGATGAGTTCTGTACTCCTCAGAACTTGTTTTGTGTTGATTTTTAGTAAGGCCTTTCACTTTTCCTTTGTTGAATACAAATCCTGAACAGCTGCTTGTCTGACTGTGCAGCTGTACCTGTACTGTATTCAGAGCAAAACACTCCCTCCTGCATTCCTTGTTCTCAGTGTCATTGTGTGGTTTAGCCACTGGCAGCCACTTTTACTTCATTGCCTGCAAGGATCCTTGAAGTAATTGCATTGTGAAGAATTTAATAAGTTTATCAATGATTACCAGGATCTGATGCCTTGATGGTCCTGGACTGAAGGAGCTGCAGCCAGCATGGGATGTTGGGGAGTTTGTGTAGGATTTCTGTTCCCAGTTTTCCGCCTTGTGCTTCCTCTTGCTCTTAAAAAAATATATTATGCATGTTGCATTAGTTACATGATCCTAGTGAAGAATGAGATACCAGAGTCAAGCCAGATATCAGATGTGCTCCAGCTTTCTTTAGGTGGCCAGGAAACAAATTGCAGTGTGATCACCAGCTGCATGAGCCATGCTTTGAATGGGCCTGGCCATGGCTGGCTGCATGGATCACACAGTGAGCCAAGCTTGTGCATGACTCCTGCTCTCACTGCAGCAATCTCCAGATGTAGACTGGGCTGTTTGTATGGCACTGACCTGGCTACAGTTGTGGAAGGTTCAGGTGCCACAGCAGCTTCACAGACCAGCTTTTTACAGCAGCAGTGAAAAATTGTGGTGCTCCTTACTAACCTACAGTCAACTAAATCTTTGTCCAGTTGAACAACACTACCTTCCTGAGAAAGGAGACACTGTGGGTATGATCACTGTGAGGAAACCTGCATTAGCTCTGAGGATAAATAGCAGCGGGAACTCTGGATCCTCTCTCCCAACCTTGAACCATTCAGCATCCACCAGCCACTGTTGTCTGTTTACAGAGCTCATTAAATCTATCATTTTTGTAATCCTAATGCAAGTTAATCTGATGGGTGTACATCTAATGTTCTGCTCTCATCATTTCACAGGTGTCATAAAGAAGAGGGGAGGGTGTCCTCTGTGCTTTCCAGTCTTCTTGCTGCTTTATGAATCGGTGTTCTCATGTTCGTTGCAAAAAAAAAAAAATCACACTTCAGTTTCTAAGCAATGCTTAAATTGGGTGAATTACAGAGTTTTAAAATGCTATTCTAAGACCCAACTGTATTTCTACTTAAGCAGTAAAAGTTAAGCAACATCAAAGATTGAAAGAGCATCTGGATACTGTGGCCACCATTAAAGGAGACCAGGAACCACAAGGATATTGTGAGTATAAAATTCCAAGTCATTGAAGAGCAAACTAAAAGCTGCTCAACCTGCAACATCTGAAGCACTGACAGATCAAATCTGATTGTTTATTTCGTGGTGCCAGTGGTAACTGCCATCAAATTTGGTCTCATGATTTTGGACTTCCAAAGCTCAGTGTTACAGATTTCACCTGACTGGATGGACTGATTGGAAGCACTAGGGTGAGGAAGTGAGGAGCATAAAAAAGAGTCATCAGCCCTAGAAAATGTTCTGATAAGATTATCTACACAATTATTGAAGTTGTTCTTTTCTTCATAATAATCAGGGCTGCCTTAAGGGATAGAAACATATCTTCTATGACTTGTTACAGAATCCTTCAAAAAGATTGGGAAAAAAAAAAAAGAGGTAATGAGAAGAAAGGAATTGAAAGTGAAAAAACTATGAAGGATTCTTCTAACATTATTGCAGAAATCCAAATAGATAAAAATAGCCAGTTTAATGCACACAAATCCTCAATCTTTGAAGGTTTTTACTTTGTCTCAAATGAGAACTCTGAATTCATATACCTGGATTGGTATTTAATTTCTTAAATGCAGCTGGC
The DNA here is from genome assembly GCA_034509185.1 of Euphonia xanthogaster. Classification (NCBI taxonomy): domain Eukaryota; kingdom Metazoa; phylum Chordata; class Aves; order Passeriformes; family Fringillidae; genus Euphonia; species Euphonia xanthogaster. Next base: position 6,114,689 of record JAYDZK010000044.1, read on the forward strand.
AGCATAAATGTTTACAAGCACCAGTTTTATACTTGACAGTGATATCACTACTGTGTGTGGTTTATGTGGCCTTCTGGTTCAGAGTTGTGAGTAACCAGGCAATCAGACAAAAGCACTTCTCAAAGCACTGTCATGTCTATGCTGCTGGTCTCAGTCATATGTAGCCCAAGTATTCATCCTGCTTACTACAACAGCAAACCATTTGTCTCTTTTATTCTTTTATTTCTGCTCTGTAAACATGAAGAGAACTTAAAATTGTGCAGAGGCAATTGTCAGGTCAGGAGCACCATTCTGGCTTCCCATCCAGATACAGACTGAGACAGAACAACAAAAAGGGATGCAAAAAGCTAGGAATGCTCAAAATGCTACAAATTGGGAAGTCTTTACTTCACAGTTAGCTCAGGGTTAGTTCAACAACCTCTTTGAAATCTCTGCTGCTAGGAAGCACTGACAATACTGACCAAGGATCTGTGCAAACTAGCATCTCTCAACTAACCTCTCAAATACTCTGTTTCTTGGTCTTTAAAAATCCAGATTTAAACAGTTCAAAATCACAACATTCATTTTCTTTCCAGCAAGTTCTACTCCTCTGCTTAAGTTTCAGTGCCTGCAAAATCTTGACAGGGATATGGACAAATTAAAGAGAGTGGACAAGTTGAAGAAAGAAGGGAGAAAGGAAGGTCTGTTTGTTGTTTCTGAGAGCAGGGAGTCAGACATAATGTGTAAAGGAACAGAGAGCAAGGAGGAAAAACTCTGTGGAGAAAATGATTGTAATTAGAATGTGGTATTTTTTCTTAACTATCTGCATGGCTCTTCTCTGTAGCCAAACTATAGCCAGAGCCATGGATAACAATCCTATCTATCCTCTCCTCTTGGAGCTGCTTGAATGGGAGGTAGTTTGAGCTAAATGTGGTGTGATATTCCCATCAGCCTGTGGCACTCCAGCCATGCACATCCGTGGTGAGCCCTTGTCTTGACCTCTCCTAGCTAAGCTTTGGATGACAAATGCACCTTTAGGGATATATTCTGCAGCTGCACTTTACCATGACTGAGTCTGAGAATGTGCTGAATATTCCACAGGCAGCTGAATGTTAGAGGATGCTGTCTGGACTACTGAAATCATGTTGGGTGTACTGCTGTTCTCTGAGTTAGTGGGAATGCATGTTTATAATGTACAGATTTTAAATTTTGGTACAGTGTTTTGGTTGTCTTTACACATCTTTTTTAAAGTATTAATAAAAGTAAGTATTCTGTTTAACAGTACTTTCTAGTACCCATTTTGATTTTTCTCTTGGAAACACTATGAAACCACACAGCAACTGCTGGCTCCTGCCACAGTAACAGGTTTGGGGCTTTGTATTGCAGGCTAATGGAAAGCACTGTGTGTGAGGGAGGCAGAATGGACAGAACAGTTCAGTGGGCTGGAAATGGAGAAATAATTCTTTCTTAACAGGAACAAGTTCTTGCAATTCCAACGGACAGACTGTAAGTTCAGGATCAGGAGATACAAATGTGCTGAGGCCACCTGCTAATAAAAGCAAAAAGGGGTTTTCATCCTTTCTCAATCTTTGCAGTTAAAAGTTCTAAACTTAATCTGGGTTGAAAGTCTGGATATTCTTATGGCACCAAGCTCCTCCAAAATGTTTTTGTCAAATGAGTGCCTTGTGTATAGAAACTGAATTCACTGGCTACTCTCTAAGAAGCTGTTGTGAACAAATCTCTGTTATAAAAAAAAATCTTTTAGGATGAGAAAAATGCTGCTCTCTTTATGTCCATCTCTTTTTGTAGTCAAAGACGCCTTGCTAAAATGCCAAGGATTGTGTTACCATGGTAGTCAGAGCCAATAACACTCTCCCCATCCTTTAAATGCATGAAGCTGAGCTGTTCTGAGAACTCAGAAATCTTGGTCTAAGATTCAGAATCTCCAGTGACTGACTCAGGGAAATTTGTATTGTTTTATTGTGCACTGTGAGGCACAAACCCACTGCAGGGAATTTATTACAAACTCCTAGGGACTGCATTAAGTACCAATAGTGACAAACTGAACTATGTTCTTAAAAAGGCCTATGTGGGACCCTGAAAAACTAGTGAAGCCACTTCTATGAACACTATGAATTAATAATTATAGAGGCAGCAGGAATGCCCCCTGCAGTAGGAACATTCAGCCTTTACTGTGTTACTACCAAATGGGCTTGACAAGTTTGTAAACTTGGTTTTCTTTCTATAGGTACCTAAGTGGGGACTTGTCTTCCCTAAATGTATCTTTATGTATTAGAATATTGTGCCATAAGTGACTTTATTTCTGAATTGCTGTCCAGGGACTATGTGGAACAAAACACTTGTCAGTGTTTAAAGGTCCTGAACTGCACCTGCTGAAACCTATCTTGGAGAAATGCTATTTGGTTCAGTGTCAGTGCTTCCCCTCCTGCAGGAGCAGCTCAAAATTGCATTTGGAGCACAGAATTTTGGGAACTAATTTTTACTGCCTAGAAGCTAAAATGTGCTATTTGAATGCAACACACTGGGAGTATCAGGATACACAAGTTTGTCATTGTTTCATGGGGGATCTAAGGCATCACCCTCTTGTTCCCTCATACTGGCTGAAAAGAGACTCCTGACACCATCTGTCTGCAGCAGGGAGCCCACGCTGGGAGCAGATGGCAGAGACAGACTGCAGAGGACAGACATCATGCAGAGAGTGTCAGCAGAATTGTTTTCAATTCTGCTTTATCCAAAATGTTCTTGAGCATCAACTGGGTTTAAAAACTGCAGAGCTACAAAAATCAGACTTTTCTAAAAAGTATAATGACAATAAAACAAAACTAGTCTAATGGCTGCCCTAATAATATGTGGGTTACCCCCCCTTCCCCACACACAGTGCCTGATGTTTCAGTTCAGGTCTGATTTTTTAAGTAGGTGTTCATGAAGAAGGATTTCCTACCTGCTGGCCATCTCAGCAATCTGGAACTACTTGCAGGTATCTGCAGAAAAACTGGAATTTCCTTGAAAGCATATTTCAATTATTTTCTTTTCAAACTGAAGAAGAACAACTCCAACACAACTGCTTAATTTTTCATGGAAAAGATCAGTTTTTATTGTATTGCTTTCACATCTGTACATAGGAACGTGAGCTTAAACAATCTGCAAAGTATCCTGTGTTAAATAATGAATCCACCTGACTTATATAAAATTCACTCTCTGATCTATTTCAAAACTCTCTTTTTAAATAAAATATCTTACTAGCACAGTTCTTGCCATTATACTCCCTGAACAGAACCTCCTTCAGTCACTCCTGCATATTTTCCCCTGAGAAAGCACTGCTTTTGAACTATGGGCTGGTAGAATTTTCAACATGTGATTGTAAAACTGGCTTAAGCTATATGTAGAGTGTGTCCATTTGGGTGACATGGTATTCATTCAAAAGTTTATCAAATCTGGGTAGCATCTTGATTTTCTGTTACAATGGAACATAGTTTATCTTATTTTTTCATATAGTCCATCCCAGAATTACCTATGGAAGCCCAGTATGGTGCATGAATCACTGCAGTAAGTGCACACACAAGAGGCAGAGACCGTGAAGAGAAGTCACAACTGACAAGGTCTGATGACAACTCTTCTTCTGGTTCTCTTGTCCTTACTTTCATCTCTACATTTCAGAGTACAGTTTCTTTCCAGGACTTGATCCATTGGCCTGGTCATAATCCATTTCAGGTGTTTAATGAATCTGTTTAAAAGAAAACACATAAATACAGAGTAACTCTCCATACCTAAAATGAACAGAAAAGTCACTGAGTATGTGGCATACAGCACAATGTTGTTGACTTATTAGAAAAAAAAAATTAAATCAAACCCTTTTGTGACTATGGGTAATAATTCTTTGAGAAGTAAAGACCTGCACAACCTTTCAGAAAAATCAATGTCACAGTTTCTGTTAATGTCAGAGCACACCAGTGCTTAGGAATTTTAACAGAGCCATGAAGATACCAGTGTGAGGAGTGTCAGAGTAAGAACCACAGTACATCACATCAATTACTAGGGGCTGTTCTTTAGAGTAAAAACAGCTGTGGCATACAGTGGGGTAACCTATTTACCCAGATTTGATATCATTAGACCTACTAATTAAAACTGATGTTTGAACTGGCTACACTATCTTGACTAGACACCGTTCGTGAGAGTGTTTTTATTGTCTGGATCATCGTGTTAATTAAGTATTGCCTACATTTGATGTAGTCTCTGATTTTGGTCACTTTCTCTTCTACTTCAGAATTGCATTGTTCCAACTATTTTGGATCCAATGGTAAGTAGTTACAGAGCTAAAGAACATTTTGGGGTAACTTCCTGGTCTTACTGCCAAGAATAAATTACTGTTATATTGCTTTATCCCAGTTTATCTAATTTGCCTTGACTGACTCAAAGTATCCCACTGCTATTAGGAGGTGATTGTTTACAATCATCAGGGGTAAATACAAGGCTGAGAAGATTCCTTTAAGTAGAACCAGAGCTGTGGATTACAAAGGTGCTGGGCACTAGTGACAGCATCCATCTGGTCTCGTGATTGTACAGAAGGATAATTAGTGTGGTGTAGAATGGTGCAGCTCGGAGAGGGGACTGGGCATGAGTCTGTGATGGGGAGGAGCTGAGGTACAGAAAACCACGAGCAGGTCCCCTGGCTGCCTGCAGCTCAGGACTTTCCTGTGTTGCGTGCAGCAAGTCTCTGAGTGGACAGCTCCTCCCTCCTTCCCCTTTCTGGGCCTGAATGAAGAATGAAATCTGATGCCACGCGTTCTGCATGAGCTTGGACAGACACAGCAATAGTGTCATTAACACAGGTGTTACAGGAGGCCAAAAGCAAACAGGCTGACACAGGACTGGGGAAAGGCTCTTTTATGGATTAAAAGATTGGAAGCAAAGAATAAAACTTGGTAGGAAAGAACTCAGTAGCAGAGTATGCCAGGGACCAATTTTTATTCATCACCATTACTGACTCAAAGAAGAGGATGAATAGAGAAATCTTCCAGACTGCAGAAAATAAGCTCTTTCAGTATTCAGATCATGTACTGATAGGAAGGAAACCCAGAGGGATTTCATAACACAGAGTGGGAAAGGAGTGGTGGGTTTGGAAAACATTTGCTAAAGGGCTGGGCAGCAACGTGCCATCCAACATCCTGCATTCTGCCTAGGAAAGAACAGAGAGCAGCATGCAGATTTTGGTCAGGGACATGAGCTCTCCCAGAGGTGGAACACAGGGCTGTGAGATCGTGGTCTGACTCATCACAACATTTCCCATGCTCCTATGTGCCACTTACTGCAGATTCTAGGTCAGATACAAGAAGCACTTTTGTGTCCAGAGAGACATTTCTGTCAAATGTCTGTCAGCTACAGTACCTGCTAACAGAACATGCTGCTCAAAATCCTTTCTCTCAAAATGAGGACATGAAAAGGGGGAACAGCAGCTCTCCCAGGTTACTCATTTCATGTTTATCTGATTGCTTTCCAAGTGGAACTAAAAACTGATCTAGAGCAGACAGTTCAGTGTGGTTGTTAGTATTCTGCACTGTAGATCAGATTCTAGGCTGACTTAAAAATAGCACAGCAAAATGTATTGGGCCTCCAAAGCAAAGGGTAAAGCTGTCTAATGGTAGTTCCAAACACTGCTGTAGGGCTGCTAGTCCAAGACTGTAATTTGTTGTGGCAGATATTAAATGGGGTGTAATTATACAATTGGCCAGGATATTCAATCCTGCCTTTCTAATTTTCAGATTAGAAATCTGTCCCTCAAATTTCATGAGAACCTATTTTTTAACAGTAAACTTCAAAAATTTCAGAAAACTGGAAAATGAAGAGGTAGAAAATATTTTAAAATATTTTTTAAATCTCAGAATTAGAACTTTCAATAGCCTAGAACATACCTGCAAGCACTGAACAGTATGGCTGTTGCAGTAGGACTCTAGCATTAACAGCTCAGTCACAATACCTTTGTTAATTCTGCCTTTGAAGTTGCTGTTCCTCACAATGCAGGCTGGAGCTAAGGACACATGGTGTGACTCTGTTTCATATCCTGACACTGTCTGCTTTCTGTTTCCTCACTTTCTGCAGCAGTGTTTCAGCTCTTATGGCCTATTTAGGCTCCACTGCCTCAGCAACCCTTGGGTCTTTCTTTCTGGCTCTGCAAAAGAGTATTTAGCCTTAAGTCTGTGAATTGACCTGGAGGTTCCCCAGCAATCCATCACTCAGTGCACATCATCATTTTCCTTTATACCATTATTTCCCATACATGGCTCCTATTTGTCTTTGCCCTTTTCATCACATATATTAGACACATGCTTGTGTCTTCAGAGAGCATAATTCAAACTATTCAGCTATTTTTTTCTTTCCTAATCTGTAGCCAAAGTAATAAAATTCAACTGTGAAAAGAAAGACAGTTTCCCTGAGCAACTGCAAAGATTTAGCAACTTGTGCATATTTAATCCTTTGGGATAGTTGTACTCCTTATAAGCTAGGATCATTATGAGGGGCAAATGCAAAGAGTTAGGGACTAAATGTCTCTAAACAAATTATTCTTTTCTTCTATTTTAGGATTTATAGTTATTAGTTGAACTATAGTGTCACTTTGTCCCTCCTCAAGAGGAAACAAACATGAAGAATTAAATTGGATTTGTTTCTTAATTCCTTTGACAGCTTAAAAGTAGTAACTGGCTATTGCCACCTCTTGAAGCAAGTTTATTACAGAAAGCTTGATTTTTATAGGAAAGAACCACAGACTGTTAAAAAATTATTCTTTAAAGTTACTTGGGGCTGAGGCTTTTAACACATGCAAAACTCTATCAAAAATTGAA
>JAYDZK010000044.1:6121600-6185173 GCA_034509185.1 Euphonia xanthogaster
GAAAAATCTGCTTACTCTTTTGACATTATATAAATAAATGCATTTGGTAGAAAATCATTTAGAACTGTCCATGGCTGTGGCTAATTAGTCTGTATGCACAGCTGAACAATTAACCTTGATTTTGTCTTCCTTCCATCTAGAATGGAATTCCTGTTAAGTACACATTTCTTTAAAGCAAAGCTGTCAGGTGAGTTTGAACACTGGACTTCTATTAATTTTAGTAACAGTTAAAATTCAAAACATGGTTCTAAAAATCAGAGCAATTGCTCTTAATCCTGTAACTCATAAAACAGCCATCTGAGCTGTATCATGGAGTCAACAAATCACCTTGGCAATCTCTACTAAAAGGGGAAAAATAATAAAAAATGGCAAGGTAAATTAAGTAACAAACCACTCTGCTCAGTATTTTTAATATTTAAAGTCTAAAAGGACAGAAGTCAGGAAGTAGATTCTGATACATTTAAATGTACCCTGACAGTGCTAGTGACATCATTCTTCTGATCTGTCCTTTGCAGGACATCTCTGCTTCAGAGCACAGGCACAGGGGGTGGCTGTCTCATAGACACTGAGCCTGCAGCTCTAATTGGCACTATATTGATGAGCTGGAGAGTTAAGCTATGTTGGGGTTTTTTTGATTCAGAATTTAGATGCTGGCATTCACTGGAAGTGCTGAGTCACAGGTTTTTGAGTGCTGGATTCTGCTCACTGAAGATATTCATCATAATTCATCTTATGAAAAAATACAGGTAAAGCATGTGCTGCAAGATTACATAAGTTCAGTCTTCTTATTCAGTCAGTTTTCATTATTGATTACTTTTGCCCATTTTCTTTCTGATAGGAGTACTTTCTGATGAGTCACATCTGATTTTATTCCAGGGGCTTCAAATATATAGTAAATAACCTGGCACACTCACACAAAAACAGGAGATGACACAAACAAGCTCAATTCTGTTCAGTTTACACAAATTAATTTCTTCATTTGAATAGGCCAGGAAACATTTTTCAGCTGCTTGCTTATCTGTCTGCCTTCAATCTCTGCCACCAATTTTGCTCAGAAACTTCAACATAATTTTGCTTCTATTGAGTTTATTCAAGTGAGGGGTTTGCTGCCAGAGGGTGCAGAGCTGTTCTGATCCATGTGTTCTTTTATTTTTACATCTAAATTAGCCTTTCCACATACTGCAGAAGGGCCTCTTGGGATTTGCCCCCTCTGTTTTCCTGGCACACGTCACTCACGCAGGGTGTGAGGCACCGCTCTCCCAGGCACAGAGGACGCTGCAAGGTTTCAGCTCAGGATAATCACATCACAGCTCTCTGGTTGTTCTCAGAAATCACTGGTGAGTCACATGAAGAACCCGGCTCTTTAATGCAAAGAGTAGGCTACATATTCTTCATCACTGCTGGCAAAACAGACCCATTATTCCTGCAGTGTCTTGTGAATCCTCAGCACTTCTGGGTGCCAGGGAACAGGGCAGATGGGAAACCTTCCCAGGCCAGGAGGGCAGGGGTTAACACTCACACAGAACTCAGGTCACTGCAGGCAAGGCACCACAAGAATCTAAATCTTCCCTTTCAGAGCCTCAGTGCTGCTCCCAAAGGAGAAAACACAGCTCCAAATTAGGGCCCTCTTCTGCCTGCTTTGCTGCTACAGAACTGGTGAGGAGGAATGGCACAGAACAGTGAAGAAACCTGTAAGAGGATGAGAACTCAAATCCCTTATCATGGTGGTAACACTGTGTCCTTTGCCTGGTAGCTAAATAATTATGCAATTTGTGGCCTGGCTGCTACGTCTGTAAGTATAATTAAATATATGAAATCCAGTACATTTTTTGCTGCCTAAGACTTGATCAAACTTTTGGGATTTGTGATTTGATTCTCAGTGGAAACCACCCTGGTGGTCCATCTACCTTGACAGCTTCCAAAGGAAAGATCAAGGCTGGAACTGGTACCTGTGCAGAACTCCATGAGCTCTTGATGGGTAAAAATGGAGCCTTATTTCTGAGTTTTGAGAAAACCTCTGCATTTTGGTTTCTGCATATGGAGGGTTTTATAGTTAGAGTGTCAACTTTCCAGAGCTGCTTATCTTATTAATAAGAAAGAAAATTTTAAGCCAAATAATCTACACTGAGCTGAATGTGCTCATATCAAATGACATTTGTATAGTAGGAAATTTTTTTTTCCCACTGAGGAAAATTGTGTCTGATGCTGTCCTTAGGTTATCCTGAACACTAGACACAACTCAAGACAAATTCTAGACAGAAAAAAGTGATTTAAAAAAAGTATTTTTAATCCCTCTACTAAATAGCATTGAAGCACTAAGATTTGGAGTTTAGGGAAATGTGTTTTGGGGAAGAAAACTGATACAGTTTTTAGCACCAAAGATTTTGCTTGAATTACCATTAACTTTTAGGAATTTCTTTCCTGGAATACAGAGCATGTGTGTTATTTGTTCAGCTGAAGAAGGAGACAACCACAAAAGTAGTCAATGGTGTTTTGTGGGGAGGATTGTTCTGGTCCACACTTTCTATTCTAACAGAAGTGATTATCTTCCAGTTGCTTGGGATGGACCACCAAATGTTGGCATAGACACTTCCATCTGCAGTGACTATATGCAGTGAGATTTCTTCAGTAGCAACAAAATCTGTTCACTCCCTCGTTAGGCTCCCACATGCCTTTGGTCAAGCCTTGTTCAGCTGTGTTTGTGCAATCAATGTTACTCCAACACCAAAAATGTCCAATTTTTCCTTCTAAATTACTGACCAAAATCAGCTAATATTGCTTTAAACAGAATCTGACTAGAAATATTCAGGAGATAATTTTAACCTATATGAAGGACAGAACTACAGGAAAGGTTTGTTTGGGTTTGTTGAATTAGAAGACTGGTTAAAATAGTTTGATATTAACTGGTATTTGTGTAGTGTGGTCACAGAGTTTATACTTGTAACCTTATAACTGAATTTCCTATTTCCATAATTTCAAACAGAAAAATAAAGATATCCTGAAGTGGTTTTCAGATTTACAGACAATATTTTGCTAAAAAAATCTGCTGGCAGATTTGCTAACACATTTTAATTTAAACTGTGACTGTTTTCATTAACATACATTTGGCACGGAAAGTCCTAGCTAGAAATAGTGATTTTTCTTCCCAAATGCATTTCAGTGTTTTAAAATGCTAAATCCTTACATTTCCTAAGTTTTAGAATCACTCAAAACTACAAAAAAAAAAAAAACACTGAGCAAAACCCTCCTGCCACAATTAAAATGGTGAGCTGGGTAGTTTGTCATTATCCAAGAGAGTGGTTTTAAAGGGCAGCAAGTTAAGATGTATTTCTGGCTCGAGGATGGTCTCTGAATTGTAATAAATGTTAATCGGGATGCTTATTTCGATTCAGGGCTGCTTTCAGGACCGGATCAGCAAACTTGCTGCCCGGCTGAACAGGCAGCCCCCCATGCACAGCTGCAGTGGCTCGGAGGATGAGCCCCGGGGGAGAGGGTCGCTGTCCCCGCCGGCGCCCGGGCGCTGCCGGGGGCGGCCCCGGCGCTTTGCCCGCAGTGCTCGCCCGTGCCGGGAGCTGCGGCCGAGCGCGTCCCCGGCGCTGTGCCCGGCCGGACAGTAAGGAATTACTTACTTCCCTGGCGAGCACTCTGCCTCTCCGCGGGCCTGCCCGGCGGCAGCGGGTCCCGGTTGCCCCTCTGGCCCCTGCACCGGCGGGGCGGGTGCCATTGGGAATGGAAGATGTTGCGCAGAAGGAGCCACGACGGGGTCGCGCACCGGGGCCGCGGCGGTCCCCGAGCTGCGGCCATGCGGGCACGCCGGGCCCCTGCCCCGGGCCAGACGGTAGCGGAGCTCAGTCGCTTTGGGGCGCCCTGGGGCGTCACTCCAAGTACCCGTCAAAAACATCCAGCTCGCTGTCCGTCTCGTAGAGCACGGAGCCAGGGTCGGAAAGCATCCCCAGATCCACCAGAGCCTGGTCCATATCCTCGGGCAGGAAAACGATGCCCACATTGAGGACGATGTACTCCATCAGGAAGGCATAGTACAGGATCAGCACATTGACAAAGAACAAGCCCACGTAAAACATATAGGGCAGCACCAGCAGCGCATGGAACGCCCAGGACTCCACTGAATCCAGACGAGCGGAGACCGCGGCGGTCATGCAGCCGTGGGGGCTGCGGGGGCAGCGGGCACCGACCCGCCCGGCCGGCGCTGGGGGGCGGACGGCAGCGGCGGAGCTGGGAGCGGGGCAGGACTGTACGCCGCAGCCCCGGAGGCGGCAAAGGGCAGAATCTCTGAGGAGCCGGATCCGGACTCCGGGAAGAAGCGGGCCCCGCAGGGGCGCGGAGCGGCCGGCTCGGTCCCTTCAGTCTCCGGAGAAAGAGGCGGGCGGGCGAGCGGCTAGCGCGGGTTCAGCGGCGCTGCCGCAGCCCCGCCGCTGGCAGGAGGCTGCTCAGCGGCATCTCCAGCCCGGCTACTGCAGTCCCGCCGCGGCTCCCTCCTCCTCCTCCTGCCGCCCGCAAACTTTGCGGAAGGAGCCCGCAGGCGCGTTGGGAGCTGGGCTCGGAGCACCTGCCAGCGAGCCCGGCCTGCGCGGCAGGACCGTGCTGCCCGCCCCTCGCTCCCCGCCCCGCCGCACGCCGCCGTTGTTTACCAGCGCCGCGCTGCTGCTGGCGCGGGGCGGCCGTGACGGGCGACGGCGCCTCCTCCGCGTTGCCGGCACTGGGGTCCCGCTGCGGCTGCACGGGAGCTGCAGGGGACAGTGGCCGCTTGCGCGACCGTCGGCTGCGCTCTCCTGCCTGCCGAGCTCTGCCGCAGCCCGCAGCCTGCGGAGCGGGGCAGCGCGGGCAGGTTTGGGCAGTGCCTTCGCCCCTGGAAGTTGTTTCACGACCTCTGCTGTGACCGAGGCCCTCCTGGAGCAGCACTGCGGGCCCGGCCCCTCCCGGCCTAGGTGCCGGTGTTTCTTTGCTGACCAAGGCTTTACCTATACCAAAATATAACCGAAGGCGGGATTTTAAACTCGGTGCATTTTTGATACTGCTTGACAAACTCTTCAGCTTTTACTGAGATATAAATAGATTTAAATAATTTCTCTGGCTAAAGCAACAAAAAATTAAAAATCCAAAACTAGGTCAAGACAGTCAAGGGTCTCATTCTCTTTGTTCTCCCTTAATTTTTAGGCCGATTTAAAATCCTTACTGGAAGAACCTCAGCAAGGGGAATGCCAGCAGCTGAATTTCTGATGTTGCGTCTTGCAGCACAGGAGTGACCCCACAGAACAGCTTCGTTTGGGTTACGGAAGCCGAACAAGGAATGCCAGGGGCCAAATTTTACCTCAAATTACAACACATTTAGGACGTACACTCACACGTTTAATGTGGGGTTTTTTTCTGCTTGGGGTTCCGTTTGCACTCTAATGTTGTTCTAAGCGAGCCGGCCCCAGAGCGCGCAAGGCGCAGGCCCCGCCCCGCCCGTGTGAGGGCTTGGCCCCGCCCCCCGCGGTGCTCCCTGGGACTCGCAGTCCGCGGGGCGGGGGCGGGGCCGGGCCGGCGTTTTCCGGCGTGCCCTGGCCGCGCATGCGCCGTGCGCGCCGGTTCCGCCGCCGAGGCTCCGGGCCGGTCCCCGCCCGCTGGTCTCCCGCTCGCCCCGCGGGGCTATGAGGCCGTAGGGCCCGCGGGCCGGAGCAGCCTTCCGCCGCCAGCATGTTCGGCCGCTCCCGCAGCTGGGTGGGCGGCGGGCACGGGAAGGCCTCCCGCAGCATCCACTCCTTGGACCACCTCAAGTGAGCGGGGGGCGGCCGCGGGCTCGGGGCGGTGGTGAGGGCGGAGGATGGCGGGGCTGTGAGGGGACTCGGAAGGGGCAGTTGCGGCCGGGCTCCCTCCGCAGAGCTTCTCGGGGCAGGTTTCTCTCGGAGCCGGCTGCGGGACCGGGAGAGGAGAGGGCGGCTCGGCGGACGACGCTCCCCAGGCGCTCGCCGCCCTCGCCGGGGCGTTTTGCCGCAGCTCCCCTGAGGGGAAAGCGCCCGGAGCAGTCCCCGGTGCCGGAGGCTCTGTGGTCTGGTGTCCGCCTCACGGAAGCCGGCTTCTCCGTCCCAGAAGGTCTTCAGGGCAGACGTAGCTCGTCACGTAATGTCACACTCCGGGCATACGTGTTCGTTTTGTTTTTAGTAATGCCCCAGAGTCTTCGGTGGAGTAGAGTGCGAGGCGTGATAAATTCAAGAAATACCACATTCCTCGTGAGGGAGAACTTTGTTTGTTTCCTGGTGGCGGCTGAGGCGGGGAGGCGAGGGGCTGGTGCCGGAGCGTGAGCAGCGCAGCTCCGGGGTGTCTGGAGCAGTGAGTAGTCAGCAGTGAGTCACGGCGCTCGGGCCGCGATGTGCCCTGGGCTGCAGGACGCAGCAGCTGCTGCAGAAGTAGAGCTCTGAGCTTGAGAATTATAACGTGTTCTGGAGTCCCACAGCCCTGTGTTACTGCTGGCTGCAGAAGGTGGAGTAGCTTTTTCCCAGCTCTGCCACTGGAGAGTTGGAAGGGTGGCAAGGGATAAAAAATTTGATTTCCCTGTTCCATTTTAAGTGTTCTGCTATTGCAAGAAAAATGAGAACCACCTTGATAGCTTCTCTTTGTACTGAACGAGAAAAGGAGGTCATTGAGAGATGGAGCACTTTCTAAATGAAATCACTGTGACTAGGTAGCTCATTGAGAAAAAGTGCCTAGTAGTTTTCAATCGTCTTACAAGGAGGACATGAATGGGTTCTGACAGTAACGAGCAGGATGCCCTGTACAAGATTTGGATCCTGCAGTTGCTTTAACAAAGATGATTTATGGATTCTGGTCCTTGTCTCTAAACTGGAAAAATATTCAAAATGAGCAAGACTATCTGAAATGCAATGCTTTTACCAAAGACACAGAATACATGAATACAAAACTAATGAGGCAGTAGCATTGCAGAAATAATTTTGAAAGCATTGTAGGTCAGACTAGCAAGCCAATGTAGCCTGGTTTTACAGGAAAAAGGGGAAAAGTCATGCTCATATGTAAACATAGCAATGTTCTGTTGAACATACAAGGAGTAGTTATTGCATACTACTCAGCATTAGTGGAGCTTTAGCTCTGTCTGGCTTTGATATCTGACTTGAAGATAGAGCAAGAATGCTGATGCATGATGCAATTTGAAAAAGCTGAATTTAAGTTTAGGAAAAAAAGAGTGAGACTTGATACTTACTTTCACATGTCAGAAAAATGCGTCCATATGATCTGTTGGGGCCACAGAGAATAGAAAAATGACACCCTACCTCATTTGTAGCAATGGGGAATTGAGCTGTAAGTGCTGTGGCTTGTTATCAGAGAGTTGAAGTATGTATTTATTTACTGAAGTATGAGCTTTGGTCTGTTTGCCTTTTTGCTTGTGATTTCTATAATTATGAATCTGAAATGGTTGTATGTGAAGGACAGATGAGACCTTTGATCTGTTTATACTATGTAAGTTTTAAGTTTTTGTTTATCCAGGCTGTGTGAATTTCAGCTTCTAGCTAGATGCAAACAGGAAAGGTGAAATTTAGGTCTTTTCCAAGGGTTGACAGTGGGTAAAGCAACAGAAGGAAAAAGGTCAGAGAGCCTTTGTTTTGAGGTCATGAAAGAAAGTCTCAGTAAGCTCACTTGATAAGCTGTTTATCTTCTCATTTTTCAACTCATCAAAGCCCCATTTTGTGTTCCATATGAAGGAGCACAACATACCTGCCTTGCCATTACAGGTTAGCTCAGCCTGTTAAAGGTATATTATGCTATGTTACAGGGATGAAATCAGTCTGGGCTAGCCTTGTGGGAACATTTGTATTTTTAAACTTGCATAAGGTAGAGTTTACTCTAAATTGTAAACAGTCCACATGCTTAGTGATAACACCAGCATTACTGCTTTTTGTCAGTAAATGCTGGACCTTTCCCATCAGCTTTAACGTAGTTTGTTTGAGGTTTGCTTTTGAAATTTTGCTATTCAGTCTTCCTGCAAGCACGCCAGAGAGTGGATTGGCTGAAGGAAAATTGTGAGACTGTTTGTATTAGGTGCTTTTATACAGTCTCTTGATCTAGTGAAAAAGTTAAAATTTACTTCAGCTTCTGAAATGCGATCTAGAGAAGGATGGCATAGTGCTACTCACTGCTTGGGTACTTCTCAGAGAACTTGATCTTTTTGTGTCTTTCTTTCTAAGTCAGACTTTTCCCCCTACTTTTCTGTGGTATTTTACACAGCCCTGTTGATACTGTCAGGCACATTTCCCGTGGTTGCTTCTGCCCTTGGTATTTTAATTGCACGTTGATTGCACAAAAGGTTCCATGCCATTAAAATTGGGTGCTGAACATTTCCCATGCCTTGGTCAGATGCAGGGTCCATAAAGGTGTGCTTGAAGTCTTTTTTTTCATGGGTGATTCATTTCCTGAGGCACTGTCTGTGCTATGCATCAGGTGTCCTCTGTGAGAACAATATGCAATTACCTGATTGTAAGCAGTGTGAAGGAGCAAGCCTGTTATGGTCAGGTCTGGGCTTTTAAAATTTGAGTGCTTGACTTCTAAAACTCTTACCTGTTTTAGTGTATTTTTATAAGTAATAAGTAGGAAAGTCAGTAATACGCACTTACAGTATTCATGAGTTACTGTGTTACCCCTTTGAGCATGAGTTCTAACCAGAAAAATGTTCAGAATTTTGTTTGGTTTAAGTTGCTGGCAACATCGCCCACTGATTCTGATGGTATTGAGTGCTTTGGAACTTCCTGCATGGTGTGTTTTTGTTTAAACCCAGTCTTCAGATATAGAGATGACAGAAGTCTCCTCTTTGATAGTTTTGTGTTTTGAAGCACAAACCTGATCCCTCTGTAATCAGCATTTAGAGACAGCCTTTAAGGCTTTATCTAAATACAAAAATACTGGGTTTGTGTGATACTTCATGTTCTCATAATACAGTATTTCACGTGTTTGTAAAGAGAAGCAAGTATGTTTGTGCTTCCTTGTGCATTTTCAAGCATATAGGATAAATAAAAAAGGAAATAAAAAGGAATAGTTTGAAGGTGAAGCTCAGGTTTCCTCTAAGTGCATCAGTGCCTTAGCAGATTAAGGAATTTTGCTGTAATGCTGCTGCTAAGTAAATTTGGAGATAATGTATTCCTGACTATTAAATGCTTCTTGCTTTTTGTGTTTGTAATGCCCTATATTCCATAGGCTCCTAAAATAGCTTGTTATTCTTCCCACTGCATTCCTTACCCAAAATTCTACTGCAGGAGTAAACTTTAATCCCAAGTTTGTATAATGTAACTTATTAATGAGAAATACATGTTCACAGATGTAATAATTTCTATGTGACTTCATATTAATAGTCTAAAATATGTGAAGTAATATAGTATTAATTACTGTTTCAGGAAGTTGTTAAAATTATTGTGGAATGAACTGATCTAATTGCCATCTCTTCAGATGTTCTCTGCTCCATTAACTGCTGCATCCTCAGAGGAGGGACTGAGTTTGTGCTCTGTCTTTTGAGTCACTGCCCTGACCATGCACAAAGTGCCCTAATGGGAAGTTTTTCCAGGGCTTGTGTGCCCTGTGCTGTTTTAGAAACCCCAGGGATTCTTACAGGTGATCAGCCTTAAGCTCTCACATCTTCACTGTGAGCCATCCCACTGTCAGTCTCCACAGAAGGAATCTTGAACTGTGATCCTCAGATTAGTGGAAGAGGATTTCCAGGTGCTCTCTGCCTTGCTATTTAATGATTGTTATGGTACAGCACCTGACCAGGCAGTTAGGACTGTAGGACACAGCTGAGAATCAACTTTTCCTAGAGTGGTTTCAATGTGGTCAGTGACTGTTTTGGATTTGAAAATGAGTGTTGATTTAGGAGGGGGGTAAAAAAACCACCATGAAGAGGGAGAGTTTTTTTTTTTTATTGAAGAGAAAGATTAAGAAAAGACAACACCCCCTCCACCTCTCCCCTCCCCGCCTGCCACCTATTCCTTTTTTCCTCCTCTTTACAGGCTGGTGATATGTATAATATGATAATGGCTTTGGTAATGTAGTGCAGGCTTTGCCACTTTGCTGATTAGGGGTAGTGAGGGAAGGGAGCATGTGGTTTCAAGTTTGTGAAAGCTGTGAACTTCTGAGGCCTGTTTACTTCTTGTGTCCTTGTGCTGTGCTCAACACAGCAGAATTGTTGTTTGATGGTGAAGTAATATCAAGAACAGTAAGGGCACAGTGTTTTACCCTCAGCTTCTCTGAAATAGCACCTGTTCCCTGTGTGGCTTGTGAGGACAGACTGTTTCTTGCTGCAAGTCCTGTGAAACTCTGCCCAACTCAGTGGCAGCTCAGTGGTTGAAGAAAGCTCCCAAAACCAAATTTGACAGATTTTTAATAAATTGTAAATATGATCAAAGTCCTTGTGTGTTTGTGAGAGATTTTTTGAGTTCAAGCAGAAGGTTCTGAAAGTAGGTAATGTTTTGGTCTTGTCTTTGTAAGTCTGATAAATATTTGGACCAGCCTCACATGAGTATTCAGTTAAATGGCATTTTAGTCTCTGGATGCATGTTTGCCCAGTGCAGTGATTCAGTTCTGTAGTGTTGATAAAATTGATGGGAATCCTGTTTTTTGAAATATGATTTCAAGTCTGTTTTTTGACCTAAACATCTTACTTTAAGCCATAAACCAGACACCCAAAAATTTTTTTTTTTGAAGTGCACTGTGTTTTTTGGAACCTTACAGAAGCTTGGCAAAATTCTACTAATGAGATTCCTAAAATTTTAGTCTGAATCACTGAACAAATTCTCATGGAATCCAAAACAATAATGAAGGCTGCCCCAGGGTCAGGACACAGGCTGTTGTCACAGAATTAGATCCTGGAAGTTTAATTAACTTCACTATTCATGACAAGGTTAATAATATTGGAAATCTGTTGTCCTTTCCAAGCACTTGTATTTGCACAGAAATGCTGAGGTGTTACTCCTGGTTTTCAATACAATTATAGCATAATAATACAGGAGCTGCGTTTAGGAATCCAAACTTGTGCAGTTTGAAAATGACATGAAATTTCCCTCAGGTTTTTTATTTATTTTCAAAACTGTGCACCTTTCTTATATTTACCCTTTTTTTAATCACTCTATATATAAAAAAAAAAAGAGAGGGAGAAAAGCAGTGGTGATTTTTGTTCTTTTATTAGAATTTGCTCCCACCCCATCTCTTTTTTTTTTTTTTTTTTTTTTAAGTAATTCTTCAAAGTAACAAGAAAAAAAAGTGCTTCCTTGAACAGTAACATTCTGAGACTTAAAACCTGAAGGGCTTGCATTCTCTATAGCTTCCTGTCACCTGTGATATAGACATACCTGTTTTTAAGCTTCACTAGACAGTCTTAAGCTCTTGCCTTTTGAAATGATAAAGCTGGACTTTACCTCCTTTCCAGTCAGTGTTTCTGGGAAATACTGATTTCTGGGAGTGCTCAAGGGACAAGAGACCTGATGAAGTTTTGCCAAGGTGAATTAATAGTCTGTGAGGGTCCTGATATTAAATATCAAAATTGATGTGAGTCTGTGAGGGGGCTCTGCAGGTGAGAGAAGGGATTGAACTCGTGCCATTCAAGAGAAGGGTTAGACCTCATTGCTGCTTTTCCATATCAGCTACTGCATGCTTACCTGCTTCTTCTATTTCTCTTGCTCATCACTCCTTTGACTTCAACATATTGCAAAGAAATTCACAGAAGAAGCACCCTGGGACCAATTGCACAGTTTCTAGTTCTATGTTAACATATGCATGAGCACCCATAACTCACCTGGCTGGGGGATATTTGTTTCCCTTGTTGCTCTGTTTAACAATTACTTTTCTCTTTGCATCAGTATTAGAAGGAAATTTTAGGGTTTTAAAATTGCTCAACTATTAGACTTAGTGTGTGCATGTATGTGTGTCTGCATTGGTACAGTGGTGAAAGGCAAACGTGGTGCATGTGGAAGTGGCAGGATAGCACATTACTTGTACTTCTGTTCTCTTGTAGGTACATGTATCATATTTTGAGTAAAAATACGATTGTAACGGATCACAACCGCAACCTGCTGGTGGAGACCATTCGTTCCATCACAGAGATCCTGATCTGGGGGGATCAGAATGACAGCTCAGTGTTTGAGTGAGTATCCTGAGCCAGTTCTCTCTGAAACTCTGCTTTTGTGTTTGAAGAATGCTTGGAGTTGTACAGAGTTCTGTACACTGTTACTGTTAACTCCTCCAAGACTGTGTTTCGTGAGATGTGTGAGCAGGTTCATATTCATGTCATACAAGAATTTGCTGCTTCTAAAAAGTGTTTGGATTCCAGAGCCCCTTTCAAGTACTGCTTTTGTTTGACTCTGCATTCTTTTGATATAAATATGAACTCTAACCTATTTTAGGGTCCAGAGTTACTCAGTACATCTATTAATATTGCATTGCTTCAATTTACCTAAGATACCACAAATTCTAGCTGTGGTATTTAGAGCTGCCTAAACTAAAAATATGCTAAATATACAGTAAGAAAGGCCCTGATTACTTGACACCTTTTTTTCTGCATAATTTGAATTTTTAAGCCCTCTTGTTTAGTATTTAAGGTTTTTGAATGCTTTAATTCTTCATTAGAGCAAAACATGCTGTTTGTCAACGTTGCCTTGAATCATCCCTGCTCCTAGCCAAATTATGTTCCTATTACTTACAGCATGTGACTTAATGACGCCTTTATTTTCTTTCAGCTTTTTCTTGGAAAAGAATATGTTTGAGTTCTTCCTGAACATCCTGCGTCAGAAGTCAGGTCGTTATGTGTGTGTGCAGCTGCTGCAGACTCTGAACATCCTTTTTGAGAATATCAGCCATGAAACATCCCTGTGTAAGGACACGGTTCCAAACTGCTTAGGATGAAGTGATCTAGATTTGATTGGATTCCCTTTCACTCAATGAAATTTAGTCCTAGTACTCCTGCATAGAACTATATGAATTACTAACAGTCTTTTAAATTGAACACTACCAAAAATGTGGTGTAAACTGATTCCACAATACCTTTGAATGTAAATTTTCAGTGGTGTAAAAGCAGTTTTTTGGTGCAACAAGCATTTAGCACATTCCAAGGGATTCCTTAAGTCAAAATAGTTGTGATCTGAAATGTTCACTTGCTGCCACAGGTCCTGTGGTGAAACTCTGGTGTGTAATTTGTACTGTAACTGTTCTGACATCATTGGTGCTGGCAGTCAGCCACAGGAGGTTCCTTCAAAGTTTTTGGCAAAATACATAGAGGATGGAGAATTAATAATTTGAAGTATTCCAAAACTTACGAAAGTCATGATCAAGCCTTGGAGAGTTGGGACTTGGGGAGGAAAAGAGTTAAGTGTTATTAGCTGCAGAGCTTACTTGAATTGAGGAAGATGAAGTATATTCTCAGTTGTCTTGGTCTTGGGAGCAAAGACCTTTGTAGGAAGCAGATCCTTTATGTTAATGCTCAAAGGCATCACTTGAGCTGTTTGGCTCAAAATTGTGATCTTCAAGCATCAGGTTGTTGCTTTCTAGCTGGCACTTTAAATACAGCCTGGTACCACAGCAGTTTTTTTTGTTAACCTGGGTAAATACTTTTTTTTTTTTTTTTCAGACTACCTGCTCTCTAATAACCATGTGAATTCTATTATTGTCCACAAATTTGACTTTTCTGATGAGGAGATCATGGCATATTATATATCATTTTTGAAAACTCTTTCCCTGAAACTCAATAATCATACTGTACATTTCTTTTATAATGAGGTAAGTAAAGAAAGTTGCAGTATAATGATAAGAGGACTTGAATCAGAAATTGATAGGAGTGTGGCATTATGAGTCTCTTGTCTCATAATGTATTTTTATTTTTATGATGGCCATACCAGTGGTTGTGATTTTGTTTGTGAGGATCTCTGCACAAGCATGACTTTGTCCTCTTACAACTATAATAAACTAAAAATCTGGGAGTTAGTGTTATAATGGATCATTTCAGTCGTTTCAAATCTGCTTCCTTGAGAATTCAACTTGTTTATGCTTTCTTTTCTTGTGCTTTCGTAAACAGGATCTTTTCTATTGCATCACTTGGTTCTAAGAGGTTTAGTCAAAGTCCAAAAAGCTGAGTCAAAGGGCAAAGTTGAACTGGGTTTTTCCTCTCTGCACTCTGCTTTCTGCCAGAAGAGGGCGAGAAAGCACTGGCTATGTGTGCAGCTATCCTGGGAAGCTCTGGTGCTTAAAGCAGCTCATCTTAATGCAGAGCTACAAATGCAGCTGAATGTGCATTGTAAAATCCTTTTGATTACCTAAGTAGAAAGTAAAGATATCAAGTTAATATAGGGAAAACATAATTTATACAGAATCCCAAGCCATATTCTGTACATGTTTAATGAATAAATATTTTCTTTCCTCTTGTTACAGCACACTAACGACTTTGCTTTGTACACTGAAGCTATTAAGTTTTTTAACCACCCCGAAAGCATGGTCAGGATTGCTGTTAGGACTATAACCTTAAATGTCTACAAAGGTACGCTTTTTATATATTAAGAAAGGTATGTGTGCAAATCTTGTTTAATTTTCACTTTTTTATCTGTGAGGGTTTGCTGTCTGTTTTGTGAGACTGAAAAGCTTAGCATGTTGACAAGTTACAGATACACATTTTTTACTTTTGTGACAACTATCCCAAACCTGCAGTATGTACTTGTAAATAGTATCATTTTGTCACCAATTAAACTGGTTTTAAAAAAACCCCAAGTGTCAGGCATACACAAAGAACTTTAGCTTCCCTTCCAAGAGAGGTCAGAATGTGACTGTATTTAAAAACTAAACAAACAAAAAACCCAAAACCAGAGTGTTTTAAGAATATGAATTATCTTTTACTTCATAAAATTGAGCTTTCTTCTGTATGAAGCAGTGACCAACATGACTCCCTTTTGGATTGGAAGTGCATTAAAATGACTGTAGAACTGTTAGGTGCTGCAGTCACTCCAGTCTGAAGAGGAGCTGGACCATTACCAGAGGTGCTCAGTGAAGGCCAGGAGGCTGCTGTGTCAAACTCCTCTGCTGGGCATTCCAGTAGGACATAAGGAAAGCTTTAAGGACCTAAAGCTTCACTGTGAGAGTAGTTGAGCACTGCAACGAGTTTTCCAGAGAAACTGAGGCATCTCTATTGTTGGAGGCCTTCAAAACTCAGCAGGGACCTCAGCAACCTGGCTGAACTTTGAAGTTAGCACTGCTTTGACAATGTCTATTCTAAATCCCAATGTCCAAAAGTCACTTCCCCCTAAGTTTTTCTTGGGATATTTAAGATTTTTAATAAACTGATCACAGTTTTCTCTGTAAAAAAATGTTTATTCTGAACTTCTACCTCTGAAATCAGCATGCTATAAGGTAATATGTATTATGCAATCTGTTCATAAATTACATTTTAATTTACATGTTAAATTACATGTTTAATTTGCACAACTTTCTGTCAGTTAAGAGAAGTGGTTTGACAGTCTTCATAGAAGCATATGAGATCTTTTTTAAAACAATGAGCTGTTTGCTTTGCAAATAACTGGATAGCCTGCATAGCAAATAGGGTCTTTACAGTGTTGGCTGCAACACTTTTTCTTCTATGAGAATTGGGCACTTGGTACTTGCCTTCTACTTCAAGGAACTCTAAATGCAAATATGAGCTCACAAAAAAAAAGCAGATTATAGGCTTCGTATCCTATTTGTGATATATTTATGCCATTTTTATTAAAAAAATTACTTTTCTAGAATTTTCATTGAATGTTGTAGTGATATAATGGTTAGAGTTGAAAAGGCAGAGCTCAGATGTTCGGGTTTGATCATTTTCTGACTACCTGTTTGCATATATTCTGCTCTAACTGCTACCCTGTATGTTTTAGTTTAGATGCTTTGTGCATTAGCATTTTAAACCCTTTTAGAGGATATCACTATCCCAGTTCCTAATCCTGTTAACTGTTGTCTGTTTCTTTTGCCCTTCCTTCACTGATGATTCCTGTGTTCCTTAATGCAGTGTCATGTAAGTCTAACTAGCTTGACTCTCAGCATTACTGCTTTATTCTTGCGCTTCTCTCTTCTTTTTAATAAATAATGTGCTAAAAGAACCTTTCTGAATTCCACTAGATTTGTTTATTTTCAGACATATGTAAATATATCAACATTAGGCTCATTCAAGCCAGATAAGAATTAATGTGACATTTTTGTAGATTTCCATTTCATGCCTAAGATTGCGTCAGGTGTATACTCATGGAAAACTAGCATGTAATTAAATTCAAAAGATAATTTATATTTCTTAAAAAGCAATAAAAATATTGGCAACTGATTTCTCTCTTTTATGATTTCTCTTCAGTGGACAACCAGCCTATGCTGCATTACATTCGAGATAAAACTGCAGTTCCTTATTTCTCCAACCTCGTCTGGTTTATTGGCAGCCACGTGATAGAGCTGGATAACTGCGTGCAGACTGATGAAGAGTAAGCTTTTACAATGCTGCCTGTTGAATGCAAATGCTTTTCCCAGATGTCCATGGTGTCCTTATTTTGTCTGTAGTAGTCCAGTTAAGTTAGTTTCTAGATATGTTCCCATGTAGACAGTTCAGACTTTTCACTCTTTAAAGTTTTTTAGTGATTCTTCAAGGAAACAGTGCTGTATGCCTGATCTGTGCTGATATCTCTACAAGTAAATTAGTGTTTGCAGCAAGCCTTTTCTTTGTCTTTTTGTTCTGCTAAAAATAGCAGATATCCAGAAGACACAGCAGGTACTTTATGCTTCTCAATCTTATAAACTTTGTCTTTCTAACATCCTTTTTTCTTCGTGTCACCTCATTAGAAGAGCTTTCTGAAAAGGTTCTAGGAAAAAGATTTAAACTAGAAAGATGAACTTGATTGTCAGCTGTCAGACCTGACATGAATGTAATATTCCACTATCAACTACAGAAATACTTTGTTGATTCAGGTTGTTCTTGGTTTGTCTTGCCACCCCCACCTTAGAGTGGCTGTGTGTTTCTTGCTTTCCTAAAGTGAAGAGGTAGATGTTAAATACAACACCTAATTCTTTAATTTTTGGGAAAAAAATCTTCTCATTTTTGTAGTTGGCTTGTGAAAGACTGGCAATGGAAGCAAAGCTTGGTCTTGTGAAAACTTGGGGCAAAAACTTGATGTGTGCATCCTAAAGAAAATACAGGCAACTGTTTAACAGCTGCATTAGTTGACTTCACTGAACTCCACTGAAACGTCTGCTTTGGGCAGTCTGCCTGAGCCAGCTGATCTGTGGCAGGGATGCATGTTAATTTTTTCCCTATCACAATTGATCACATATAATTTTTTATTTCTGCTCTCTTTTCAGGCACAGAAATAGGGGCAAACTGAGTGACCTGGTAGCAGAACATCTTGATCATTTGCATTACCTTAATGATATCCTTATCATTAACTGTGAATTTTTAAATGATGTGCTGACAGACCACCTACTTAATCGGCTCTTTCTTCCCCTCTACGTGTATTCATTAGTAAATCAAGACAAGGTGAGCTAATACCTGCAAACAGTTAATTCTCAAAGGTGCTGCTTGCTTTCAGTGTGCAGTGATTTGGGCAGTAGGTATATGATGTGTGGTTTACATGAAACAGCTTAAATAAGGTGGCTGTAGAGGAAATAGCCTGAAATGGAATTCAAGAGCACACCAAAGAAATGCTGTTTTGGGTGGCATGGTGGTTAAAAGCTCACAGTAGTGGAGACCAAGAAGAACTGCAAATTTGGAACAGGGTTTAAATTTCTGTGACACTGGGAGATGTCATTTCCTTTTCTGATAAACTAACTTGTCTTCTGGCAAAAGCAGAAAAAGCCAGTTTGCCATGATCTAAAAATCTATCCGTGTAGAAAATACAGACTTCTGGGTTTGATACTCATTTCTTCTCCTCTATTTGTAGAGAAGCTGTGTTTTAATGGGATGTAGCTGAATTTATATTTAAAGCATAGCCTTTAAATTAAGTGGTGGTTTCACTAAATCTGGTTTTTGGTGAAATATAAGCTATTTTTTTAAACCTGCACAGGTTCCTGCATTCATTTGTCTGTTGTGGGTAACATTTCATGCTATCTGAATAGCTAATTAGCAGTCTTTAATGAATGTTAACTGAGAAGAATATTTGAACTAATAGTAGTATAGTGAAAACCAATGTATTTCTCAGATGCTCACTGTTTAAATTACTGAAGTGACCATGAGAGACAGTAATTAATTGCAATTTTTTAATCAAGGAAGAGTGAGGGATATGCTTATTTGGAGAGTCTCCATTTCAAATAGTTTACAAGTAGTGAATGGTAAATATAAAGAGCTTGATGCTTTCTGAATATTTTGTAGCAGAATGTGGAACAACACAAGTTTCATTTTAAATAAAACATTAAGCCATATAAATTCTTTGTATACATAAGCATTTTTCATAACTTTTTCTGTAGGGTGGAGAGCGTCCAAAAATAAGTCTCCAGGTTTCTCTCTATCTTCTTTCTCAAGTGAGTATTTTAATATTTGTCCTGTTTCAGAACAGATTTTGCAGTACTCTTGTGATTATAAAATAGTGTTTTTTCATCATTTTCGCAAAACATAAAACAAAATTCATCAAAACAGATTTCTAACCTTTCAGTTTTCATTGAGAAAAAGAAAGTAAAACATTTTTGGCAGACAAAGTAGCTTCTTATTTGAGTTAGTGTCATTTTTCTGTGGATTGCATTGCCCAGGGTAACCTTTAGAGCATTTCAAATTACATACACGCCCTGATAAATAAAGTATAATAGACATGCAACATGCTGGGTCAGAACTCCTAGATGCTGTATTGCATTTTGAATCTGCTTGAGCTATGGAAAATCTCAGGTTTGAATTTTCCTCTTTGAAAACCCAAACCCCAAAAACCACCACTACCAAAATCTCACTTTCTCACAATTCACAATATGAATTTCATTATGCCTATAGCTTAAAACTGTAATTAAGTACTTATTTCTTACTCATATCAGTTCCACCTCCTTTTCCTTCTGGAACCTCTGTTCAAATTAAGAGTTCTACAGTAGATGTCTTGTTTTGTAGAGAAAATTAATCTGTTATCCCTGTAGTCTTCAGTGCATTTCTGTGAGACTGATTTTCTTAAATTACATTGTCTGAAAATAGCTTTAACTTGTATTCATAGAATTTGTACTTCTTTTTCTTTGATCTTAGAATTTTTCAGTACTCATTTTATTGTGATTTGACCCATAATTTCATCTTTTTGCTAGAAGTATGGGGTTTGGGTTTTTTTCCCTAGGAGAATATCATTTGAGGTTCCTTAATTTAAACCTAAAATATTGTGGTGGTGTGAGGGTTATTTTACACAGATAAAACTGTGGGAGCAGCAGCTTCTTGTAACCAAAGGGATCTGCATCATACAGTTGTGACCTCTTTTCAAGTCTTTGCTTTCAGTGGAAGTATCAACAAGGTATCACTTCAGGATTTGTGTCTATGTTCTTCATTCTCTTTAAAGAAGAAAATGGAAGTAGTCATAAAGAACTGAGAACAAATTTTGTGTATCAGAGTAGGATGTGATAGAGAAAATGAAGCAGCTGTTTATGTGACTGGCAGAAAAACATCTTCTCCCACCTCTTTTAACCTGGAGTTTGTCTGTGGTGGGGTGAGATCTGCCAAACCTTCCTGACTGTTTCTGTTCCTGACACCAGGCATATGCTCTAGGCACTACTCTTATATTAGACACAGGTGCTTGAGAGACTCATGCCAGCACCTGAAAATGCACTGCTGGGATTTCTCAGCCACTGTGACAAAGGGAACATGTGCTGTTCTTGAACCAGAACAGGCCTGTGGACAGTCAAGCAACGCTTGCTCAATTGGCAGAAGCTTGAGTGATTTGGAGGTTGTTCAAAGCACTTTTGAAGTGTGTTGTGTCTTTAAAGTTTTGTGTAGATCACCACTACATGCTAATAATCACTTCCCTTTTGGAGGTCTGGAATGCTTCTGACTTTAATCAGAAAACCTGTGGAGAACATTTAGCTAAATATTTTCAAAGCAGTGATTAGGTTTAATGACTAAGGAATTATTTGGGAATTTTACAACTAGAATCATTGATAAGGGATCCAGCCTTGATATTCCTGTGAAGAGAATGGCTATAAGCTGACAGAAGGCTATTGCAGCTGGACCTGAGCTGGTTCTGTCCAGGAGCCAGTTGTTTGCTGGCCCAGACTTGTAAGCCTTGGCTCAAAATGAAGTAGTCAGTGTAAACAGAGAACTCTGGTAAAGCACCAAAGCACTTGCGGTCAAATGCTTCACTGCTCCAGGCATTATGGTCCTCACTCCTGTGCTCTGTAGCCATTGTGTAGCTGACACTGATTTGCTGCAATTTCAGAGCCAGAAAAGCTGCTTCTGATCCAGCTCAGCCTAGTGCATGGCCTTTAGTCATGAATGACTGCACAGTGATTGTGTGCACAGAACTTTCTGGAGTCTGGCCATTTGCTGGCACACAGGAAGGTCTAGGGATGCTGTGCACCATAATCAGTTTGTTTCTGAACAAAAAATAAATTTCTGGAATGGTTTTAATGAGTTCCTTGCTAGAATATCACACAACTTTCCTTTCAAAGGTGTTGATGTGAGAGAATTTACACTTCTCAGAAGGAGGAAAGAATATGAAGCAGTAGTAAAACTAGGTAGCTTCAGAGGTAGAGAAAGGTCAGATACCCTTGTCTCCTTTGTTTTAAAGTCGATTTAATGAGCTCTCTGTGACCAGTTGTACTTATATGTAAACTAAAGGTAGCACTTAACAATGTCAAAAGTATGTTCAGCTAGTTAAACTCTGAAACTATGTGTTCTGTAAATGTCTGATGGCTTTTTCTGCTCTTCTTTCAATAGGTTTTTCTGATTATACATTATGCTCCTTTGGTGAACTCCTTGGCTGAGGTTATTCTCAATGGGGACCTCTCAGTGTTTTCTTCTAAGGTTGAGCAAGATATACAGAAAAACTCAGTAAGTGGCCAACTGTTTGTATTATTTTTTTAAGGCAAAGAAAATTTTTGAAAAATAAAAACAGGTATCTGGAAGCTGGTAAGCCAAGGTGTGCATGTTTAGGGGATGAGAGCAGCAGCAGACTTTTTGTTGTCCAACCATCATTTTGATGGGATACTTCTGTAATCCAGTCTTTGGTGTTCAGTTTTTATCTGCCCTTTGGTAGTGAAATAAAAATGATTCAGCACAACCTTTCTGTGCAATTTCCTTGTAGTAGAAATGAGAGACTTAAAAAAATGCCGCCTTAGGATTTTCATCTGAATATTCCCAGTGTTTTAGCAGTAAAACTGATCATCTCTGAAACTTGTGCATCGGTGAGCATGTGAGAAGAGAGACCAGCCACAGAGAGAGGGGAGAGTGTTACTCTGTCATCAGCCTCTACCTTCACATTTAACCATGGGTAGATGTTGCTGGATGCTGATGCTGTTGTTACTGGTTTTCTAGGTGTCATGTTTTTAATATTTTCCCTTTTGTTGTGGCTTTCACAGTTTGTGTAATGCTTACTTGTTACCTTTTAGAGGCCTATTTTGGGGATGGTAACAAGTAGGGAGGCATGACCTTACTGTAACAGGCCTTTGACTAGTTCTGTTCAAGAATTGAGTATGTCCCCCACTGGCTGACTGGCCAGCAGTTGCTGACTGAATGTTTAATCTATAACAAGCAGCAGATTGGTTCTTACTCCCGTCCTTCCTAGCAGTGGCTGTATCTCTGGGAGTTTCAAGGAGGGAGAGATGTTTGAACTCCTCCAAGATACATCAACTTTTCCAGATTTCTTCCCACTGGGCATTGGAAACCGTGTGAACTGATCTTAGCTGGTAGCTTTTGGGTTCTGGTGTTTTGTTCTGTTGACCTTGGTATTTAGAATCTAACCTTTTTTAGAAAAAACTGGTAGAATGATAGAGTTGGCTGATTGCTTTAAGATAAAGCAATCTCTTACTTATGTTAGGAAATGTCTGACATTCTGCTAACTGCATACTGAATGTTGTGTGTTACTTGTGCAGAAGAAGCTTTGTTGCTAGGAAATTTGTGGCAAGAGGGTGGAGTACCAGTTGTTACAGAAGTGAGATTTTCTTTTCCTGTCATGGTTACTGTACAGAGTTACAAAATACCTATAGCATGGGTTTGTGTGCTTGCCCTTATGTTAGGAATATTAGGGGTTTCCTATAGACTGCTGTTCATCTCTTAATTTTGTAATCCTATTTAGGTTGCTGCTCCTTACTGGCCTTGAAGATGTGTCCTCTTAACATGTAAACTGGGGGTTCTGTTGTACCTAACAGGTACTAAATAGGAGGGGTGTTGGCCTTCTGCAATGGACCCTTAGAGAAGCTGCCAGAGGTGGAGCTGTGTTCCAAGGAGTGCAGAGCAGTGGGTAAAGGGAAAAACTTCCATGGGAGAAACCTTAATTTTTAGTAACTTCAACCATATTGTTCAGTGAGACCATGGAGGGGAAAGCCTAGGCTGTCAGAAGCCCACTGGTGGAGTTGGTTATGTGCAGAAGGAGTGGGGTGCAATGTCCAGCAGAAGAGCTCCGTGGCTTCCAGGGAGGGCAGCCACAGAGGGAGCTGCTCTGCAGGGTTCTGCGGGAACTGCCGCAGGCTTTGCTTGGGCTTCCCTGCTGGTACACAGCTCAGTGCAGGGGGGCTCAGGGCAGCTGTACAAATGAAGGCACATTAGGATCCTTGCAGGGCTATTGCTGTGGTATTTTTTGTTGCAAAGAAATTGCAAACTTCTATTGAATACTGAAAGCTACTTCAGAAGTTAGTTTAGAATTGTTAAAGAGAAGTGATGAGCAAATTTTTTAATTTACTTTTAGTCTGAATGTAGAATTTCTTTTCTTAAATCAGACCCAAATTTATCATTTACTACTTCCTTTGTGTTCTAATTTATCATGATAACTGTTCTGATACTGTCCTAAGCTGCTTGTTGTGGGGATATCTGTGTATTGTGGTGAACTGCAGCTATTTCTAAGCCCTCACTCTGTACCTATCACTGCTCATCTGTTGTAACTGAGATGTCTTGATATCTTTAAGTTGAAATGTAACTGTTAGTTTCTAACTAGCACATAGTTTCTAAACCCAGAAGTATCTATATCTATAGATATCTATATTCATCTTTCTAATAAGATAAATTAAAGTGGAATGAGGTATGGAGTAAGGACTGAGTTTACTAGACACAGAGTCCTTATGCTGGGACACTGAGTTAAGAACACTTGACAAAAAAAAGAGCTGAGAAGCATCACAGTTGCTGTGTATAAATACAAAATACCCTGAGTTATTTAGGGCAAAGAGCAGTGGTAGATCTCACGAAAGGGACAAGTGATACTGTTTACTGTAAATCAATTTATGGAAAAAATGACCAGCAGTTGTAACTGGTGGTGTCTTATGAATTGACAATAACCTACCCATGGAGATCTGCTGAACATAACTGGGCAGTAGTGATTGCCCAGGGTCCATTGAAAAAGTTCTTCACATCATTCCATATTTTTTCCCTGTATTTCTGGTTTTAGGCATCATCAGAAGAAATACAAACCCTTATGTCACAATGAGACCCGAATATGTATAGGCAGCAGAATGTATTTACACTTGTCAGGTATCACACTAAGGTTTACCTTACTTCCTGTGAGGTCTGTTTTCCTGCATCATTCACATGTGGGCCACTTCTACCTAGTGCATGTTTCTTCTTTAACCTACTTTCTCCTTCCCGTAAAAGGTGTTACTGGTATTGCCTTATTTTACCATCACACATTGCACAAGATAAACCATTATTGAAAATGTGGTTGAAAGACATTTTAAAGATATAAACTAGCAATACCTCAACCTATATAATCAACTTATAAACCAAATGCTATCTAAAATAATTTTAAGTCTGATTTTAGAATGTTTTAATGATATAGCCTTGTTGCCTTTAGCAGAACAGAATATTTGTGTAGGGTTTTTTCTACAGCATTCCTTCTTGGAGCAGACTATGGCTCAGTGTTCACAAGCACATCACTGTCTCCTGGTGTCTTGTGGTACTTTGCTCTTGTGGCTGACAGCATATGAGAAATGCAAGGATGTTAAGTGCATGCTTTCTCCATAAAGAAGTAGCTACGAGATTCTAGGAAGCAATGCAGAAGTAAGAAGTGAATGCAGAAAGGGGAAAATGTGTTGTGCAACTTGCATGCTACTTTTCTTGTTTTCCCCTAAATAATAGGACTTAAGGTGCTCTTCCCTTTTCTTAGGACTTTTCTGGCCAGAAGCCATCAATAAAGGTAACCTGGTCATTTTATAACCTTCCTGTGTTGCAGTTGGATCACACAAAAAGTGCATCCAAGAGGTTATAGGGGGAATATAAGTGTAGTAAATTTTGTATTATAGGGATTTTTTTGTATTGTAAAATACTCTTCTCACTATGTGGTTTGTTTCAGTGCCAAGTGTAAATTCACTTATGCAATATTTCTATAAAGCATTTGCAAAATATCAGAAGATTCAGAGAATCATTTTGGCCTTTTAACTTGTAGACAGCTCCTTCCCTGATATTTTCCTAATCTCTTATGTATAGATGTTCCTAACAAGGTGAAGGGAAGGATTTTTTTCAAGCTTTTTCCCAAAAATTTCTTTGATGCAGTCATCTTGAATGCTTATTGTACTGAGTCACCTAAGGCAAAGAATGTAATCAGTTTTGTATTTACTCTACTCTTACTTCTTTCTCTTGCTTGCTCTTAAGTTCTTAACCCTTTAGGCAGAGAGAACTGAATGTGTTTGAGGTTTTGAGCTCTGGAAGGTAATGGGGTTTCTGTAACTGTAACTGTCCTGTTTGGTGCAAACCTGGCAGAAAGCTCCAAACCATGTTTCACTTCTCAGTTGCAGAGAGGTTTAGCTGATTAATGCTTATTTTGTACTCTGGTGATCAGCTGGCAGGCAGAGGGGAGCTCAAACAGCACAGCTCAGAAACAAGCTGCAGAATTGTTAAAAACTAAATTCGTTGGTTGCTCCTTCTATTTGCAGAGCTTCTTGTAGCATCTTGGTCACTTTCTATAAGAATCCATTGTTCTGTGTTGTTAGGATGACACATTATTGGAAATACTTCATTTCTTCTGGGAGAATTTTTTTATCTAAATTTATTTTCTTGTTCTGTAAATTAATACTTAGGAAAATGAGATGTTGGTTTGCCATCTTATCCTGCGATAACTTGGTGTAAAACACAAGTAACTTAAGTGTAATAAATGAAGTTGTGTTTTCCAGACTTGATAAGTCAATGTCTGGAGGCCCAAAAAAGGTTAATGACTGTTGTTTGTTCCTAGTTGATACAGGAATTGGTTTGATATTGAGGGAAGCATAAGACTCCAAAAAAGGCAACCAGTGTAGAGCATTGGATTTTGTCCTTGCTGCTTTAAAAAATTCCTTGCACCTTTAAAAGGGGTGTATTTCATATTAATAGCTGCCATCAACACACATGTAGGATTTTGCTGCCTTTATCCTTCTTACAAAAGGTATCTGAATTTTATGTGTAATATGTCTCACACCTTCAATTTAAAACTTGTGGTGATGAAATAGGTTCTGCATTGTCTTGTCTCAAGAAGGCCTACTTTTTAATGATAGATCTTTGGGCTATGTTACTTTGGGGATAGTTGTGCTACTGATGATTTGGTATTTATTTTTTGTGTTTTAAAATGGATTTGAGTTTTGTGGATAGTGTGCTGATTTACATTTTACATGAATTGAAGTTTCTTTATCAATTACAGCTAAAAATGCTGTGCTGTAACTCAGTGTACACTTTTCAAATTTACAGGCAAAGTCAAGTATCAGATGTTTCATAAAACCCACAGAAACACTTGAGAGGTCTCTTGAAATTAACAAACAGAAAGGGAAGAAGAGGATGCAGAAAAGGCCCAACTATAAAAATGTTGGTGAAGAAGATGAAGAGGAGAGAGGATCTGAAGATAACCAAGATGACCTTGATAAAAGTAAAGGTACAGAAGCAAGTTCAAAGGGTGTAAGAGCAAGCACTGAAAATGAAGGTGAGTATTCCAGCAAGAAGAGGGTGCTTGCAATTTGGGTGCTTTTGTTTCCTGATGGACCTGGTTGTGATTAGTTACATTACTTGTTCTCTTGCTGCACTAGGTAAGCACAGGACTATGACATTTGTTTAAGGCTTTGGCTGGATTTTTTTCTTATGTTAAATCAAGCTGTGAGAACATGTACTTCTAATCTCATTAAAAGCTGTGCAAGTGTGTTCATATCTGCCTGTAGGCCTTGGCCCTTATCACAATGCATGCCTTGCACCTCAGTGCTCATGGCTGTGGACACTTGATAAGCAAGCTTGACAGCTTTGTAATTTGTCCTTT
Source organism: Euphonia xanthogaster (assembly GCA_034509185.1). Lineage (NCBI taxonomy): Eukaryota > Metazoa > Chordata > Aves > Passeriformes > Fringillidae > Euphonia > Euphonia xanthogaster. The sequence continues at coordinate 6,147,952 of JAYDZK010000044.1, forward strand.
TGTAGTAAGGGAGAGCTGTAGCCACTTCACCTTTGCAAAATAATCAGCAGTATTTTATGTATGTTTCAATGATAAAATTTAACAGGTGTGCTAGAAGTGACATTACATGATGGAAGATGATATTAAATAGTTCAAAATTGAAAATGTCTTTGACTCTTAGATTTCTTTTTACTTGGACTGCTGCATTTTTGTTGTAGCACAAACCTAAGAACTTTTTATAGGATGAGTGGTCTTACAGCATATTATAACTGTTTATTTTATGGTTACTAATTTTTAGAAGGATAATAAGTCCTAGTACTTACATTAAACATAAATTGAGAAAAATGTGGCAGGATTACCTGCAAGCAATTGAAAGAAAGGGTGTTATGCTTTGACAGTCCTGTCCAAACATGTCTGAGTTTAGATTTAGGTCAAGTCTTTTTGAGAAGGCTTTCCTTAAATGGTGTCAAATAACTGATGGTGTATTTTCCACCATGATTTGAAGAAAATCTGAAATAATCTATTGTTTTAAGCTGGTGCATTTAGTTGTATTCTTTGTCCAAATTCCTAAGGGGAGGCAAGATGTTTGTTCTGCTGAAACTCAGTAGGTGAGAAGCACTGAGGACCAGGTGTCCTGTTTGCTGCAGCTGTAGAGGCCTGTTTACACCTTCAGTGAAACTTGATGTCCACCCATGCCCCAGTCTCACCAGCTTTTTCACAAATCTTTTTTTCAGAAGGAGGTTCTATGGCTTTTCTTCCTGTGGTTTGTGTGGGAAGGGAGCTGACTGTGGCTTATTTGCCAAAATGATATCTATATTTTCTTTACATATTTTATGTTTATGTATACATTTTTTATGGTGTTACATTCCTTAACAAAATGTAAGGCAAATTCTTGACTCTGCTGGGAAGAAAATTTGCCCACATCTGCTCATTAACCTTTCTGAAGTAATGGTTATACTTCTTACATGTAGATCCATGAGATGCTTCTAATACCAAACAGAAAATACAGAAGAACTTGTGATAATCTTGTTGAAAATATCAAATTTTGGTGGTATGTTTTGGTTTTTTTAGAAATAGAGATGGTAATCATGGAGAGGTGTAAGCTGTCAGAGCTGTCTATCTCTGCTGTGACAGAACAGAATACAACAGATGAAGAAAAGAGTGCAGCTGCTTCTGGGAGTGAGATGACAAACTGGAACAGGTATAAAGGAACTCTAAAAGTTGTTGCTGCATTGTTTCCTTACCTACCCTCCCCTTAAATCTTTTGGCTTTCTTAAAGGGATATTTCAAGTTAAGATCTGCTTCAAGTTAAAATTACAGGGTTTTTTTCTGGATCACAAGTGAGTGAATCAATACAAAAGTGAGGTGTAGTCTCTCTACTGCTCAGTTTTGGAAATTATCCTGTTCCTTTTTAGTTTGTGCTTTCCTTTAGGAAGTTGTGATGCATTAAGTTGGTAAAGTTAAATTACAGAATATAAATTTCCATTCTGCAATACATGTTTCCATTCTGTAATTTGATAAACATCTAAATTAAGATGGAAGTTTTATTCATTATGTTTATAGTTGCAGTTGTCAGTTTTTGTATGCACCTATAAGGAAAAAAACAACGAAAATTCTTCAGTTCAGGGATGAGTTTGGCAGAATTTTAGTAGCAGTAGTTAAAGGCAAACCCTTGTAACCTGTTACTGTTTCCAGGGTCCATTAATATGTTTTAGGGTTATTGGAAACTTCTACTGGAAATACAGTTTATAAGTGTTTCTGGGAGCAGAAATTACCCTGACTTCAAAATTTAAGCTCAGATATAATGAATACCCCTAAGACACCTTCTCACCAGAGATTTTGCATTCCTGTTAATAGAATCTTAAGAAACCAAATGTCCCTGACACAAAAGTAATTGCAAATGTGTCCATTGGGGAAATGCACATGTTTGATAGGATTTAAAATTTATTTTTAAACTTGGGAAATGCTGCCTGGTATTCCCAGAATTTGATTCTATCTCCATTATAGCTTTGTAGTTTAGATTACATTCATTAATAAAGATAACATTTAATTTCATTGTAAAAGTGAAATTGAACCTTGACTTGAACTGGCTTTAAAACACACTGTTCTAGATTATTGATAATTTGACTAAAATATGTGCCAAATGGCTTTTAGAAAGAAATTGGCAGCGAGTGCATGGAATACTAAAATGACTGGGATGCTCAGGTCTTGAAAAGTGCACAATGCTTGGGAGTGAGCTGCCAGTGCATTTGGGAAATGTCTGCAGTTCAGGCCTCTCTTGATCTGCAGCTGTGCTCTCACAGAATTCTGCATTTTTCTAAAAATAAGCAACATCAAAAATGTGCAGAGCTAAGAGTAGTTTTAAAATAAGGATATACCTCGTATAGGGCAATTCTGGCCTTTGTTTTATATGTGATTTTTTTTTTAATGTCAGTGGATTAGCTGCCATAGCTTAAGATGTATTATGTTATGCCAAGTATAATATTTGAAACAGCAGCTAAATTTCTCAAGGGGCTTGCTTCAGTATGTGTAGTTTCTGTCCTACCCTGGTTGGAATCACTGATCCTTGTGGATAAGGCACCGTGTGGGAGGGGAAGATGCAGGGACCTCTATGCCACACGGGAACTGAAGCTTCCACGCCTGCAATAATCATTAATGCTTGTGGTGACAGTGCTTCCTAGTGTGTTGCAGTCTTCAGTTGTGGACATACTCCACAAGAATAAATAATTTGAGGAACACTTGTATGGCATTTGATCTGCTGCTTCTATCAAGCCCTTAGTAAAAGACTAGTAAAGGAAGCAAATGCTTACAGAGTTAAGAAATACATTTGAAAATACTTAACCATGTAGCCTTTACTGTGAAAACTGGGTTTCTTTGTTTAAAACAGTCCAATAGTTGTTGAAAAATAAATGGAAAACAGCACAAATGGCAGTTAAAAATCTGCAGCTGTAAAAGCTAGGTCAAGATTTTAATTTCCCTTAGCCCTTTTCCTACTGTGAAAAACAAAAAGAAAAAGCTAAAGTATTTTAGGTGTTATTTTATTTTGATAGGCCTCACTACTGGAAAGTTTAAGCTAAAGACATGTTTTAAGTTAGCTTCATTTTATGAAATGCTGCACAGCAAAGCTTTTTTCCAAAGCATGTCAAATCCTCATGCTGTATTGTGGTTTCTGTTGCTATTTTCTTAGGCTGAAGTTTTTCTGGGTCTGTTGTGTATTTAGTCTAAATGACGAACATTGGTGAGGGGGATTCTTGGAAGCTTTTTCAGGGTGGGGGAGAGGAAAGGTGATTGACACCTGGGAAAGGACAGGGATACCTGAGACAAACTATGACATCACACTGCTACCCAGATTATTGTGGCTGAGACAGATAATGCTGATGAGATGCTGTCAAGAAGCACCTGGAATGAAAATGGTATCTCTTGCTGCTCTGTAATGATTTTTTTTTTTCAAGTTTCATAATTTCATTAATCTAATTAGTATGTGGGGGAAAACAAATGAAAATGCGTTAGGCATCACAGAAGTCATTTAATGCTGTGTAATATTGGTATTAATGGAACAACTACTGATACCTCAGCAGCTATGACCTGGTAAAATTTTGGCTTTAATGAAATTATATTAAATAATACTTTTATAGTTTAGGGTTTAGGTTGTTTACTGTCTGCTTTGGTCTGAAAACAAACCAAGTGTTATCTTGCATTTAAGTATTTTGATATCTTGGTCCTCTTTGCTCTTTAGACCTTGAAGCTGAACTCATTTTATGGAGTGAAAAGCCCCCCATCTGAGGGTGACACAAGGCTTGTAGGGCTTGGGTAATGCCCAGGAAACACGAAGGCTCTCTTCACTTGTTTTCAACATTGCAAATTCTTTAGGTTGTTTTTCCTTGAGTGGTTACATTCTTTTGAGATCTACAATATGTGGGCAGTTTGACTTAAGCCCTTTGAGCAGCGTTGAACTTGGGCACAGAGGGCGCATTGCCGTGGCAGCTCCGGTGGAGGAGCGCTGTAACCCCGGCTCAAACGCACAGACTGTGCAGCCAGCGCTGCTGTGACATGAGCTGAGCAGGGAGCAGCGTGGCCTGGGGTCTTGGTCACTGCCTGGTCACTGCCTGGTCACTGCTGGCTTCAGTAAGAGGCAGCACTGTGCTGGCACCTGCCTGGAGCTGCTGGGAACTTCCCGTGCTTTGTTGTGCCTTGGGCACCGCTGCTTTCCTGGGAGCACTCGGTGTGACCAGGAGGGCGCCACAGGTCTGGAGTGGGGATTGAAGTGTCTTGTGTTCTGGTCTCTGACAGCCCTTCTGATCCCCAGGAAGCACCACAGCAGGGAGTTTGTAGTGCCTGCTTCTTGTCTGCTAGGCCTGAGCACAGCAAAATTTGTTTGCTTCTGTGACTTCGATGTTATTTTTATGGGGTTTTTTTTGAATGTACTTTAGATAATCTAAGGATATTTTTCCTTTCACTGTTAAAATACAGTTTAACAGGTAGGAATCGACCCCTTCCACTCAGGCTTCCAAACTGTCATCTCCTGATGACTGTGACACTACCCTGACAAATCATTTGTTTAGCTGGGCCAGTTGTGAAAATATATTTAGTTTTTGCATGTGCTCTGTACTTGAACTACTGACTGGATGCAAGCCATCTTAAGACCAGAAGTGAAGCTGCCTTGCCATCAGGCCTGTGCTAATATCAGGTTAATCTCAGCTGTATCTGATCTGTCCAAATGCCTTCTGGATTACGCTGACTTTTGTTGTCTTTCCAAGGTACAGGTAAAAAAAAGATGAATTTAGCACTGTTTGTAACTTCCTGTATATGTGTCATAGGTCACAAGTGTTTAAACTCAGCAAAACAAAGCTCATCTACAATCCAGAGCTTTTTTCTCCCTCCAGATATTCTCTCCTAGTTAATATTTCTGTCCTATAACTGTTGGACAGTAAAACTGTTGTTTTGGAAAAACCTAGCTTCCTCCAAATTTCTGGTAAAAATGCTTACTTGTAATAGTAAGAGCTTTTCAATTCTGTTTAGCACATGAGTTTTAAAGTAGTCTCTTTTATACAACAGTGATAGCAGCTCCTTAAATTTACTTAGGTATGCACTTAAAACAAGCTCTGCAGTGATTCTGTGTACTTACTAAACAGGCTACAAACAACCCAGTAAATGTTTGAACAAGCAGTTCTTGGGAAAGTATTATGCAATGAATCTGGTTAAAACTCAGAATTATTGTCAGTATGTAAATACAAAGCACGGCTGTAATCTGAGTACCCTGCAACAGAAACTCTGTAACAGAACTCTTTTGTTCTAATGCCTGAAAATGTGCATTACTGTGAATTTGCCTCTTCCATTAGCTACATGTACAATAAGAAAGTTACCCATTTTTCTATGGATTTTTTTAAACTGTTTCTAAATTACTCCTTTCCACAGGCCTTTTCTTGATATGGTCTATAATGCACTGGACTGTCCTGAAGATGATTACTACGCCCTCTTTGTGCTCTGTCTTTTATATGCGATGTCACACAACAAAGGTAAGTGCTGTTATGTGGAGGTAACTGCAAGGCCAGGATTGGAAGACACTGTAAACCTCAGTAGAGTCATCTTCTGATTTATGGGGTTGTTTGTTGCTGTTCTTTAGAATGGGACAGGAGGATCCCCACAATCCATAATTGTGTATAGCTCTAAGAGGTCTCCCAGCAAAGCAGCCTTTCCTGAGAAAGAACTTTGCTATTTTAGAGGAATATGTTAAAGAAAGATGAGATTAGTTTTCTTATATAACAAGTCAGTGAAAATTTTATTTCTGTTGGGGAGGATACTAAATAGGGCTACTACAAAATAAAATTCCCATTTAGTTTAAACATATATGAACAGATCACTTAACTACCAAAGCAGAATTTAAAATCAGACTTTGGTCTTCTCTCCTTTAGCCATTATGTATGCTCTCCAGATGTCTGGCTTGACTTTGATTTGATTTAGATGCAAACATATAATCTGAGAATTTCAGAAGCAGCAAAATCATTTGCATTTCACCAGACACTTTGGGATTTGAGTGTTGCCACCCAGTAGGCCCCATTTAAGGCTGAGAATTTTCAGGGATTCATCAATGTGTTTGGTCTTTGTTGTTCCTCCTTTTCCTTGTCATACAGAGTCAAAGCTGTTGCTGATTGTTTCCTTCTGAGAAAACTGCTGTGGTCTATTAAATGCTTGTCTTTGGACACGCTCCTGTTTTCTAACTTGCATTTTTTTCCTTCACCCCCCTGAAAGGACTTGACTCAGTCAAGTTGGAGAGAATTCAACTTCCAGCTCAACATGCAGAAGAGAGAAATTCATATAATCATGTCCTTGCAGAGGGGCTCATCAGGATAATGAATTATGCTGCACAACCAGGTATTGCTTTTCCAGGGTTTGTTTTTCCTTCCAAGGTAAAATTTTTGAAGATGGAAAAAAGCTACTTAGCCTCTTGTCTTTGAGGGGAAAGTGACTGTTCAGCTTGCTCTTTGATGAGTAGTATGTAGATATGGTTTGTGAAAGAGAACTATTGGCTTTTCCTTGGTGAGGAACCAGAAACTTTGGATTTGTGCTCAGTAGTTGTTTTGATACTCAGAACTATACAAGGATCTGTTGTCTTAATTCCTACATTCTGCACTTTTGAATAAGCAAAAATTGAGATTTTGAGGGGTTTTACCTTAATGAATTTCATCCTGAAAATATGATCTGTCCCATCTTTGCTTGTAGAAATAATTTCAGTTAGAAATAATCTTGAAAAGTATGGTATACTTTGCTATAGCAGTCCTTTATCTGTAGCTCTAGGTGGTAGCAAATTTTCCCATACTTTTTTTAAATTTCAGATTGTACTTTCAGTTCTGAACTGTTCTACAGAAAGCATGGAGTTTTTTCTTCCTTTTTTTTTTTTTTGTGAAATGAGGGTTACAATGTTCCATGACCTATTCCATGAATATATGATTTTTGTTCAAGCCACACCTCTCCTTCTTGCACTTGCCCCCTTAAAACTTTAAATGGGTAGAACTGGTTTTCCCCAGAAACTGCCACACTATCAAATTTTTGAATGTCTGTAGAATAAAAATCTGTTTGTTTGACTTGAAAAACTGCTGTACAGCATATTAACTTGTGCTGATGTGTCAGAGATGAAAGGCATGTTCATATATGAAGAGTTGGTACCTGCAGCAGCAGGAAGGAGTGCAAATGAGGATATGTTTTTGTTTAAACAAAGGCATGTCTGGGGAGGGAAGTGCTGGGGAAGGATGGAAATGGGCGATTTTTTATTCAACTTGCTGCATGCTGTGTAGAACATCTCCTTTTCTCTCTTCAAGGGAAAGCTGTGCCTTATCAGTGTGCTATATGCAAAGCTTCCTTTCACCTTGTAGCTTCATCCATCCCAAATGTCTGGGATCCTTTTGTAATTTTAGAGTAATTCAACCTGCACAGCAGATTGGTTTTGCTGCCTTTATCAATGTTTGGGCTTACTGTTCAAGATTGTTAATCTTTGCCTTCTCACTGAATGATTCTGCTTTAAATTTTCTTCTGTTGTAAATTACTCCTCCAGTTTTTTCTTTATAGCTATCAGCATAGTAAGGCAGCACCTGCACTCATCCCTGTCTGATGGGGGTGGGACAGAGGAGCCAAGTTTGACAATTGCAGGAAGAGTAGAAACATTTAAGAATGTGGGATGATCACAAGAGCTGTAACTAAACTGCTACTATTTTGTATGTTGGAATTTTCTTTTCACAGATGGAAAAATTCGTTTGGCAACTTTAGAACTTGGCTGCCTCTTGCTGAAGCAGCTTGTGTTTTCCAAAAATGGCAGGATCATAAAAAGTGTACACCTTGATTGTCTCGAGGTGAGTGTTTTCTTTCAAATTCCTGGTCACTGCATTACTGGTGTCTGAGTCTTGGAGTATAGTTGAATAATTTTGTTTTGTTTCTGATTGCAATAAGCCTTAATGTGAAATTTGAGCTTCTAGAACATCTTTGCATTGGTAGCTCTGTACTGTGAATATCATAACCTGTGCTCTGTTATCATCTCTGCTATTTTAACTTGTAACTTCTCCAGCAGTTTTTTATTTCATTGTCTCTCTGAAACTTGTATGTTATCCATCTCAATAATGTAAAGAAAAGTGCCTTTGAAATAATAAATAATAAACTCAAATAAGCTGCATTTTCATAGGTGCAAGAACTGTATTCTATCAAATTCTAGGATTAAGGCCATGAATTATTAGACAGTCTGTTCTGTATGAGTGTTTGGGTGGGTTTTTTAATGTGACTAATAAGTAAGTGGTGTATGTATTCCCTGAAATGCATTTTCTCTTTCCCAGGGTGCAAGGGAGGAAAGTGTTCATCTCCTTCGCCGTTTCTATAAGGTAAATATGCAGAATGCTGAAAGAAAAAGGTCCTTTACATAGAGGGAATGTCTGCAGCCCAGTCTTTACATAGTGACCCAAGAAGCACCGTTTTTAAGATGGGAACTCCAAATCTGTGATAGAGAAGAGGAAGTGTTTTCTTGGAGAATTCCTCTCCTTTCCACCCATCCCATACCACCCTGACCTCTGTCACAAAGGGCTGTTGGAACACTCACAGGGTTTATACTGGAGATCAAGTTTATCATTGACACTAATGTGGAATATGTTTGGTTTTGACATTTGTATCATATCTGAAATGATGATCTAAAAATTAGAAATTTTTTTTTCTTATTGGAAACCTTTGAAGCTTTTTACTTTTACATGTGTGTTGTAAACAATGAAAGAAATTAAATTTTTTAGCCCTAGGCATTAACTTCTATATAAGGAGCAGTAAATCCGTGACAGATTTCAAGTGTCTGAAATACCTTTCTGTTTTTCTTAGAATTCTCTTGAAGGATGTTTGCTCAATGTGGCTTACAAAAAAAATAAGTAACTTGTGGTGGGTTGACCTTGGCTGGCTGCTAGAGGTCCATCCACTCAGCTGCTCTCTCACTGCCCTTCCTCAACAGGATGGAGGGAAAACAGAATATCTTGTCAAGATAAAGAGCAGGGAGGTCACTTGCCAATTACAGTCTTGGGCAAAACAGTCTCAACTTCACAGAAATTAATTTATTGCCAAGAAAAATAAATTTAGAGAGAGAAACAAAGACAAATTAAAATACTGCTGTCCTCCAACTCTCCCTTTTCCCAAGCTCAGCTTCATTCCTGGCTCTTCAGCCTTCTCCTCCTGTGAGTGGTGCAGGGGCAGTGGGAAGTAGGGATTTGGTGTCAGTCCAGAACAGTCGCTGTTGCTTCTCCCTCCTCAAGTGTGGGTCCCCTCCTCCATGGGCTGCAGTCCTTCAGGGCAATTGCTGCAGTGTGGGTCCTGCAGGCTGCAGCTCCTTCAGAGCACATCTGCCTGCTGTAGTGGTGGTACCTGCTCCACCATGGTCCTCCAGGGGCTGCAGAGAAGTCTCTCCTTTTCCTAAATGTGTTTTCCCAGCGGTCTCAGCAGTGCTGCTGAAGGGCTCAGCAGTGCCCTGCAGCCCTGGCCTCCCTTCACAGACACACTGTACAGAACCAAACCAGACAGAGCCCCAAGCAGCAAGGCTTCATGGGATGTCCATGTTCTTTCTTTTGGAAGGGAGAAGAAATCTTTCTGGATATGTTTGAAGATGAATACAGGAGTATGACAGTAAGTCAGATCCCTTCTGGCCTGGCAAATCCTCAACCCAGATACAGCGCAGGAATAACAAAAAGTGCTGATAGCTGCTGAGCACACTGGGGTCTTTATTGCTGGGAGTAGGATAATAAAATGTGGGTTGCCTCTGAGATATACTTAGATAAATTTTTTAATGTGAAACTTCACAGCTCTTTATTTAATAAAATTCCATTACTTACAAAATTGAGTATACAAACATTGCTTCAGCCTACTAAATGGGACACTGGATTTATTATTTTTCTCTAAACATTATGAAAATCTTCCTATACCTGTCTGAAGCTCAGCGTGTTCTCTCTTTTGAGAAAGTTCTTTTTGGAGAGAAAAAGTTACAAAAAATTTCCTTGTGATTGAAGTAACCACAAATTTAAGTCAAAACTTGAAATCAAATCTGGCAGAATTTGGTTTTTAGTATTTGGGAAATATCTTTTCTGTAATCTTCTGGAGTTTTTCCTGTGTTTTATTTGTATGAAAACTTTGGCAGTGTGTCTGGGAACAATGAGAGGTTGCATGTAGTAAGTGAAAGATTGTGTGTAAGCCCTTAAATAAGACATGGTGTTAAAAATTCTCAGAATCTTAAAATATGCAACGAGTTGTATTTGAAACTAAAGGGAGATGCTTATTGTTCTGTATACTAACCAGTGCTAAAATATTTCTGTAGATGAAACCTATGAATGTAGAATACTTGATGATGGATGCCTCAATCTTGCTGCCCCCAACGGGGACACCTCTGACAGGGATTGATTTTGTGAAGAGGTTGCCTTGTGGAGATGTAGAAAGAACACGAAGAGTGAGTAAGACTGTTTTCCTTTCATCTGCTCATGACAAAGTGATGCCAAAATCATTGAGCAATTCTAGGAATACAAATACTTTTCTTTGAAAACTGCTTGATTGGAAGCTTCATCTGTAAAATCATAAAAGCTTGCTGAAGACATATCTTTGTAGGGTACATATAATAATTACCTGCCCCCGTGGGGAAACTTTTTCTCTGATTCCTTGTGTCTAGTCAACACAACATGTTCTTGCACTGGGGTTTAAATTTTCAGACCATACAGAAAGCTACATGAAAAGACATTTTGATGACACTCAATATATTGTCAGCTTCTTTTGTGATCTGCTAGCTCAATTATATTCCTATAATAAGAATCTCCGTGGAAGACTGACTGGCTTTTTATTGCTCGTATTTCTAGTCGTGGCAAAAAATTTCATTTTACTTGAGAGTTCATCTTGCCAGGGTAATTTGTGATAGAAACTTGAGAATGAACAGAGAACCAGCCAAGTATGTATTTTTGTGACTGACACAATCTGTAGAGGTGATACTGACCTGAATGACAACATCCTTATTTCCATTCTTGGTTAATCAGTTCTTGGCCCTTCTTTGGGTGTGTCCTGGAAGCCTTGCAGTGTCAGTAAATCTAAGAGATATGATTTTTTCCTTCAAGAGTACTTGAATATACTTACATAATACAATTATATAAATGCAAAGAAACTTAGAGAACAGCACTTCCCAAATGATGATTTTGTGCAGTAACATATTTCCAGGAATCTTCTGAAAAGGTTTGTTTCCATTGCTTATAAGCCGCACAGCTTTTTGTTATCACAGCAAGTTGTTGGATAATATACAGTGAATTATTTTGAAAAGTATTATTCTTGGAAAGCAGAAATGCTTCCTGAAATTCTCTGAGGTGTTCAACAGAAAGATACTTAGAAATGCACATTAGTGGGAAATGACTGTTCCAGGATTTTCATGTGCTAAATAAGGAATAGCTTAACTTCTGTTGGTGGAAATAAAAAAATCAATACAAGTATTCCTGTAGATCCTTTGGGATGAAAAGGTCTCTGTCATGAGCAAGAATTCCCAGAATGATTCCTTGTTGGTGCTCCTTCCCCAGTCACATTGCACTCAGGGTTTGGCATCTCCTCATTTCCTGTGCTGCTTCCTTGCAGCCAGGCTGCCCAGCCCTGGCTGACCTGCTGTGACAGAATGCTGCAGTCAGGTATACCTTGTGACATTGCTGCTGCCACTCAACCTGCTGAGGTTCTAAGGATGGTTTGAAATGGAAAAAGATTTGATTCTGAGCGTGCTCTGACACGATTCAGAAAAGTTCCCGAATTTTATTTCACTAGCAAGTGAACTTTGATTATATTGTGAGTTCTTAACTGTTAGGATCTGACTTCCTTGCTATAGGAAGTCCCTGTAATTGGCAGCTCTTCTCCTCTTTAACAACTTTAGGAGCTCTCAAAAATCTCACTTTGTGAGAAGTTTTTGAAGTACTAAGAGCACTTTTTCTTGGGAATATAATAAGATAGTGCTAGGTTTCCCTGCAAATTGCTGTTTCTTTGCACATAGAACATGTATATAGATGATGAAATCATAGTGCATAATACTTTAATGTAGGTAGAAATCCACATTTGTTCCAAATTAACCAAAAAACCAAAAGCCAGCCAAAAAAATTCTCGGCAACAGAACTTTTCTATTGTTTTGTTGAGATCTGATAAAATGTGTTAGGCACAATATATTGATATTGGTAACCAGCTATGGCTGTCAGTGTTGTCAAAAGCACAGCAGTTTCCATTTCATCTGATGTTCTTGTTCATTTTATTTTTTTTTGCAAAGGCTAAAGTTCTAATTTTATTTTCTGCTCCTGTACTTTATTCTGCATTAAATGTGATTACATGTTTGGAAATGAGTGTCATCAGTTTTATAGGAAATGAATGTGATAAAAATTAATGCAGTCAAGGAGGAAGAGGTTTGAGGGGGCAGATAAGTGAAAGCTGAGTGATGGTTACCCTCCAGATTAAAAAAAAAAAAAACCCCAAACAAAAACGTTGTTGGGTTTAACTGTTGGGTTACCAAAAATGGCAAGAATTTCCTGTTCTTGAGTGAATTTGGCAAATATTAAACCAAATACTGTGAATTCTTCTTGAAGCACTTGGTAGGAAAACTGCTTTATAGTAATCCTGTATAATTTCAGTAAATCCACAATACATTAGAATGCAATCTGCCTAAATGGGAGTGATCATCTCACATTCTAAAGTGGCTGTTCTCATGAATTAGATAGTATTATTATCAGGTTTTTGTTAGATGTCCTTCATGTCCTTTGCTCCACATAATGATATTGCCCTGTTAAATTTCTACTGCGTACCAAAGCCATTGTTTTGGGGTCATTTCATGGAAGAACCTGATACATGGCTTCCCTCTCTTCATCCCTGTTCTGCCAGAAATTCTTGGAAGAGCTGCCAGTAGAGAGCTGGCCAAACACTCACAGTTCTACTTCACAGGAGCCACTGTTCTGTTGATTTTAAAAATACAGGAGTGAAGGGTTTTCCCTTAAAGCACTTCAGATTTGTTTTTCCCAATACTTCTTGCAATCTGGGAGTTTCTGGGCACTGCAGCTGTTTGTGAATTCAATGCTGTTACTGTAAAGCAGCAGTTAATTTACAGTACACCACAGAATTACTGTGTAGGAAACTCTTAAAAAGCAGAACACCGGAAGTAATAAAAAATGATTTTTCATTTGCTGTACTGAAAATGCAGTCCTTGTAGGGAAAGAGGATTATAAATGGTGCCTTTCAAAATGTGGCTAATAAAATGATTGTTCTTTGACACTTTGGGTCTTTGCATACCATATGTCATGAATTTGTAAATCAAAACTAGCATATTCATTTCACAGAGCAGCTGTTGAAAGTTTCTTGGGACTGTTGCAGCTTTCAGAATGCTTTGCCCTGATGAAGACCTTCTGAGAATATAAATTAAGTACTCTGAGAAAGTTAAATGTGGCTAGTTTTAGTGAGAACAGCAAATTAAAATGCAGAAATCCCCTCTGTTTCTCTCTTAACTTGTACACATGTTAGCTAGACTTGGCCAGAAAAGTTATTACTGTTTTAAATTCAAAATGTGAGAGTCTCTGAAGGTTGGCTGTGTAGGTATCTGTAGCACAGAAGTATTGCAAATACAATCAGTCTAAAGTAATGATTAAATAAAAGTATTCCAAGATTGTTTTTGCTTAAACAGCTCCTGTAATTGTTTCCCTGTCAGTCACAATCTGTGTAAGTGTGCCAGTGAGACAAAGGCTATGCTGCTTCTACTTCACTGAAAATAAATGGCATGTTTCAGCTTCTTTCATGTCTTTTTTAAACTAAGTTGGAAATTACATTCTACTTTTTCAATATAAAAGGCATTAAAATTTTAATTTCAATTTTAAATGTATTAAAAAGACTTGCTGTAGGACAGCAAACTTGGGAGTTGTTAAAGCCAGTATATGTTTGTAAGATCCTGTTAAAATATGTAGTATTGGGTGTAAAAATATTCTGATAATCTTTTCTTTACTTTCTCAAGGCAATCAGAGTTTTCTTTATGCTTCGTTCACTGTCACTGCACTTGCAAGGTGAGCTGGAAACTCAGTTACCACTCACGAGGGAGGGAGATCTGATAAAGGCAGATGATGTCCTGGATTTGAGTAAGTAGCCCCTCGATTTCCTAAATAGTCTGAGGCAAAAATTACTGATTTTTTTTTTTCTCCTAAACTGCTTGTTACTGCTATTCTTCCTTAACTGCCTGTGTAGCACAGTGCTGAGGTTCTACTGTGTGTTGTGGCATAAAAAAGTATTTTCCGGTTTGAGTCTCTGCCCAAAGAAGAGAGACAGGAGAATGTCAGCATTTTGGCATAAAGCACACAGGATGCCCATGATTTCATAGATGCCATACCTTGGGAGGAGACTTTGCAGTGGGCAAAGTGTGACCTGAAAAATTACATTTGTGTGTCTTTTTTAAATATCACTTTGGAGGTGTTGTTGATTTCACAAATTTTCCTCAATCTCTATTAATACCAGGCTTTTAAAATTCTTGGGAACATTAAGATGCCTTCAGTGTTAATGCTTGTTTGTATACAAATCCTTTCAAGAGGGGAGTAGAGGTTAACATGATCCAGTAATGGTTTCAGCTACTGTTTTGATTTGGAAAAATCCCACAAAATTGTATCAAAATAGCTCTTTTTCCTTTTGCCTGAATGTAATGAGGGTGTTTTATGTGAGCTTGATGAGGGAGATTCAGGTTTCTTGTAAAGAAGCATTTTTAATATTTGGATGCACATATGTTAAATGCAAACCTTTAGGTGTAGTTACAAGGTTGTCTCCAGTATATATGAATATATATGAATGTATGAATAGAGATTCTGGTAATTCCACAAAAGGTTCATTCCATACTGCTGGATATGCTGTCACCAGAATTACAGCCACTGTTACTTTGCGTTGTTTTTCTACTGAAAATAGTTTTGAAGCAATTACATATTTTGTGATAACTGTCTCACTTTGACTGCCTGTGAGGCTGGAGGTGGTTTCAGTCTTGTTTAGCAGCTCACTGTGTGAAGTCACTGGCAGCTCAAGTTAACAGCCTCAGTGCTTGGTTTCAGGTGGTAACAGGATTCTTTTAGTTTAATGTTTTAAATGCCATGGCCAAGAGGTAAATGAGGATACATTTAAAGCTGTTATTTCTTTGCTGAAACTGGAAAAAAGTAACATTATAGTTAAGTTTCTTTGCAGACTTGCAGACAGAGTGAGCCAGCTTTAAAAGGCCATCACAGTCAACGTTTTTTTAAAAAGATTTCAGAAAAGTTTATGGTGGAATAATTGAGGTTGTAAGGAACTTCAGTAGATCATCTAGTCTAACCCCCTGCTCAAACCAGGGTCAGCTAAAAAAAGGTGTCCAGGACAATTTGTCATATTTGTGGCAAAGAGAGTAGCCCAAAATGTGGTGCAGGTGTATAACCAGGGACGCATCCTCTAACTTGAACTAAATGTACTTTGTGGGAACAAGGTGGATTCATGATTGGTTGCTTTCTTAGTTAGTAAAGCAGAATATCATCCCAGAAGGGCTGCCTGTTGTTGGGAAGAGTTCTTCCTATGAAGTGGGAGGTGCTGCATTTGCTATCTCCAGCCTAATGCTTATCTTGGGCTGCCAGCTGTGCATACAAAGGGCTAAAAGTTTTCTGTAAGAGCTTTTAATGTCTGCAGATAATTTCTGGAATTGGGATGACTGGAAATTATAAAATCATTAAAGATCAAGCCCCATGGCAGATCAGGTGCATTTAGACCATATCGAGTAGCTGTTACATTCATCAAGATTTCTTTCAATACAGTCTCTTCAGGCAAATATTTTTATAAACACAGGCAACTATTTTCCCTGAATTTACACCTTCAGCACTGCAAGCAGCTGAGGTCTATACCCTCCTTCCTTGGCTGTATTTCCTAAAACTTGGGGTTTTCTTGGAGAAGTTCACAGAAATCTTGGATCCATGCAATGGAGGTGTAGTGTCCAAACTGGTCACAAGCTTCATGTTGCTTGAGGAGAAATTAGCCATTGCTCTTAATCTCAGTTCTCTGCAGCAGTGTCACACCAGGAAGCCATTCAGCCTGTGGTTCACTGTAATCAGACCAAATTTGAATAGTACTGAAGTTTACTGGGCTTGATATTTTCATCTGAATGTGGTTGGGTATCTCTAGCTGTTTCATAGCATAGCTGTAAGTATTCTTATATCAGTTCACTGAAAACGTGTTTAACCACACTTTCTCTTCTGTTTTTGTCATCAAGGATGACAGTTTTACTCTTCAGCAGCTGTGAACTAGAAACAATCATGTAAATGGACTACATTCAGTTGTATAGGCTCAAAGGATTCCTGTAACAGTTGCCTAGTAAATGAGTAACTTTCCTTTCTGTTCTTTTAAAGACTTTTACAGTAATGCTTTTCTTCAAGGTGTTGTCAGGTCTAAAATAAAAACTTTCTGTTCTGGAAAGCATTCTGCCCTTTGAGTTCCTGAAGTAGTGCATTTTTGTACTTGGGCAGTTGAATTTGTATAGCAAGTATTGTAACCTGCTTACTGTTGCACTAAAAACTTTGTAAATGCTGGTCAAAAACTAGTATTTGAGAACTCCACAGCTCTATTTGATATTGTGGCCTGTTAGTTGAGAATCTCCCAAAAGAGTCATCAGCCTGACATCTCCTGTTTGAAGGAGTCCTAATCCAAGCACTTTGTGAAGAAGTGCAGGACTGCTCCAGGAATTCAAGTCAACTGAAATAACTATGTTGATGGATTAATTTGGTTAAAGACTAAAAGAGGCAAGAAATAAAGCATACCAAAATAAGAAATATCCTGTTCTGCCTAATGTCTTAGCTCCTTCTCTAAACAGGAATAAATCCTCCACAGGTTCTTACAGTAATATTTGCCAATCCTTTATGGATTTCTTGAGCCTTCCAGGGCTGTGAGAAGGTTAATGCAATCAATCCTCCTGTTAACTGAATCATGTCCTGTATGTATTGCATTTATTGATTAAACTTATTTTCTCAAATTTCAAAAGCTGATGGTAGATTCACACTGGTTAGCATTAATTATGCTCTTAATTCTGTTAGGGTTCTATATTTCATGCCTTTCTTTCCTACCACCCAATGAATTTTGAATGGATCCTGCTGGTAAAGGGTAATTGATAGATTCATAGAAATGTTAGTTGGAAAGGATCTCTCACTTGTTTTGTGGGGGGTTTTTTGTGGGGAAGAAGTTGGTTTGATTTTTGAAGCTTGAAAACCTTTGGTGATATAAATTCCACAACATCTCTGGGTAACCTGCTGCACAAAATAATTTCTTCCACTTCCTGACCATAATTTTTGGCTGTTGTCTATAGTTGTATGACCTGCCACTGTGAAGAGCTGTACACTTCCACTTGTAGTTTATCCTGCAAATGTTTCTAGTATGAAGAGTGGTGTTAAATGCTTGTTTAGATATTTGGATGAGTAAATAAGTTCTGCTGTTTTGTTTAGCCTTCACAATATTTTACTTGCTATAAGTTGTACCAGATAAGAGAGAGGAAAAAACCTGTGTGCATCAAATATATGAATGAAGGTATCAGTATAGAGCAAAGGAAAAAGCAACTCTTAGTAGAGTTAGCAGAGCTCTGCTAGGGGTTGGCCCTGCCAGTTTAAGGGCTGCTTGGTAGATTTCAGCTGGTGTGCAGAGGGTGATTTAGTTCCTTTCATTAATTATGGGTTTGAACTGGAATGGAGCAGTGAGGAAATGGCAGAGAATATTCTGGGGTTTGTTGGAGGGGTTTCTGGAGTAAGAGAGGGTATGTTTGTTCAATATAAGTCAAATATATGGATAAAGGAAAAAATGTCACCTCATTTAACAAACATTGTCAAAACACTGCTACAATTTACCTGGAGAGTCCAAATAGTCTTGAAATTGAAGTGTGTCCAAGAGCCAGCATAGGTTTCAGACCTGTAGAAAACTAGCTTGTGTCAGGAGACAAAGTTTATAGCAAGGTAGAAGTAATGGCCTGCAGTGTGTTGGATCTGGTTGTGGTTGTTTACAAGATTTATTGAGACTTCATGTAGTAAGCGAAATCAGCACCGTTGCAATTTCACCCCTGAGATGAAGGGAGCTTTTTTTCTGAAAGGTAATGAAGGTGGTAAGAGAAAGCAAGGTGTGTATATAGTACCCATCTTATATTTAACTTTTATGCCTGAACCACTGTTGTTAAAATCTCTCCTGCCCTTTCTATGTAACTATGATAGGGAAGTTAAAATATCTATTAAAAATGTGAACAGAAGCTTTAACCATGTGTTGTCAAGATTGCTATATTATTGTATGTTAACATTTTCTGTTATGTAAAATACCCACACCCCAGAATCCTCAGCTTCAGCGTTATGTAACCTTCTTCCTTCCTTCCTTCCTTTAGATAACAGTGATCTGATTGCTTGTACAGTCGTTACAAAGGATGGGGGTCAAGTTCAAAGATTCCTGGCTGTGGATATTTACCAGATGAGTTTGGTTGAACCAGATGTTGCCAGACTTGGATGGGGAGTAGTTAAGTTTGCAGGCCTTCTGCAGGTAAGGGAAGTTGTAGTTTGGGTGGGCAGCTTTTCTGATCTGAAAATCTACATTTTATGTTGGATAAATAGTAATACCAGTATTAGCTTATATATTTAAGCTCTGTACCACGCTTCCTTGTTTCTTTGGTCTTTTTTCTGCTTCCTGCCTTTTAAAACAATTCTGATTTTCTGAAGAAGTTTAGGTAGGTAACCAGAGACACAATTGCAGATGGGGTAACTTCCTTAACACATGTTGGGCTGTGCTCCTTTGAGCACTGAAGTCACATCTGGTTAGGATTGTGTTCCAAGCACTTTACTCAAGTAGCACATTAATGAACTCAGAGTTCTGATTTCCCTACACAGGTAGAGAAGATGACAGGTTGTAATTTCGAAATGATCTGTGCTTCTCTAAGGAAGTTTTGCTCATTTGTCTCTTTCTTGCCTTAACCATTTCTTGTTTGTATTTCCTGAAAATTTGCTGTGCTCAAATAACTTAACTCAATCTCTATGAATACTGATTTCTGAAGAAGTAAATCCAAGTTGTACAACTTGCAGAATCTGGTTTGATTTTATATTGCTGGGTTTTTTAACACAGAAACTGTCTTACAGCTTTAATGGAACATTCTCATAGTATTTTCTTTCAATGTTAATATTTAATCTGTAGTTTAGAAAATCTTACTTTGTCTTTAACTACTTGCATTCTGCTTGTCTTTAGGATATGCAGGTGACCGGAGTAGAGGATGACAGCAGAGCCCTGAACATAATAATTCACAAGCCTGCCTCCAGCCCTCACTCGAAGCCCTTCCCCATCCTGCAGGCCACCTTCATCTTTGCGGATCACATTCGCTGCATCATCGCCAAGCAGCGCCTGGCCAAAGGCCGCATCCAGGCTCGGCGCACCAAAATGCAGAGGATAGCAGGTGAGTGCTTGTCCTGACCTCATTCTGGGAGGCAAGACTTGGCTGTCATTGCAAGTCACTCTGTAATGTCAGGCTGAGGCACACTGAGGAGTGGTGGGCCACAGAAAGCTCTAAAACAGAGCTGAGTTTCCAAGGGATAGATTTAGTTTCATATTTAACTTTGAATTTGTAAAGTGGATATGTCACAATTTTATGCCTTGCTTCATGTAAAAAAATTTAAAGCAAGTTTGAGGATATGACTACTTGATGTTAAAAATGCTAGATTGAATGTAATGCAAAGGCATTTATTTTCCATTTTAAAGCCGATTGTCTCTTTAAATGGCTTTCTGCAGTGTTCTTTTGTAACTAATGAATTACTTTATTTCTGCAGGGAAAAACAAAAGGGGCTTTTTATTGTTAATAACTCCTATGTTTTTTTAGTGCAAGGGGCTTCCTGTAATCCTGGGGTTTTTTTCTTCTCCCCTGTATTTTGAGGTTTTCCTAGTGTGAATGTGGTGTGGACAGCAATGTAGAAAAGGTTGCCAGAAGCACTGACTCTTTAGTTTGTCAGTGCATTTGTAACCATAATTAAGAGGCAAATGAAAGCAAGTTATGTTAAAATCTGGTTTAGTCTTAGGTCCTGAGCAAACTATCAGTTTTCTTGTCACCTCTTTTTCCTTTTATGTATTTGAGTAACAAAAACTATCAATTGTGATTAAACATAGCTCTCCTGGATCTTCCTGTTCAGCCTTCAACTGAAGTTATGGGTTTTGGACACAGCTCTGGAGCTGCAGCCCAGCACCTCCCATTTAGATTCTACGACCAGTCCCGGCGTGGGAGCAGTGACCCGACAGTGCAGCGCTCTGTCTTTGCATCTGTTGACAAAGTCCCAGGTAAGATGAGCATTCATTAACAAGCAGTTTTTGCTGTGTGATTTCTGTCTGCAGAAACTGTACTGTAACTTGTATAAGCAGTGAAAAGCTTATTTTGATGTGTTCCTGAACGCACAACTCCAGGATGAGGCTTATGGCAAAATTTACTCTGAGAGAAACAAATAATACCTGGGTGTGTATTCTGGGTATGTTGTGAGCAATTTCCATGGCAGTGTCCCCAGATATCTTAATACCTTGCCTTCCTTACCAATCAAGTTAGTTTAAATCATGCTTTGCATACTCAGTATTTATGCAACACATCTGGATCTTCCTGTTCAGCCTTCAGCTGAAGTTACAGGTTTTGGACACAGCTCTGGAGCTGCAGCCCAGCACCTCCCATTTAGATTCTATGAACAGTCCTGGTCAGTTGTGTGTATTTCCTCCTTTCATTTGGTTATGAATGTTTTCATGCTGGATTGTGAAAACACCTGGAATGCTGTGCACTGCCTCATTTCCCTCAGAGTGAGCAAGACAGAAAAGGACCACAGCTGCTCCTAAAACATTCGCTTGAAACTGAGATTAAAAGAATGATTCTAAATCAATGAGCTCTTTGCTTTTTTATTTCTCTATTGTCTGTTTCACAAATTGACTTCTCTGCAGAAATTCTTTTCCAGATGACATTTTTCCTCTTGGGTTGAGTCATTTTAAAGGGAAATCTCATGCTGCTTGAAAGTACTTAATTGTGCTGTATTATACAAAAGATTTCATTACCACTTGCTGCCAGTCATTTCACAGAACTCAGCATTTCTCTTTAAATGTGATTCAGAATTCAAATGCACAGAATTCAAATTACTTAGAAGGCAGATGTTTTACTGCTTTAAGACTAAATTGGAGCTCAGTTACCTGAGTCCTGGCTGGGGAACAGAAATTATAAAACCATAGGTATTGTCAGTCAGGTGTTTCAAAGACAAGTGGATGTTGTGTGAGGGGGAGTGTTTTCTTTATGTGGCCTGACTTCCATGGAAAAGGTGTGGTTGTAAAGAGTCCAGTGTTACTGTTTCAGCTTTCTCTAAGGAGAGTGCACTTGTGTTCCTAACCAATGACTTCATCTAGTAACTTGAAAGGGAATATTGGGTATGATGCAACATAGTCGTTTGTTCAAGCAACGACATCCTTTATTTGAATCCAGGAAATGTAGGCTTCCACTTGCAGATCCAGAGGGAAAAGTATTTTGAAGCTTTTATTTGATACAAAGTATAAGAAATGAGTCACGCACCTTGAAGTATTTCAAGTACAGCATCTTTGAAATGCATTTAATGACAGGTAGTAATATAATAAAAATGGATTAATATCCTGTTTTTACATCTTTTTTACATTGCAAAACCAGTATCAAATGTGGGTTTCTTATCTTATCTTTGCTGAGGAACGAAAAAGGTTTCCTTGTTCCTAGTGATTTTTATAGGAATCTGTTTGTGCTTATCCCTTAATAAGGCTTGCAATGATTTTTACTTCAAGAAGATAAATTTGTGGCTTTGAAAAAATTACTGAACAAGTTGCAGTTAAATTACTGGCTTCGTGTATTCATTTCTTACTGTTACAGCTCCAACAGGTGTTTGAGTTCTGCAGAGCTTGCACAGTCAATTAATTTGGTTGTACTTTTAAGAATCAAATTGTGCTTTCCTTTTCCCTTGGTGATGATGTCCTTTGTAGATTTAAAGCAGAGCTGGTTTTATGGCAACATTTTTAGAAGACTAATTGCTGCTTTTGTTAGGACTATGTTGACTGTCAGTGCTGTACAATCCAGCATGGTTTTTAAGAAATTAACAATCATATAAATGTTCTCATTCCTCCTGCAAGTTTCAGTGTGTGAACTTTGGTACAGCTATTGAATCAGTTCCCTAATTCCCATTGTCAATGAATTTAGAATTTTCAAGAACACTCATTGCAGTTGTGTGGTTCAGTTTCTCTCACAGTGCCTACATAAAGCTCTGCATATGTCACTAGACAGCCTGCAGTTACCTTCTGTGTTCCCTTATTGTTGTCAAACTGGGCTTCATTTTCCTTCATTGTTCCACAGTGCAAAGTTAAAATCTTGGTGTTTGGGGGAAAGAGGGTGCGGATTGTTATAGCTTGAAACTGGATTTTGTGCAGGACAAGTAAAGGGTGATGAGAATGTCGCAGACCATGCTTCAGAACATCCCTTTGAACACAGTGAAAAGTGCAGGGACATGCTGTGATTATCTCCTGCTGGACTGGACAGTTTTCAGCAGAGAACAACGTAAGCAAAATCCCTCACTTGATCAATTTTATCATCATGAAGTCATGGCTATGAGTATATTCCAAGGTCTATTTTAAGTTACTGACCTTTGCTGGAATGTTAGAGCATTTTAGGGATAGTGTAGCTGGCAGGACTCTTCACCATCTCATGTGTTAGCTATGTATGAAGGTATTGTACTTCTGAAGCAATCTATGTAAATAAAGAACACTGGTTTTAAAGAAACCAGCAGATATGGTAGGGGCCCTGTGAAAAAAGATCTTCTATTGAAAGTAAATAAATAATGACTTCCTCTTCAAGCAAACTCAAGAATTAGTTTCAAGTATCAGCTCTATTCTGAGATTTATATGCCCAGCATGTCTTAAGGGAAATGTTAACGATTTCCAGCAAAAGGCACATCTAAATATTTTAACAAGTGTGGTTGCTTACCTACTAAGTAAATTTATTTTAAAAAGCAAAAGATTTAAAAATCAATAGATTTTGCTTATTATTTTATCCATTGTTGATATCTTAGTAGATGATAATAAGGTTTTGAGAGGAAAAAGTAGGAGAAAAACTTGTTAACATTAGCATGTTAGCAATCAAGTTATAACCATCTTCATTTTAAAGTCTGAAGGGAAAAAATCATCCATAGGTTTGGAACCCTCTGTGTAGTATAAACTAACATTCCTGTCATCGTCAGATGAACCTCCTAATTGTTATTTTGCTTCCTGTAGCTATGATTAATTCTGCTCACATTTTCTTTGCAGGTATTTCCTGTAGGAGTTTCCTGATTAGAATATTTTTTTCTTGGTCAGTAGTTTCCCAGTTAGAGTATTTTGAATGATTTAGGCTTACCTTTCCCTCCTATCTAAATTAGCTTCCGTTAGCACACTTAAAATTCTTTCTTTGCAGTTGTTTGGGGAGAGAAAATATATTGAGGTCATTTTGAAGGAAATGCTCCCGTGTAAGGACATGAATCCATGAATGCTGTTTTGCAGAAGCTTTGGGCTGGCAATCCTGCTAAATCAGACCAGTTTTACCTATGACAGTCATGGGAGACCTTGTTTACTGTTTTCTGCTGTTCTGGTGAGGGTGGAAGGTTTCTTCTCCCTTGGAGTGCAAACTTTGTGGATAAAGAATGCTTCAGATGGGTGTGGCTTGTACCAGCACTGTAAGGGAAGCTAAATATCTTGATGTTAGCTCTTCTGTACCAGTGGCTTTAGGAACTGTTCTTAATTTCATTCACATTAACAGTTGGCTTTGCCTCACTTCTGTAGTCACAAGTCCACTGGCTATTCCTTGTTTCCCCATCTTAACTGGTCTTTCAAGCTATGAACTGTGTATGAGAAATCTACTGTACATTTTCTGTGATTAAAAACTATAGCACTCAGGGCCAGTGACACATGTGGAAGTCTTTCACATTTGAGGTGATTCACTTTGTGGTTAACTTTTTGCAGACTGTCAGGCGTCACTGTGTTTAAACTCAGTTTAACTTACCTAAATGATTGTAGAAGATCAATCAGTTTGGTTTCTGAAATAAAATGCATAGATTTATTTACATGCATAGGATAATTAGCTCCTTACCAAATATTTTGTTTTTCGCTGAAAGCGATCTCTCCTGCCTTGGTAGTGATTTAGTTCTTTCAAGTGATGTTCATCTTGAACGTAACGAATTGAAATTTAACTTGGTAAAAATGACATTTAGATACCTATCTAAAACTATGCTGCAGTGCTACAGAAATTCAGGTGGCATTGTGTTTCTGCAAGTGGTTTTGAGTCTAGTTCTTGGGTAAGCGTGGGAGGTAGAATGTAGGAGGTGGGACTACAGATCAAGTCAGATTATTAGCAGGACAGATGTTTGTGAGCTCTCTTCTGTGCTTTCATCACTGTTGTTTTCACTTGTAGCACAGCCTGTCAGTTTGTTGCTGCTAACAGCATTTTCCTGACTTGGCATATCTACGTTTCAAAGCTTTCAGAGCTTCTTGTAACATGTCCATTTAAGCTGTTTTGGGTGGCTGCGTCCTGTATGGCACCAGCACCTTCCCCATATGGGAGAGGCTCTGAGTGAATCATCCATTCACTGCCATGGGAGATTCCCTATATAAAAGGATAAAGAACTGTGTGGTGTGTTCTCAGTCTTGCCTGATTGTCAGATACTTTCCTTTTCAGTGTTGACTGTTCAGTGAAGGTAGCAACTAGAGTATTGTTAGGTGTTTTGTAGTCCACATTGTGGCTACTTTCAGTAATTCACAGGACTGCCAAAAAACCTACTGCATTAGTACTTTCCCATGGGAGAGAGGGCAGAGAGCTGCAGAAGCAGAAACATGGTGTACCTCACCTGACCTGCAGCCCATGGGGAAGACACTTCTTTTGCTGTAAGAAGTGCATCAACTTCTAAAAAGCTGCTTGCTCTCAAAACCTGAGGAGGTGGCTGTAGGTACGTGCTTATAGAAGGAGAAAGGGATGAATGCAAGGTGGTTAGGAGAGGAAAGGATGCTACACTGCAAAGAAATTGACGTATTAGACTAGAAGCCAGAAAATGACTCATCTAAGAAGTGCTGTCGGACCCTGTATAGATCTTTCCAGTGTTCAGACTGGAAAAAATTTAGTTTGTGACAGGCTGGATGAAATTCAATGCCAGCATTGATGTGATTGATTAAAATTTTCTGAAGTTACGTCAGTAAAAAATGTAGGTCTTCTATCCAAGAGATTTTTTTGTTCACTTTTGCCTTAATTATTTTATTTATCTTATTAAGATCTGTGACCTGTGAACATATTGACTATATCAAAAATTGAAGAGTTTTGATATGTTTTGGCTGTTTGTACAATCTCTAAGTTTTAAAATGCTTTGAATCCCTTAAACTCTCTTTCCTTATTCATTGATCAGCACTTGTAGCCTGTTTTCAATAAGGTACATTCAGACTTTTCTGGTTTCCTGGATGAAGGTGGGAGAGGGCACATCCTCTGGGTCACTACAGGAGGTTGGCATCACCTTGATTCAGGATTTGCTTTTACCCTTCCCAATTTGTTCAACAGCTTAACTCTTTTAGGATGATACTTAACTTCTAAACTTCACTGTCCTATTTTGCAGGCTTTGCTGTAGCCCAGTGCATAAATCAGCACAATCCATCCCCACTCTCGTCACCATCCCCTTCCAGTGGCAGTGGCAGTACAGGGCGCTGTGATTCAGTGACTGCAAGCTCGACATCCACTCCTTCTGCTGCTCAGAGCCCAGCAGGTATTCACTCACCACCTTCAGCCTAGGCACTAAGGGATACAGAGCAGTTCATTGTAAAATTAAGTTGCTGTGTTATTGGATTAAAAGAGTAGGGCTTTATGGTTTTAGATCATATAATCAGCTAAGCCAATTAAAAGTAAATTGTGGTATATATTGTAGTGATCTCTTCAGCTTTCTGGAACACTAAATACTTGGCTTCTTTTGGTAGAGACTTTTAAGTACTGGTGAAATAATGTCCTGCTTCTCTGACTTCTCTCCTAGCACAAACAGTTTAGAATGTTGAGGGGGTTTTTTTGTTAGTGGTTTGTTTTAACTGAAGTATTGCTTTGAATAAATCTGTAATGTAAACTGTTAGCCTTCCACCATAGTGGATAAGTTGATTTCCACATGAAGAATCTTTTTTTGAACTGCGTGACATTAGCTTTTGTGTGTTTATCTGATCCTCAGGTTGATTTGTAACACTGGGCCAAATATGAAATATTTGAACATAAATATTTAGGATGTTAATATTGTAGTTTTTGCAATAATACTCTGGTGGTTGAACACCTCCACATTTCAGGAGGCTGTTTCATTGGTGCAGAAAATGCTGCAATATAAATAGACTGACAGTGTAACTTTCACAAATGCAGGTTGCATGTGTTTGCATTGGTCAATATATTTAGTGGGTATGCTTAAACTGGAACTTCTTGTTGCATTATTCCTCCTTTTTATGTAGCATTTGTAGAAAATCTTGTAACGGTGTCTGAGTACAAATTGTGTGAGGCAAAGCCTCAGGCTGGAGGCCAGACAAGGGTGCATCCTGAAATGCTTTCATGCTAGAAGTGGCCTAGTCCACCTCATTTTGGTTATAAAACAATAGAGGTAACTTGATTCTCAAGACCTTTTCAAGCAAGCCCTCATTTTAATGGTCACTTCTGATGTTGATCATTCCTTGAGAGGGTTGTTTTGGCTGCCCCTTTTAAGAGATGCCATTTTGCCTTTATTTGGAAGGCCCATCTATATCTAAAATTTGTTGCAGTCCTACAGGAAATGATGCAACTTTTTTAGGTATTGAGCATTTTTAGGTTTCACTGAACAGTGTCAGCAGACCAATGTGCATTATATGTTTAAAGTGAGTGTCCCTGCAAGAAATACTGCTGGAAAGGGTAGTGAAAGGGTGCTGATGAAGTTAAGGAACAATAAATATTTAAAGCATTCTAGCAGCCAGACTCTAGACTAAAAAGCATCTTTTACCTTGAGAGACTAACATATAGACAAAATTGTCCTGCAATAT
The DNA here is from genome assembly GCA_034509185.1 of Euphonia xanthogaster. Classification (NCBI taxonomy): domain Eukaryota; kingdom Metazoa; phylum Chordata; class Aves; order Passeriformes; family Fringillidae; genus Euphonia; species Euphonia xanthogaster. The sequence goes on from JAYDZK010000044.1 coordinate 6,174,991, forward strand.
GTGTAATTTCAGAATAAAATTTGGAATGGTTTTTTATATACCATCTGTTCAAAAAATTATTTTCTCTGTTGGCAAGTGATTGCTGTTACCCAGTCTGTCCATGGCCCAGGTAATACGTAGTCATTGCACAGAGAAGTGCTGTCATTTGTCAGAACCCTCAGGCTGGATTGGCACTATAAGAAAACATGAATTTGATGTCATGTTTCTCCTTAGCAGTGTAAGAAGGCTCATGTACTGTGTTCTCTGCTGTATTTGAATCCTCTGTGGTCAGAAAGAGAAATGCAACTACAGGTTCTCACTGAGAGTGTCTAAGAGAAAGCTGTGGTAAAGGAAAGGAAAAGAAAGAATCTGTATTATTTCTGTAGGTATAAGCAACTCAAGCTAGTTTACAAAAATATCAAGCAAGACTATGCTTTGTTTCAGATTGAGGTCTTTCAAGCACACATAATCAGGCTTCTATGAAAAAATGCATAGATCCAGAACATACAATTACTCATCAAGTATCAAAAGATAGTGAATTATTGAAGTATAATCTCAGACAGTAGTTAACAAAATTGCAGTCTGCTTACACAGTATGTTGGCATTTGTGTAAAATAAAATTGTTTGTTTTTCCTGCATTTTAAAAAGCTTGATGACAGGAGGCTGCTCATTGATTTAAAAAAAAAAAAAAAGAAAAACAAACAGCAGTAAACACCAAACTCTTCCCTACCCTCCTCACCCCCAAAAATAAAGATAAAAATAATGAAAAAAACCAAAACCAGAGGAAAAGTATTTTGGAGTGCCTGGTTTCAGTATGCACTTTGCCAGTTAGGTTGCATGAACTGCCCACTTTGACCTTCATTGTGACTTAATCATAAAGTATGTGCAAAATGTCACGTGTCGTGCAGGAAAACTATCTTTGGGTGTGCTTTGATTTTTTTTTTATGTGATGCTCTAGCAAATGTAGCTGTGAGGATCCAGTTTTGGGTCCTACCACTGGGCCCAGTCACCTTCAGCCAAGTCAGAGGAAATGAACCTGACAATGTGCATCAGCTGCTCCATCCCAAATCAGCAACTTGCACTAACCTGCTGCAGGGATGACTTTTGTTCTCCTCAGAGGGCAGTTACAGAGAGGAAGACAGTGACTTTATGTGCATGAGCAGGTATTTTATTGCAGTAGGATAATGCCCAGTTGGTACTGAGGTGCATGCATGTGGCTTAGGGATTTTGCTGGACCATATTTGCTCTGACCTTTAGGACCAAGAATCCCTGCTGTGTATGTGGCTGTTCAAAGGACCAGTGATCAGGTCAGACTAATGTGTTGCTATTAGTGTTGGAAGTGTATTTGGTGCATAGCTGCAGCATATCTTACAGTTTAGTTTCTTCCTAAAAGAATCTCATTAATGCACAGAAACTGTTCCTAAAATCAGACTAAAGCAGTAAGTGTGCATAATTCTTCAAAGCTGCTTCCCGGGTCCGTACCAAACTGCTTAGTGTAGTTGCAGGCAATAATGAACACAAGTAGTGGTTTAAAACCTGTGGCTGATGGTGTCTCAAGGTCCTTATTACAGACTAGTGAGAATTCTGAAATCCCTGGAGCTAGGTCTTTTGGGAGATGTGCATGTAGGAAGGGTTTTCCCCAACCCCCAGAGCTCTTCTGACACTTTTCGCCAATCTCAGTGTCCGTTCAGTAGTGTCGTTCTTGGGATCAGTGTCTCTGCATTAACTGATTGACCAGTTTACTGTGAGTTTGAGTACTCTCCCTTTTGTAGTACTTAGATGTAATTGTGATCTGCAGTAGAAACTTGCCAGGGATGAGGCATGAAAGTGGGGCTCTGTTTGGCTTGTGCAGGTGGCTGTTCTGTGGGCTTGTGCATGAACAGAACTCTGCTGAAGGAGGGGACAGTGCCATGAGCACAGTCTGTGTTACATCAGGTCATACTGACAACTCAGCTGGGGTATGGAAACAACTGTTGGTATTCACCCACTTCTGTGTAAAGCAGTGGTTTTCCCTTAGCTTAACCACTTGAGGACAGTTGAAGCTAAAATGCCTTTCCTCTTCTGCTTCTCAGCAGTGACTTGCATGATGTGAAGTAGCCCCTTTGAGGAGGAAGCAACCAGTCTGTGATGAGCAGCAAGCAGTTACCAAAATCTGTTTTATGTCCCAAGGTAGCCCCTGAATGCTGCTGCCGTCTGTCACATTTGACTCTGTCTCATTTCCCATTCCATTTTGAACACACACACAAATGTGTGTGCCCCTCTCTGCCCCTGCTTCCCTGCTCCCCTGTTTGTTTTGGCACCTGCTCAAGCTGTTGAGCATGAAAAGCATCCTGGGTTGCTCAGGAGCTTCAGACAAGAAGGCCAGACTAGATAAAGGGGAGATGCCTATCTGGACTTCAAGGAAACTACCTCAAATACCTTCCTTAAGAGCAACGTCTTAAACCACACAGCTTTTTATACTGTGAACTTGTGATTATAGTGTCCTAAGCTACAGTCTTATTGACAGATTTAAACTGGCCAGGGTTTGTTATCTTTGAGATGGTACTTGTAAATCTTCACAGAGTTGTCTCAGGAAATATGATTTGAAACACAGACACCAATTTTTACATAAAACACTGATAGATGAGAACAAAATAAAGACAAATTGCATGTTAATTAAGAGAAAATGTTACAACATAGAGGATATATTGGTGATTAAAGAGCAAAAGAGCTTTCAAAAATGTGTCACAGGGAAAAGTCATGTTAGTTCAATGTTTTGTAGAAGTAATTTACTTGTCATCACTCATACCTGCATCAAACAGTCCCACAGCGTTGCATCAGTTGCTTTGTCATGAGTGAAATAATCTCCTATGATTCCCAAGTTCATTGGCTATCCTGCCTAGTAGTTGTCAAGCTGCTTTATGGCACAGATATTTTAAAGGCTGGCAACTCCCCCATTTGCAGTGTTTGGGGATTAAGCTTAGCCCTTTACAAGATTATTGTTCTTTAAAATTGAAGAAGCAGAAATCATCCCTTAAAGAAAGCAGAATGCTTAGCAAGACAGAGAAATCAGTGTCGGGTTCTGCAAGTGCTGCTATCAGGTTGGTTTTTTCTTTGTATTTACTTTTTTTTTTTTAATTATCATGTGCTTTTGAAATACTGCTATGCATAAGGTAAAAATGTTCTTGTTAGGCAGATCTTAATTATTAAGTTTCAGAGCTTAGAATACAGTCATGTCTTGGCTACCCCTGCTGGAACTGTACACTTCTTTCAAGTGCTTATTTTCATATATGCCAAGGATTAGATATAGAAGCTCTCTTACTGTAAGTTAGCAGTCTTCCAGAATTATGAATGTATTAATGTCATCTGTGCTGTATTTTATTACTTTTTAAGCTGTCTTAAGTTTTAAAAAGCAATTGGCTTCAGTACTTAAGAAAATGTTTACATCAGAGCAATAGGTAATGAGGACTTCACAAGGCACTGATCTGTGCCACTTAAGCTGTATTTTTTGCTTCTGGCAGGTATTGATGATAAAAGATCTAAAATAAGTACCAAGAACTGTCCCTTGTTGCAGAGAACATATTGGATTCCAGTCCGTGAAATTAAATTTCCATTCCAAGGAAAGGGTGATTAATCAAGCTTGGAGAGCTTATAAGAGCAGTGCCTGCCTACCTATTGAAACCATCTCTGTCTCTTCCCTCTATAATCAGTAGTGTAAATGTGGTTTGACCTCCTGTTCTGTGAAGTTCTAGTAATTTTCTGACTAGGTGAGGAAGTACTTTTGTTCTTAGAAAGTTTCTTTTCTAGGAACTTTCTATGCACCAAGCATCATCATCTGAACTGCTGTTATCTTTTCAAACCCTATGCTTGGCTTTATCATAAACCAAATGTAAATGCTACTGTTGGGTCTCAGGATAGTAGGGCTGAGTGGTCTGAAGTGTTGTCACCTGCACAGTACTGCACTGCATATAATTCATGGCCAGGGGAAATGAGAATAATTCTGTGTCACCAGAATTTGTGGTAAAGAACATCTCAAAGTTTCTAAAGCAGGTGAGTAGATTGTAATGCAAATAAATACCTGCCAGCCCTCCTTCATGTATGTGCTGTGTGTATTGCCAGACATAGCCCAAACTTACAAACATTTTCAGATAGGAAGCAAAACATTAAATTCATATGAACTCATTTATTTCTAAAGAATGAATACTTCCTGCTTCAGAAGTATTTCCCAAACGTAGAAAGCTCTTGATGTGGTGTCAAATTGTACTCAAGATACCAGCAGTTACGGGTGTGTCCTTGTCACTTATTCTTGTTGCTGCTCTAACATTTATCCTTTGTCTCCATTCCAGTTTCCCTCCCCTGTGTCATTGTTGAAGCCTCTGTATGATTTCTGGCTGTGTTTCCCTCTAGTAAGGTCTGGCAGGAAAGGACGCCGGCGGGTGTTTAGTCTGTCGGAGGCTGACAGTCACGGTGGACACTGGGTTTAGGCCTTCCAGCAGCAGCTGCAGCAGAAACTCCCGCAATACCCACTCAGGCAGGTTCCTCCATAAGCCTTCACAAGCCCATAACAATCAATAGAACATATTTGCTTTCCATGCTGACAGCAGTGACAGTGAGGTAGGAAACTGAAGAAAGCATCATAATATTTGTCTCTATGTTTTGTTTTGGGAGAACTGTGAAGCAATAATGAGCTGTTTCTGAAAGCCTTTTCTGCAGCTTCTCCCATGTCTCTGGGCACTCGTGCCAAAGGTGGAAATTGTGCTATCAAGCCTCCAGCTTCAAAGCAGCCATGTCTTCATTTGCACAGGGCAGCCCTGGCTGTAGTGAAATTTAGTAAACACAGGCTCCTGAATGGACAGTAATGCAGGTCCTTGGCCAGCAGCAAGAAATCTCTTTATGGCACAGGTCAAATGGACAGGCATTCAGCATAAGACTGTCCCTGGACTCTGATGGCACAAGCTTAATATTTCTGTGATCATCAGATTCTGGCAGATGACTTTATGGACTGTTTGATTGTCCTTACCTGAGGAGGTGAGGAGGAGGAGCAGATGCAAAAAAAATATGGAAATACGCTCCAGATGACCTTTGTTATATAATCTGTTTGAACTTGTATCTGATTTTGTTTTCTTTTGTTACTGTCGTGGCATGAAGATACTTTACTCTGCTAATATTCTATAAACACCCTTTTCCATCTTTATAGATTTAATTTGCAACTTTTTGCCTAATGTCTTGTAATTTGTATTTTAGTTATCCTTTCATAGTATGTTGCTGTACAGCTGAGGACACTTCTCTGTGGATGATATTCATTCTTTCCTTTTTCTGTTATTTTCTAACTTCTTTCACAGTAACCCTTCTTAACATAAGTTAATATAACAAGTTGAGTGGTTTGGTTGGGTTTTTTTTGCTGTAATAATAATCTTGGCAGCAGTAAAGAAATGCTGAAAAACATGTAAGGCTGTTGAAGGCTCTGCATCCAAAGAGAGCTAATAGTACCCCAAAGCTTGCAAAATTACACCTTGTTTTCAATGAGTACAATAAGTTTGGAAGGCTGTTTGTTAGACCTCAGTATTAAGATCAAAACCATTTTAAGAAACTGACTTCACTCTCTCTGCTTTTGTTGCAGATTTGGCATATATTTTGTGCCAGAACAGTCTTGCCTAAATACATGGAGGCTGGGGAGAGATAAATAGAAATGCTGTTTTCTAGTATTAGGTGATAACCTTTTGATATTTAAGAGCAGAGCATATCTCAGTTGACTGGTGGTTTTATCCAGGGAAAAATTACAAATTTTCATTCTATCCAAAAGTCAAGCTGCAACAACATGTTGGGAGTTTGGGTTTTTTGAAAGCCAGTTAGTATTTTTATATATAGTATAAAGAGAAGTTCCAGATAATAAGTAGAGAAATTAATCTGTAAACATGCTGGGTATGTGAAATTCCTTAGAAGCAAGAGCTTGGTACCTGTCTTGGTACCTGCTTAAAGACAGACATGAGCTCTAGACAATGTTCAGAACTCTCCCTCCTCTACCCTTTTGTGTGTTGGGATTTGCTTTCTGATCATTTTGGCAGTAGTGCCACCCTGGGTTACAGCAATTTGCCACTGTTCCCTGAAATTCAGTGCCGCAGTGATGGAAGTGAGGCTGGCAGTGACTAAAGACATCCTGAGAGGAGGGAGACTGGCTTCTAGCAATAGTAAATAGCAGCTGGAGGGAAGCAGAGGAGAGCTCTGATCTTGTATTCTCTACAAATGCTGCCTCTGAAATGCTGGGCAGCATGTTCTGCTCACAGTTTTTGATATTTTTATCTTTCTTTTTAATGTTTTTTAAGACTTTTGTATAGAAAGTTTGGACTTGTTAACTCCAGATACTTTTTTTATGAATACTTTTTCCAAATACTTTTTGTTTGTGGCATTAAGAAGGGAGTCACTTCAGCATTAACTTAGAACCTACCTGGAAGGATTTAGGGACCAAAACATCCAGCATAACAAAAGAATAGAATGTCTTTCATCATTTCAGTAAATGCAAGTATTAAGAAAAGACATTGATGTTCTATTGGGAGAGAGGAAGGAATGATTTAAGAAATGAAGTGCGGATTCAGAAGTTAAATAGAAATGTGCTGTATACAACATTCTGAGCAGAATGCCATTGATTGATAATACTTTACTTACCAGAATGCCTCAGGTTTCTGAATCCTGAATTTGGGTGACTATTCATGCTATAGTATAAGATTAAAAAGTTATCTTGGCAAAGAACATTTGATGTCATTTTAAGATTGTTTAGGTTCAAAAAGCAGAAACTCACTGTTCTGTGCATACTGAAATGTTAGTGTTTAGCTTGGAATTCCGAGAAATGAGCCTGTATTTCATTGTTTTAGCAGTTCATTTTCCATGTTGCATCACTTCCTCTGTTACCAGTTGCTACATTCTCACTAAAGCTTCTTGACAGATGAAGAATCTGTAGGGTTACTTTGAATCTGTCCTTATAGTTCAAATATAACCACTGATGTCTCTTTAATAGTAGACTTTTTTTACCATCTATAAATCTTGTTTTTATCAAAGCAAGAAGCTTTAGCCACCAATTCAGCCAAGAGTACATGTGAGTAGTTTCTGGAGTGAGAATACACCATTGTGTGGGTTATCTTACCAGAAAGGTAAAAAAAAAAATCAGTAATTTTAGTGTTATCCACTGATACCTTAATGATACCCATTCCATTCTCTACTTTGCTTTTCCTTTTTTTTTTTTCTTTCCCTTTGTCTTATGTTCATGCTTTCTGTTCTTTTCCAGGACTAATTGGAATCATAATGAAACGGAAATATTTTTAAGGTCACTGTGTATTAGAACCATAACTTAATTCTTAGCTTCTGTATTCACTACATTGCCTTGTAAGCTTTTCTGCAGATTCCTGTACACTTGAACACATGCTGTTTCTTACAAAAACTTTAAAACTGGTCTGTCTTGAAGCTGGATACCTGCTACTTTAATAGCATCTATTACTGTAGTCTGAAAAGAAAAAAACCTGACTTTTCTGGGCATACTTGATCATCTAAGGCTGTATCACCTCATCCTGTCCATTCCCTCTCCATCCTGAGCCAAATGAACAGCTTGCTTGACAGTTCACTAGGATTTTTAGGGGGAAAGGACAGCACAAATAGCTATTAATGTTGGAGGGTTTTTTCATAAAGTAGGAGGTGCAGCAGCATATCAGTTTTCTGTAGCATTTATGCTTTTTCTCAATTTTGAGTGTTGGATGCTCCGTGCTTAGGAGGACAGAACCCCCATGTCTCACAAGGCTGTGTAAAGCAGGCCTCTTGCAGCACCTTTCAGGTGCAGTAAGGAAATGATCCTCCATCCTCTTCTGCCATAATTCTGCTTTCTGTGGTTGAGGTGTTACATAAATGTGAATCTGGAGGATGAATTGAGAGAATGACTTCCAAATTTTTGTAAGAAACAGGCCACCTTTTGGGAAAGCTGCCTGTAGAGTGGTTCTTCAGTTTTTCCTTTTATTTCTAAAGATCTTCCTGGTAAGGGGTAGCGGGTTCATTTTAGATCATACTAAATACTGAAGAGGTTTTCTTTCCCTCAACTTCCTCTCTTTAAGAATATTTCTAATATTGATACATATTCTAATACTAAATGTACATTATTGCCTGGTCCTAATTAGAACATAATCCTATTGGCATTTTAGGCTATGCCTTTATAATATTTTGGTTTATTTCTAATTACTAAAATGTGGATGTGTAAGCGCAGTGCTTCACAGAGCTGCATTTCCTACCCAGTTATTCTTGAACACTCATGAATAATGGTGTATTGTTAGGCTTAATGTGCATACTGACTTGAGTATTGATTGGTCTTGGTGTTCTCTTTTCTCAGATGATGCTTCAGCTCCAGAGCAGCCTCTGACAGCCAGTTCCAGTCAGACGATGTTGACTGATGAAACTCTTTCAGCTGTTTCAAAGTCCAGCAGAAATGCTGTAAAACCCAGTGACACAGAAACAGCCAACCTGTCTCCCAGCCTGATTCCTGCACAGCAGCCCACAATATCCTTACTCACAGATGACAACACAGACACACTGAGCGTGGAGTCGCTCACACTGGTGCCACCAGTGGATCCACACAGCATCCGAACATTCAGCTGCATCCCTCAGGCCTCTTTGCAGTCTGAAGTTGAGGTTGACAAGGTGAAAGAGGTAGAGGAAGAATGTTCTGACTAAAGCCACCATGCAGACTGTAATAAACAGTGAAGGAAGTGCAACCAAATTGTGATTTATTTTTTTTTCCCTCTGGGAGTGCAGATACTTCTGGAAGCCTGAGAGGCCTCAGGTCCACATGAAGGGACCAAGTGGTGACAGAGAATGTCAGCAGTTTTTAGAGCCAACATCGGATACTCAGCATATCTGAACTGGGGAAGAGAGAAAAACCCAAACTTTTGAATCTGGATTGGTTCTTTCCTACCAGTTTCTGTTATACAAGAACATGAACATATTTCAGAGGACCTACTGTCTTTCTAATAGGAACTAATTAATTGCAAAAGGTCTACAGTATTATGGCAAAGTGGAGAGACTTTTGGATACCCAGCTTCATGGTACTGCATTGTTACAGCTCTGAAACGGGAGACATGCCATTGACCAGAAAAAATTATATATTATAGAGCAGAGGTAAAACTTCCATTTGAGACAGGGTGTTTTTTTTCAGTTTAGTGTTTGGTTTGGGGTTTTATTTGTGGAAGAGGGGTTTTGGGGTTTTATTTGGTTTTTTTTGGTTGGTTGTTTTTTTTTATTTAATCCTAATCTTGTTCATCTTTTGGAGGTCTGCACAGTACCAGCAGGCTTGGCCACATTCAGTATTGTCTTTGTAGGACTCCAGACTTAAATAATATGTTTTCCATATGTAATATTTATTTCAAGGTTTGATTTAAAGTTAAAACACAATGCTTGTTCAAATTAACATAAGGAATTTTTGAGACTGCTTTAGTCTTTGCTTAGCTGCCTAGAGAGGAATGTAAAATATTTTAAAAGATTGCTATAGCTTGTTTGTTCACTTCTGACAGTCAAATTGCTACACATCTGAGGAATGGTGATATCCCTGGAACTGAAAGACAACTTCAAGAAGCAGACAGAAGCAGTTTTACTCTAAAGAGGTTTCTCAAATTTTTCATAGTCATGTAGGAAGAAGGTCACCATATCTAACTGATAATTCCTTTGCAAGTCTGATCTTGAAAGGTATTGTTTATTTTTTTTTCCTGTCTGGGATAGTATCACAGTTAAACAACATTAAACATACATAAAAGTGATTCTGAGTTAACATTACTTCCTAGATCCTGACACCAAGTCGACAGAAAAGGGAAAGATGTTTCTTAAAGTTTGGAAGTTTCTTGCAGATTTGATACGTAATTTATCATGAAAGGAATTTAAGATTTTTCATCCATTTCCAAGTAAGTTAATTTAAGTTAATAGTAAAATGAGTAGCTTGTCATTGCTGGTCTGTTCTTAACACTGACTTGGCAATTCCTCAAAGGAGGACTGCTGTTTACTTGGGACTGATTGCAGTCACCACTGCAATCTGTTTCCTCATTCTGTCTCTACTGGCATTGAGTTCTTACCAAATGGGTGAATCTGCCAAGTTTTTACTCGTGTCCCAGTTGCTTATTGTACCTCTTCCTGGCTGTCGTAGGGAATACTTGAAGTGATTTTTCAGTGATATGTGTGTGTTTATATATATATATATATATAT
>JAYDZK010000044.1:6185203-6208267 GCA_034509185.1 Euphonia xanthogaster
TGTATATATATATATATATATATATATATATATATATATGAGATTGATTCACAGGTACCACTTTTCTCACTTTTTTTGTCTTCACATAATAACTGAATCTTTGCCAACTGGGTATATGAGGTGTCTGCTACTGAATGCCAGTAATTTTTTTCTCCCTCTTAACTTTTTCATATAGTTTTGATTTCTAATTTTCTGTGGCTTCTTCTTTATCTCAAATTGAAGTAATACTCTGACCATTCCAGAGTGGCCTAAACTCTAAATGAACTCAGAGTTAGATGTCCTCAGCACCACAGAGGATTTTGTGTGAAAATCTGACATTGCTGGAATAAGAGCCTGCTTTTTGGGTTTTTTGTCTCATGTTTAAGATGAATTTGCACTCATGCAGTCACTGTTGCAGCTAATGTGCATGTACCTAAACAAGCCTAGACACATCAGTAGCAATATGGGTGCAAGAACCACGTGAATTTTTCTTAGCTGCACTGATTGCAGTCTAGACTTTCTCTAAAATGGTGCAGCATTACACTGTAGTCTCAGTAATATTCTGAAGACCATTATAAAAAATGCCTCACTTAATTAGAAAGCATTTTATGTTAGTTATTAACCTTACATTCTTGATCTAGATTACAGAAAATACCACTGTGCAGGCTGAGTTCCCTTAAATAGAATTCATTTTAGACTGGAAAACCTTGTTCTTCATTTATCTCATTTCAAATTCAGTTCTAGCAAGATTAGACACATGCAGAAGGAGTCTTTTCAATGCATGTGCATATGAATAATCTCACCCCTGAGCTGTACTGCACAAGAAATGGGGCAAGGGGAAAGGAAGGTGACTTTGTGCTTTTCATTACCTTTGAGTGGCTTTTAAATCTCATGATCACTTGTCCAGTGAGAGCTTCACAGGAAATGACTTAGACACTGTTATTAGGAAAATACAAGAATAGGTCTGCTGTTAATTTGTGATTACTTCAAGCAATCCAGGAATTCAGTAATTGCCCTGGATTTGAGTGTCATTTCACTAGCAGTAAAATAAACTTTATGCTTGAAGATGTAGGCAAGCTATCAGACAAGCAGGTTAAACTGAGTGTGTAAGGATGAAGCCACTTCCTAAGAGTAAACACTTCACTGCCATGGTGCTGTCACTCTGGGGTAGTCAGTCACTTCTGCACGAGACAGGGAGCTCCAGAATAGCCTCAGGAGCAGTGGCACTGACCACCAGGAGTAGTAGTCCAAAAACCCACACCAAGCTAAACATTCTGCTCTTGTCTCCACTAACCAGCTGAAGTGAAACTTGCTTTTAAAAGAGCATTGCCCTGGCAGGCAGCTGCTGTTGGGGAAAAGAAATGGTTTAGTCCTGTAGTTGAATCAGAGATCTGCATAGGCATCAGCTGGGGGCAGGGAGATTGAGGCCTTTTGCCTCCAAAGTCATTAGTCTCCTTCTTTCAGACAGCCTAATGTAGCCATCTAAATATTTGTTGAAAATTCTCTTCTTAACTGCTACTGTCCTTCTTGAAAGAGTTTTTTGGTGTGTCCCTGCTTCACCACCACTGACCTACCTTAAGAAATCATTCACCTGGGCACTGCTCTTCTATTACCTAGCAATCTTTGGAGTTCTCCTGTGCTTGCCTGCTGTGTTTCTCTTGACCTTTCCCAACATTTGCAGCATGAATTAGAAACAAATAGAATAACTCTTCCCATCTCCTATTGGATTCTGAAAAGCAGAGAGTGATCCAAGCAGGGCTTGCTAGGGTGGGATGTTTTTAGGGGTTGGGAGGGGAGTAGTTCTTGGGGGTTTTTCTGCTGCTCAGTAGTTGAGCAGTAACAAAGACATAGGAGATGCAGTTCTTGACTGAGTCTCAAACAGAGGGTTCTTTCATATGGAAACATATTTTTATATTACATTTGTACAGAATTTTCCCTATTTTGATCTCCCAGCATTTTTAGATTTGCACGTTGCTCAGTTTTGATTTCTTTTGCAAAGTGTTATAAAATATATATTTTGTGTTTGTTAATGTATTATAAATGTAAAGCTAAATTTTGGTTGTCTAATAAATGTGCACTGTGGTGGTATCTGGCTTATTGTTTTGTTAACCTGAATTGATTGGTTCTTAATATGAAAAGGAAAAACTTGTCTTTGTTGGGGCTGTCTTCTTAGCACAAATAAATGTCTGGAGTGCATTTATTTTAAAAGTAAAAATGGCTTAAGCAGGTAATGACTAAGAATACTTGATCACAAAAGTTAAGGTCCAGACTAGTTCACAGGATTCTTTTAAGATCATAATCTGAAGATTCATGAGAATTTTTTTATCTTGTATGGAGACTCATACTAAAGTGAGTTTAAGACACAGTAGTCTGATAGTATTTATGAGAAGATCTCAGGGTTAGTGTTTGGCTGCATTTAAGGACTAACTGTGGCCAAAGTATTTACAATGACCATGAAGATATTTTTATTTTAAAGATTGAGAATAGATTCAAGTGTGCAAATTTATAGACTATTACAATGTCTAGGAGCTTTGTTTTGCCCAGGGACAGCACTAACTATACATTGTTACAACTTCAAGAAACCCTCTGGAAGCATTACACACTTTAGAAGATAATTTTAGGCATCTCCACTTGTAAATAACTGTGTTGGTATTTTTGTTGCCAACTTTTCCCTTCATTTTTAGCTGCTTTCTAAGTTTGATTGTTTTCAGTGCAAAGAGGTAGAAATGTATTTTTCTAGAAGAATGTATGTACCTGGGATTTAAGCACTACAAAAAGCATTTAATGAACATGGACTGTTCTCCTATGAAATATATTTCAGTAAAGTTGTCTGAAATGTAGTTCATTTGAGAAAAAAAGTCCTGAACATGCACTTACATTTACATGGAAAAAAGCCCAAACATGGTGTGAATTGAATTCTGAAATGTCTTTCTACAGGCAATAAGTATTAATTATTTAATGTAAGTTCTGTTAGACATTTGGAGTAAATGTGATATGTTAATTTAAATAACAATGTAACTAAGCATCTGGGAAGGGAGTGGAATTAGAAAATATTGGTGTATGTTTCTGAAATCCAGACTTCTGAGTCTGTATTTGCTGGCATTGAGAATTTGTCGTGGCTATTGAAAACCTGGACAAGAACAAGGAATAGACCTTTCTTTGTAAATGGAACTTGGCAATAAAAATTGTGTTACTAAGAAAACTTCCTTCCCTTTCATGTGCTGCTGCATGCATTTGATGCACAAGGACATCCACAAGCAGTGAAAGGCAAAATTTCCAGAACCTTGCTTTTATTTAGAAGAATGTTGTGCATATGGGACTGTTAGGCATTTTCATCTTTAAGTCAGGGTAATTTGCACTGTGTCTGCAGTAAAGGCATAGCAGGAGGGGGAGCAGAAACAGGCCTGGAAGGGTGATGGAAGGTAGATGAGACCAAGGGCAGATGTCAGAGGGCCTGAGCAACGTTTAAAATATCTGTGAACCACTTTGAAAGTGCCTGTCATGTGTGATTTCTTCCTCAAATATATGCTTTCACCCTCTGCCTCTTTTTCTGGTGCATGTTGCCAGTTCAGTATATGGATTAAATCCAAGCAAGTTATTAGTTAGGTTCTTGTTAATTAGCTTCCACATCTATAGGAATTCATCACAGTAAATATACATTCCTTGGGAAATGTTATTTCTCAAAATAGTCATTGCTCCAGAAGCTTTCTTACGAAGAAATTCAATTACATTGTACCATCAAATAAGCAAGCTAGGTATCAGAGATGGGGGACAGCACTGTGATTTACTCTAAGATGCAAATATTAAATCATGGTGTATTGTGGAGAATGAGCTACAATCTGCTCCTGGCAGCCAAACCTCCTGAATTTTGCCAGTAATACTGCTTTAAGGATGCCAATTTGTGGCCAGGAAGGTCCCTTCCTTCATGTTTGAAACTTTGTGGTTCTGTATCCTGATGCTTCAGAACTTTTGCAGCCTTTTGTCATTTTCCCTGTGTCTCTGTAGTAAACCTTTCTAGACTCTAAACCTCTAGTCTAGAGTCAGATTGAGCCTCTTGACCTGAGTTAATAATGATCAGAGAGGAAATGAAAGCACAGCCTCCAAACCTCTTCTCATGCTGACTGGGTTGAAAATTACCTGGACAGAAATGCACTGCTGCATTAGTCCACTCTTTTCTCAGTCCCCAGAAACATCTAAGTGTAGCAACTTGAAGAGTCCTATAGTGGGTAAATCCACATCTTTATCAGCAAGATAACTTCAGCATAGTTATAAAAATAAGTGAAACTCTGTCAATACACGTGTCTTGGTCAAAGTAACTCCTGTCGAAGTAAAGATACAGCATTTGGAGATTCTCTTTGTTCTTTGACACTTAACCTTTATTTCCATGTCAAGGAGGGAGTTCTTTGTGACTTCATGGATGCAGCTGTTGGGGTAGAAGAAACAACATTTTTATTCTGCTGTGTTGGAGTTTATGTGAAGACAAAAGCTGTCTTGGTACTTTCTGGTGATCTTGAATATGTGCTGCATACATCTGGGAATGAGAGATGGCTGTTTATATGAGTGTGTTTCCTGAAAATTTGATTGATTTTTAAACTCATATGTTTAATCTCTCAAGGAGAAAAAGAGGGAGTTGCAGCACCCGGAGTTGCAAATTTCCAGTAGAAAAATTGGAAGAAAGGTTTCAGACAAATGTTCACACACAGTTAAGGCAGTTGAGCTGATGGGGAGTAAGGCATTCTGGTTGGGTGGTGCTCAGTTGTGTGTCTGTGTAGGGGGATAGAATATAAGAAACTAAAGATAGTGTAGAAAGTAATGTCACCCCTAAGGAGTTGCAGCTGGGCCAGTTATCAAAGATTGGGAACAGGCCTGACTCTAACCGACCCCAGCTGTAACCAAAGAGAGCAAGAGTGCTATAAAAGAGTGGGGTGGCTGGTTGGGAAGGGAGCTGGAGTCAGTTGGCTGCTTTGTGAAGAAGAAAGGTCAGTGCTCAGAGGAGCAGCCCACGGGAAACACCAAGAAGGTATGAAACTTTTGTGATAAGGAGACAACAGTATGGAACCCCTGCAATAAGGTGACAACATGTCTGCTTTTAGCAGAAGGATTTTACCATCAGCTTATTTGCAAATGTGTCTTAAAATTATTACTGATGTTCAATGCCTGTTCTCTAGTGGATTTTATAAGGTGAAGTTTTTGATTATTAAGTGCCTTATTATTCAGACTTGAGATTTTCTGAAGTTTAAAGTTGCATGTCCTCAGACACTCAAGTCTACAAAGCTGAGAAATGTTATGCTTGTTGAGTGGAAAATACTGATCTCAGCATTCCATTCTCACTGTCTTGTCCCCAAATGAAGGTTTATATTTCACATAGGCCACAGCATTTTTTTTTTTTTTTTTTGGCCTGTTTGGATGACTGCTAAGGACAGATGAATTCTTGGTCTCCATTTCTTAGTTCCAAAACATTTTTCTCAGCTTTAGTATGGAATAAACATTGTGACAGTGGATGGGAAAACAAGCTGTTATTTTACTACAGAAACAAATTTTGTCTTTTGGTTAATTGAATGAAGACATCTTTGTGTAAATTTGTCCTCATTTAGGGGTCATTTATTTGAAGCAGTTTTAAGCAGCTGCTTGAAACTCCATTGTTGATGGACCAGTGCTTTGAGAAGAAAGAGAGCCAGACTGGGTCACCACTACAGAGGTGCTCAGAGCTGTCTCTGCCTCAGCAGCCAGAGCTACCAGAGATAGAAGAAGGAGTTTCTGAAGGAGGAGAGAGGCAGATAAACCATAATGTCTTAAGAAAAAGAATTTCTAGTCTGCAGAGAGAGATGGGGTCTGCAAAGGAGGAAAGTAGTCTCGCTCTTTCTAAGAGCTAATTTGAGGGACAAGAGAGAAGAAACATGATTTTATAGTACCTTATATGAAATCATGACCTCTGTTCAGGATATCAGTTACTTACCTGATACTACAAAAGCTCATCACCTGTAAGAATATCAGATACAGCTGTCCATAGCCACACCTGTGTTTAAGTCTTACTCTTTCTCCACCACCATATTATCCTATGCAAACCCAGTTGCTGATGTGAGAGGGGCGTAGCTAATTCCAGAATTCTTGGGAACAAGACGTGAGCAGCTTTGCTTTGCTACTTCTCCACTGTGCAGTTCACTTGAATTTGCTTATCACAGTTTATCAGCTTCAAGGCTTTCCTGCGAAGGTGGAGTTGGTAACCACTGTCTGTCAGATACCTCGTCATTCTTACGTAGCTCCTGAAGTGCTTTGGAGGGAGATAGGTTAGATAGGATAGGATAGATAGCTTTGCTCAGCTCACTAAATTTTGGTGAAAAGAGGTCTTGCAAGCCTCTTAGAGAGTTTCTGAGCAGATCTTCAGATGAGATGTTTTGTGAGGGAGGGATACTTCTCAAATTTTGTCAAACCACAGATCTCTTTGAAGGACAGTCTTGGAGCTAAGCTTCCTCTTGTTTTGTCTGAATGTGCAGGGAAAGCCAGACCTGTTACAGGAAATGAGAGGTGCCTTTTCCCTCGCTCTGCTTAGATCAGCTCACACTGCACAGTGTGTCTGAGGCTGGTATCAGCAGGCTTCACCAGGACTTCAGCTTAACAGGACGTTGGACAGGTCCTTCCTGTTCCTGAGTTCACCCTTTTTAAACAGATTAGTGGTGTACTTCAGGAGCCTAATTCATGTTTGTCAAGTGCTTTGATGTTGATGTTAAGCATTAATCTCTTTATCACCTTGTCATAAAGAAATGTCATTAAAAGCATCATTCCAGTCTTACTCCTTGCTCCAGTTAACATAGTTCCTGCTGAATACCTGTAATTTTCAAAGCAAATGCTTTTTGATTTTTTGTTTGCACTATATCTGTGTCATCTGAACAACTTAAAAGCTATAAGAAAGAAAGTCTTTCTTCTAGCTTCTAGGAATGTTTGATTTAAGATTTGATGTGAATATGCAGTGGTTTGCTATTGTCCAGAATGATTAGTTCACAAGAATGGGTTTGTCTGCAAAGAAGCCTGGTTTCTTTTAAATTTAGAAAAAAAAAAAAAAGGGAAGGGAAAAAAGTCAGTGTATTTAAATCTTTTCAATGTTTTCTGCTTCATAACAATGATAGTAAGGAAATTATTAACTCTCTTAGAAATCAAATTGAATGTGTAAGTCAGTCTTAGAATGTTGAAACTGTTTTAAGCATCTTTTTATATGTAGGCTAAAAGAAATGTGAGACTTAGAGAAAGAAATTGCTAAGCACAGCAAGAAAGTGAAGAGTTTGCCTTCAATTTAACCATAGCAATATGATGTACAGACCACCTCTGTAAAAGTCTCAGGTATTAGTAGCACAGTTATCTGGAAAAAAAATGCAAGAGTGGCATCATTTAAGACATGACAGTAAAATGCCAAGTCACTAAAAAGGAACACTTTTCATCTGCTTCAGTGGCAGCCTGGTGTCTTTTCTGAAACTGATAGGAAGTGTAATCTGAAATAATGTGGAGGGGTTAGTGTAGGTGAGTAGACGTTCCCTTTTGTCATCTCTGAGCTGGGACATCACAAACCTTTCTCCTTTGCTCTGTTAGAGGGAAGTGTTAGGTGTTAGTAGTCATGAAGAAATCCTTAACTGCTTGAGTTAACAGTTACCTTGTTTTCAGTGGTGTAACTGTGAGCCTGAGAACCTCCAACAAAGGTCAAATACAATAAAGAACTGTTTATCAGAATAATTCAGCAATCCCAGTTGGGCTGTCTCTTGCACAGAGGATCTGTCAAAGACCAGAGGAAGATTGGTTTTGGTACAGTTTTTCACGTGGAGCCTGTATGTTAGTAAAAGATTTATCAGGAACTAGCTGAGAACAACTGGAATGGGAATAGAAAGTATTTCTTTCTGTATGCAGGAATTATCTATTTCTTTCTGCATACATAAAGAAAGTATATTTCTTTCTGTATGCAGAAAGAAATAGATAATTCCTTCTGAAGCTTTCTAGATATCCCAAAATGAAGAACCAGAAGTGGCCAGTAGTGTGGGTCCTATAAGGCACTACAACAATGAGACCTAGCCAAGACTCACTCATTAAGTATTTCTTATAACAGTAAATTAAATATTACCTGAGTGAATGAAGAGAATGTATCTGAGGGAAGCCAGTCTGTTGATTTCTCAGTATTTTCAAGAAAACAAATACAGAAGTCACTGCAACCTGGTGCTAGAATGTACCCTTGGTAGGATTTCCTCAGCTCCCTAGTTGATGATACACCATTCATTCTGGAAACTGAAAGTTCTGAGTAGTCCTGTGACTACCCTTGTTAATGTGAAACACTGAATGATATATATTTTTTCATTACTTACTGACTCTGAGTTGGGTAACCAGAAGTTGATTCAAGAACTCCTCATTCCCCACCATGGTATGTCACAGATATCCCTGCTCACACTGAAAATGCAACCAAAAACCAGATGTGAATTGAGTCAAACCCTGTTACAATGAGTTTACAGTGTGTAGGGCAGGTGTGTGACTTGTGCGAGGCAGTGGCCCTGTTTCTCTGTTAGAGAGAAGAAAAGCCTCTCACACACTGATGGCTCAGAATGTACCTGGAGTCTGTGGATGACTCAAGAACTGAACACAAAGCCTTCACTGATGACTGGTTTGAATTTCCAGTGGCAAGAGAGATTATACGTAGTATCTGATCTTAAAATACATCTTCTAGACAAGATCTTTTTACTAGTATGTATGAGGAGACTTTTCCATGTAATGCTAGTCCTCAGAATAATATGATGACTAAAGAGATGTTTTAAGAAAAGTAATAGGACAAGCCCAGAATGATTGTTCAGCTAGTCTGGATGATAATCATCTGGAATATTGCCTCAGCTGTCAACAAGAACTGACAAAAGAGCAGTTTTGCATGGTTTGGTTACATGTGAACTATCTAAACCAACAAATTATTGGGGACATTAAATTAAGAAAACTCCAATTTCAAGTTTTTGGTAAGAGAAAATGGGAAAAAATAGATTTCAGGTTTTTTTAATGGGAATATTTAATTCAAAAGTGCATTAACAAATTTCCATTCAAGCCTTCCTTAGCCAGAATTACTAGAAATCTTGCAAGAAGTTATCTCTTCTGCCCAAGCAAGCACAGACACAAGGTGTCTTTCAGAGTTCAGTAGGATGGCTTTTCCTCTGAAGAGCTATTTCAGGGGAAAGGCCGCAGTCACACAGATTTAGTGCTGACTGGGGATTTGTCAGTGTTAGCTCTTGTCATTCTGCTTTACCCAAGGAGCTGTGATGTTTCTGAATTGCTTCTGGATTAAGGAAACAATAGGAAAGAAAGAAAACCACAGTATTTGTCAACTCTCAGAAATAAAGTTCCTCAAATGGGCAATTTTCAGACGTTGCAGTGCAAATACTCCGCCTTTGTGTTTGAGATGCGCCTCAGGCTGGAGTTCCAGGGCAGTTATTAATTTACCTCTGTGATGGTTTTTGTTGTTTTGGTTTGGCTTGTTTTTTCTCATTGTAAGAAAGAGAATTTAACAACATAATCTCTCCCACCTGAAAGCAGAAAGCTGTGACAAGTATGAGCTGGTCCTTGTAAAGACACTCCTGTGCTCTGTGGTTTGATCTGCAGCTGTATCCAGCTTCAGTCTGCCAGGAAAAGGAAACTTGCACCTCTTCACTCGGACACTTTGTCAGAGTGAGCCAGTGTTTGGCCCACAGTGTGGAGTGTTTATTTTTGAGCAATTCCAAATCTGTGCACAGGAACATTCCCTTGTAAGATGGTTTATTTTCAGGTGGTAGATCCAGTACACTTCTGTATGGTGAACCCAGAGGCTCTCTAGGAAGTCTAAGCTGACAGGCAAATGGGAGCAGCTGCTCCTTGTTTTCTTAGCTTTCCTCCATTCCAGGAGGCTTGGGAGGGTGGATTCTCATCTCAGTGTGCAATGTGGAATCCTATTCTTTATATTAAAACAGGCAGTGAAGAAAGATTCCTGCTTTATTCTCTAATTCAGCCTGGTTGAGCCAAGACAGCAAACCAAAGTGTGGATGTGCAAGGCATAAAATAAGTGATGGGCCCTCAATGAACTTTGCAATTTTGGAGCAAGCAAACAGCTTGTTGCTCCCTGCTGCTCCCAGAGTCAGTCTGGAACACGTGGCAGTGGGAGGGTGGCTGGGAGCTCTGCTCTCTGAACAGTGTGCAGTGGCTGGCTTGTAAAATGAGAGGAAATCTCTCCCTGTGCAAGAGTTACCACAGGGCTGAGCAGCATTGCAGCAAGGAAGAGGCATCCTGAATTGTACTACCTACCCTGCCAGGGAACTCCTGGACGTTTCTACCACCTCTTAGGCTTTGGTTCTGCAGTTTCCAAGCTCTGTGGCTGCCAGATAATCTTGGTTATAGCTTCACTGATTACAGTACCTAAGTTTGTACTTTGCACTTTCATTCACAGGACCTAAGTATGTAAAGTATTTTGCTGTCTCTTTTCCTTCACTGAAGATTTGTTGCCTGCCACGGAGCAGCATATTTGGACTGGTCCAGCCATACTGGAACTGCAGAACCACATTCCTGATTCCATGGTTTGGTTGCTGGCTTCCAGAGTTAGATCCAGGTGTAAGATTTTTGTGGGAATGTTAATTTGAACAGTTTTATTAATAGATATGATTTATTTCTGTTTATATTAGTGCACTAACTTGAAGAGCACTTATATTTTTGTCTAGGGGGTTGTGTGTCATTTGGTGCTTGCAGGAAAATCTGCACAGCTGCTTCCAGTAAAAATGGAAGCAGGGTTTTTTTAGGAAGTAGATGAATTAGGATGAGCATCAGTACATGTATGCGTATGGACTCAGGAATATTCACTTTGTATCTCTGACTCCATGTTAATTCAACAAGAGCTGAAGTAGAAAGCCAAGAGAGGAAGTGGAGCATTACCTGGTGCAGGTGTTTGGTACAGAACACCACTGGCCTGGTTCTGGTTCTCACTGCAGAATGGAGACCTGTGGGACTGATCTGGGAGCCTGTTCGGCCTGCACAGCCACTCTGGAGTCTCCTTGGTTTCCCTTGTGCTGCTCCAGCTCCTCTAGGATGTGGTTAATTCTCCAGTGTTGCAGTGCGGCTGCAGGGCAATTACTGTTTGTGTGAAACTGGAGAGAAATGGGTGGTTAAGTCTGCCTCAGATGTAATTAAGTCTGAAATGTCTCAGTGGTCGCATTAGAAACACTAATTTTAAGCTCTCTTATTGGTCTAGACCATAGCCATTTGTTATATAAAGAGGCAAAGGATTTTTTTTTTTTTTTGGCCTTCAAATGATTTTCTGTGGGAACATGAAAAAAACCAGAGTTCTTCAAAGCATCAAGACAGTAATACCCACTACAGACTCCTTGGCCTGCCAAAATAAATTAGTTAAGAAACCTCAAACCATTTTTTTTCAATGGAAAAAATATCTGAACAAATATCCTTTTTAGTCAATTGGTGAAACAAGCCATGCCTGCAAACTCATCCTATGGGTGACTATTTCACTCTCTGTGGTCCACAGCTGGAATTTTAATGTCAAGTTAGTCATGCAAAAGCTTAAATTGCTTGCTCTCAGGACTGTATCATTCAAATATATTTTTCCATGCAGAAAATGGTCTAAGAAGTCATTTGCTTCTGCTTTTATCCTGTAAATTTCTATGTCCTTGTTTGTATTGATCCAGTTCATTTTGGGTTGCATGTCTTGCAACCGGTTTTGATTAAATGAGATGGATTTGAAAGAACAAAAACATAAAATATACTAGATGGGGAAAAAAGGTAGAAGTAGCTAATATGAAATTGTTGATAGGAGTATTTTTGCCATATTTGGTCCACTAGTGTGAACAAATTAAACAACATAAACAAATTTAGGTAAAGTAGGTGAAACTGTGTCCAGAACCAAAATACCATAATTTCTGTGTTTTGAAGGAGGACCAGAGCAGGGGGAAGTCTGACTGATGTATTCCTGGCCTTTGGGCACAGTGCCTATGTGTCAGGAATTTGCTGGCTCCTGGGAGTGTTTGAGGATTCCTCAGCTGGGAAGCAGTCCTTGACAGACTGCAGGAGACCTGCGGGTAAAGAGACCATTTCTGAGAAACGGAAACTGAGCTCCTCCCTTCCACTGGCACGGCAGAATGAAAAGTGAAACTACCACTGTCCTTTCAGGGATTTCAACAAAGATGACACAGAACAGCAGTTTGAGGTGTTACCCGAGTTGGACCTCAGATCTGGCTCAACTTTCACAGCTGGTTATTTAATTCTTCCACCTCTGGCTGCCTGCTAATGCACCAGGTGAGGACTCTGAATACAGGCATCAACAGGTGGTAAAAAACCTGTCTGCAGCTGGGCTCTTGCATGCCCACCACTGAAATAGGCGAGGCTTTTCAAAGTTAGCTCAGTTCAAAATTGGGGCTTTTCTTAAACCACCTATGAAAAGGTATTAAAACATATATTCCTTTTTAAAGTGGTGTTTGAATTGCCTACCAACTAGACAGAGGCCTTTTAACCTGGATGGGCTAGGCTGATGCAATTAAGTAGTCTGATTTCCCCTGCCTTGCAGCCTTTGCAAAAGTTACTTTCACTTTTGCATTACTGTACATCCTGATGTGGAGATACCAAAATGTCCATTTAACACATGTTACAGAAGTAAACAGAATTTACTGTTAAAATATACAGAGTTGAGTTGAAATAAACAGAGTTGAGTTAATAATAGTCCAGCTAAAAGACAGCCCTACAAGGTATCTGTGAGCCCATGTCTGTAATGTTGCAGATACCTTTGAGAGATTAATCACTCAGGTGGTGGCAGCTTCTGGTTCCCTTCTCTGTCAAAATGGAATAAACTACTGAATATACTTCTAAGAAGACAGCACTACCAAAAAAGAGTGAGATAGCAAGTAAAATGAATGATAAATAAGTGGAAAGGTGTAAGGGCCCAATCAATACAGCAAAAGTCAGGAGCTGTGTCTACAAAGCTGTCCCTGGAGTTATTAATTTCCACAGTGTTCTGCACACCTGTGCCATTGCTTTTCCTGTAGTTCCTCTGTGGATCCCACACAGTTCCTCAAACTTCTGCCAAGTTTGGGTGACAGGACAGGTGGTGGGGCTTGGTTTGTTTTCTCCTCAGCCTGTATTCACAGGGTTAACTCCCTGAATTTGGCACAGTAGAAGCAAAGACTTCATGGAAGAAAGTTTGAGGAATGAGTGATTTTAATTGGAAACTAGATTGATTGATTGCAAGGAAAATTATTTAGGGTTGTTTTTCTGGAATTTTTCCTACAAATGCCTGCCATCAGATGACTGCATGAGCACTCAGGTGATAAGTCAAATTAAAGACATGTCTTCAGTGTAACCTCCAGAAGCTGAGAGAAGAGCATTTCTAGCTCTTGAGAGGGTTTAGATAATAAGTATCTGAGGAATCTAGCAAACAGATATATTGATACTCACTCAGTATCATCCCCCTTTGCATCAGCACTCAGCTTTTTTGGAAAGTGAAATAGCAAAGCAAAGGAAGCCAACTAAAGTCTGAAGCCAGAACAACAACTGTTGAAGCTTTTCAGAAAACAGCCCTTTGATATCTCTCGCATCCCTGAGTTGTCCTCTGCAGCTTTTCTTACTGATCACCATCTTACTTTAGCTGCTTGGTCTCCTGTGCTCTCGCTTCCACCCTCTGTTTAGCTAATGCATTGACATGGTTTCACAGAAAGGATTCAATCCTAAAGCCAGGAAGTGCTTGGAGCACGTGGGTGCTGTCACATGGATACAGACCTGCTTGTCTTGTGCCCCTTCCCCAGCCCAAGGCTGTTCT
This sequence comes from Euphonia xanthogaster, assembly GCA_034509185.1. NCBI lineage: Eukaryota > Metazoa > Chordata > Aves > Passeriformes > Fringillidae > Euphonia > Euphonia xanthogaster. Next base: position 6,198,975 of record JAYDZK010000044.1, read on the forward strand.
GCCTGCTTGGGTGGGACACTGCTGGTACAGCAGCTGCACTGACCTGTGATGGTTTGGGGCCTTGGGCCTGCTCCAAGAAACAGGGCTCTGAGTGATCAGGTGAGAAGGGGTAGCATGGAATGGAGAAGAATGGAACTTTCATTTCTCTTTGGAGTTTTGCAGGTTTGTGGGTGTGAGTTGACAATGCTCTGGAGTGGTAATGCAGGAAAGGGAGAGGACAGAGTGAGGGAACTGTGGACTTCAGGGCAAACAAGGGAGGAAGCAGAACAGCAGGATTTAAAAATACAATGTCTTACTGTTATATGGCAGCCAGGATGTGCAGATTAGTATTGGAAGCATCGTCCTGTATGATCAGTGTGCCCAGAAAAGAGGGGAACAGGTATTTATGCATGCCCAACACACACTCTTTGAGTCAATTCTCTCAGTTTGTTTTCTAGTCACTGAAGATAGGTCACAGCATTCTTGGGGGAGTAACATGCATGACATGTACAGCTTTCATCACTGAAGGGAAAGGCTTAATAGCAGTGGGAATAGTTAAACATATTAAATTCCCTTCTAGGAGTAGAGTTCATTCAGCTTCTTACCCAGAAAAAGTTCATTTATGGTGTTTGCTCAGGCAGGCACCCCTGAGTGCACAGTTTCAGCTGACCTGTGTAACCAATTATGTGCCATTCTCTGACAGCGTTTGTTCTTTATCAGCCCATTAAGTGTGGGCTTTCAGCCAGTGAAAACAATGGATATTTGGCAAAGGATTTATAATTAGTAAATGTTGTGGCAGAATAATGGAATCTGAGGTCTCAGAAATAATCAAGTGTATCTGTTTCCAGCCAATAATCCCATGGAGACAACAAAATGGAAAGTGAAGAATACCAGACTGAAGGAGGTAGTATGCAGTGTTTGGATTTACTGCAGACTACCCAGACTCTTTCCAGAGTTTGGTAGTGCCTGAAGACCTTGCAGAGAAGGATGTTCTCTCCCCCTCCCTTGCCTGTGTTTAACAGGCATTGCCAAGCCATCTTGCCTGTACCATTTGTTCCTTCCCAGTGCAGAACACTTTTGTGTTTTGACAAGAGGTCACTTAGGGAACACACTTTCATAGTCTTGAAATAGTTTGATATTGAGGACACAGTCACATTGCTGAGAAGAGAGGCTGACAGAGGCTTGAAGTACACTTTCTCTAGGTGTGTCTGAGCAGATTTCTACTCAGCGTCACCATTTATAAAGTGGGAATCTCCTTCATTTATTTTGGCTGATGATCTAGGATGTTTGTAGCCCTCAGCCACTTTCTGCTCTCAGGCAGGAGCATCAGGACATGGTTGCTTTCTGTCAACCGTATTTTTGTTTTCCTCTCTTGGCATGCATTTGACACGCGTAATTTGGCATCTTCCGTGTCTTACAGCTTGTTTCCTAAGAACTGGCTTCCAAGCTTTTGACGTTTTCTGGCTAGGTGTCATTTTCCCATAGCAGAGATTCTTCTCCCCTCACGTCAGTGTCCATTTGGTGTTGAGAGCCAGCCTGTACATCTCAGATGAAAAGCTTTTCTGCACTCAAACTGGTGAGTCTAAAGATAAAATGTTCCAGTGGTTCAGGTTATTACTGCCAAGTGGGTTGGCAGTGTTTGAGATTTTTTTTTATACTTTTTCTAGTATGTTGCAGAGGACTGAGGTGAGGACTTTGTGAACTTGTTTACTACCAAATAGTGCTCATGTGACTGTGGTGAGGGAAATAATCTGTCTGAACTCTAACTGGAAGAAATAAAGTTCCAAAATACTTAATTTCTTCTTTCTTTGCCAGACATTTTTGTTACAAAGCCACATGAGCTTTACTGCTGGCACAAGCGAGAGGTGGGGAGGGAGGGACAGGCAGAAGACGACAGCATCCAGTCTGAAATTCACTCAAACCTCCATGAAATCTTACTCAAAGCTCTCAGGATATCCCAGGTCAAGTGCCAGGCATGTGCTTTCCCTGAGCTACAGACTTTGCTGCTACTGCTCTCCGCTGCCTTCTTACCTCTATAATAAAGCCAGTCATTCACTCTGTGACTCCTTCATCTGTGTCCAGTTCAAAGGAACCCCTTCAGAAATATGATTTAGCCCTTGTCAGGAGTTGGTATGTGCAGCAGTACTGTGGGCTGTAGCTTCCTTTTGGTTTTATCTATTATACAAATATTTGTATAGAAAGGAGCAGGTAATCCTGTTCTTAGTCTGAAGTGCTGAGTGAAAGGTGCTGAGCAGATCTGTGGGATTTGCACTGAGGGATCAAATCTGTATTTGCAAGCACTCCTTAATGCCATGATCACAGTTTCCTTTCTATTTAAAATGAGGGCTCAGAACATATGAAATAAATTTCTTCTAAATGCCTGGAAGGGGGACTGAGAAAAGCAAAACATCTTATTTTTGAATCACTGTATCCAGCATCGGAGCCAGCAGAGTCTATATTCTTCTGCTCTTTCTGGTTTGTTTCCTTCTTTGGAGCATGAGGGATGGTCTGGGGAGGGAAGACACTGGCTCAGTACATAAAGCCTTTGTGGTCCAGGGGCTCAGTTCCAAGTGCAAAAATCATCTGTTCTCAAATGCTCATTTCTGCACTAACATAAGAGATGTGACTGGGCTGTGCAGCTACATTCAGGCTTTTGCCTCTGTAGTCTGAGCAGTGTCCCTGGGTGTGTTGGCCACAGAGCACAGGCCCAGGGCATTTGAAGTGTGCTGGGTTACAGAGCACCCCTATGCCATGCTGTACATCGGCACTGGAGATGTCTGGCAGGTCATAACGAGTTTTTTTGCAAAACTAAATGCAGGGGTGGCAATATCAGTAATGCATGTGCTACTGATTAGAGGCCAGGCTTTTACCACTGTGCCCATAAATCACACTTAGTCCTCTTTTTGTTCCAAGTGGGATGAAGCTCTTCCCCCGGTGAATACGTGGCCCCATGCTAGGTGTTCTGAACTGTATTTTATTTCCAGGATCTGCTGGTTTATTTCCAGGACTCGTGGCAGACTGGCACACACAGTGGGAAGGCAGTGTTGGACAAAAAGGAATTGCAGAGTTTTTCAGCAGAGTAGTTTCAGTACTGGCCCTTGGGCAGCCTCAGTACAAACCATATCCACGGAAATTTGCCAGACTGACTTTGCTGCAGCTGAACTGATCTCAGCGTTGGAGGCTTTTTTGTCCAACCCTCTTTTCTCCCTCAGCACCAAGCAATGCTGCTTCTATGCAGGAGTTTTTCCCAAAACTGAGGGGAGATTTCTTTTTCCAAGTGTGTTCTTCCTTACCCACTGATTAATTTAAGGTGTACCTGAAGTGCTTCAGCTGTACCTGTGCTGCTGAAGTGTCTTACAGCAGCTTTGGGATGGGAAGCCATGTGAGCTCTTTTGCAGCTGTTCGGAGCTGTGCCAGTGTTCTAGTAAATGCCCCAGGTGGTGTTGGACCCTGAGATAAGGTAGCTCAGTGGAGTCAGGTGACATTTTATGAGACTGTTTCACTTTCAGATTCTTGGATTTATTGCTTTTCCCCGATGCAGTGAATGCATCTGGGAAATTGAAATATAACTTTTATTCTCCAGTTTTGAAACAGAAGTAGTAATCCTAAATTTTTCAGTTTAGTTTAAATAAATAAAAACTTGCTTTCATGAAAGATAAAGATGGACCTCTTCTGAGTTCAGCATGCACATTGTATTTAGCTTTTTTCTTTTAAAGTTTAGAAATATCTACTGCTGTGGTATTTTCCAGCTAGCTCAGAATTTAAACAAACTTTTGTAGCCTTTTATTTCTCAATAGGAAATTTCTGAATAAACCTTGCTTTGTCTGAGGCCCATCTCCCACTCTTCCCTGCTGAAAGGTATAGCCTCCTTCAGTCTCCTTGAGGGAATGGATGGAAATACTGATATCTTCATAGTTGTGGGAGAAGGCAGATGGAGAACACAGAGACAGAAGCAGAGACAATTTCATCAAGAGAAGGCAGTAGATAACCTTTGACATAAACAATGACACACAAATTACTGATAGGATATGGGGCAAAGGCTTGCTTGAATAGGGACAACCTTGTGGAAAATGGTTGATGTAGAATGGATCACAGGAGATCTCCAGAGAAATAAATCCACTGTTGCCTAACTATAAACACTCTCCCCCTGCTAGACTGACAGCACTGGCAATAATTCAGAACTCTGTTATAATCCCACCCTTAGAACCAGATCCAAAGCCAGCATGCTGTCTGGAGAGCATTTAAGTCTTTGGCAATGAACCCAAAAGTGAGCTCTGGAGTTAAGAGAATCTCCAGAGCCCAAAAATTGTTCAGCAGAATTGCACATTTGTGAGCACAGTTTTGAATTTAGGAACCCAAAATCTGCCATGATCTTCTTTCATAAACCTACATTTCTTATCCAGGTTGCTGGGGAGAGGGTATTTAAATGTCTTATGAAAAGGAAAACCTGATCCTGTGAAAGAAAAACATGGACATAAATTATGTAAGAATTCTGATTTTTCAAGTGTAAGCCAGGAAAGAGCAATTATGTGAATTTTATTCTGAGACAGAGTAAGATGATATTACTACCCATCTCCATGCTTTTTTTCCTTCCCAGTTTTAACATATTTTGGGACAAGGTTAAATTAATATCTGTATAACATGTAACTGAAGGACAGTAGGGAAGTAGCTGAAGAACTTAACCTTATACTGTAATGGACTATCAACAGCAAGCAGGAAAGGTAATTGTGAATTTTCTGTGTATTCAGGTATTTTTTCCTCTCCATTAATTTTTTGTTACCCAGGTGAAGTGAGGAACTACAAAATGAGGCAGTCTTGTACAATTCTTCTGACAGTGATGCATTGGTATTTATGTAGGAACTATTTTACCAGAAGTACATATGAGGGGGAGGGAGGGATACATGCTATATTATTCCCTCACAGAAAAGAAAAATCAATCCATTCTCATAAATAATATACAAAATTCTCAGGCAGATCTAAATTGAATACACTTAAGATGTCACCAGGGTTCTAAGTCTCACTGGCCAAAGAGCTGGCTAGGGAAGAGCTTTATTCAGTTCAATTACTAGCAGAATCTGGGTGGACCTGATCACCCTCACTGTGCATCACAGCCTCTGGAGAGAGGACAGCTCTTTTCCCTGGATAACTGAACAATCAGTGCAATTTGCTGCAGTAAAACATTTGCAGAGGGCGGGGGGGTGCTCCTACCTCCAGGAGATTAAGCAGTACAGCCAGGGACATGGACTCTAGTTGTGGATTTCCTACCTTCAACTGAAACTATGTCAGACTTGTGTAAATGCAGGAATTGCCTGGTTTATTTCAACAGTCGACATTGTTGTCATTTACTTAACCCCAAAAGAAGTTTAATGTGCCAAGAGCTTTAGTGTTCAAAGTAAAAAATTAGATCTTGTTTACTGGGGTTTGGAGCTTTTACCTTGCAAATCCAGTGTTAATTCCCCTCTGCCTTTCCACTTTTCCTCTATATGTGCAGAGCAAAATAACTGAGCTACAGATTGTTATGAAAAGGCCATATACAGTGACTATATTTAGTTGTTTTAGACTTGAGTCCATTGAGATGACAAAATGTTGACATTTTGCTTCTCCTGGATTTCAGTGCCCTTATCAGAAATTTCACTGATTGCTCCCTAGCCTTGTTTCTCATGTTTGCTTTTAGCTTGCCTTCTAATATTGTAAAAACCTGGGAGTTTAAAATCCAGAAATACAGAGGAAGTCAGTGCATCATAGGCTTTCCATCACTTGTAGTTAGTTAAATATTTCTACTGATTGTATGACTAATGGCCTGTGATGGCAAACTGGGAGCACGTGGACTCCCTGTGGTCTGTGAGTTCAGGTGTTCCTGACACAACCTCCTTTTAGCACTGTCTTGTTTGATGGCTTAGTCTTTCATAATTGCTGAACTAAGATTGTTGCTGTTGGTGCTGGTCCCTGAATGGTTAATCTATTGTTTGTGAGCAGAAGCTGTAACACAGCCAAAGTGACGGGTCATTAACTTTTCAGGGCTAATTAAGAGACCACCCTCTGCCTTTTGAGTAATGAGTGCAGTGGGAGAGCAGCTCAGCTATTAACAGCAGACCTGACACAATTGCATCTTTCTGTGACTTTGTCCTGCATTTCTGAGCTCTTCCTTGGGTCATGTATAAATTCCTACACAGATGTACTTTTAACTCCCTTCCTGTCAGTATGTAGTGGTCAAGCCTCACCTTCTTCTATTTCACCTGCTCCCAGGGCAGGGAGCAGCACATCCTGTGGCTGGTCAAGAGCTAAGTAGCTGCTGGCTCTTGCCTCCCAGGGAGGAGATGGGTCATCCCAGACAAATCTAAGTGGAGCTGTTTGTACTTTTTCCTCTGAGATTAGATGAGCAGAGAAAATGAAAGGAGTTTCTTCTCTCTTTTCAACTGTGCATATTCAGATGGCTGGAGAGAGTGGGTAACTCTGGTGTTTCAAGGTTTGTAGCAAACTGGATTAGAATCAACCAATCCATTGAAGCCTTCGTGGCAGGAATAGGAGGCAGAAGAGGCACATTAACGTGAACTATATTTTCTCAAAAAATCAGGACAAAAACCAGTGTGCTTTGAGAGAATTCTGCTATGTGCGTCAGCAGCTGCTGGATTTAAAGCAAGGGAGCTGTTCCACTGAAATTTCCTGGCTGTCCCATGGAACCACAATTCTGCCTCCACTGTATTCTACTCCAGCTGCTTTTCTATCCTAGGCATTCTTTCTAAAGTAAGCTAACACTTCCCTCCTCAGTCCCCTCCCAAAAACACCAAAAGCAAACAAATCTTCCATCATTTTCTAGAAGCAAGTACGCTGCAGGTGGTTTAAATTCCAAGTGTCCTTCTATTTAGAAATTAAAGCCTTTTCCTTATCTCTGGGCTGACAGATCTTTGACTAATGGACTTTTTTTTCCTACAATAGAAAGTTTCTAAAACTATTTTAAAAGACTTTGGCAACTATTTCTGTCAGGCAGTAATTGAATCAAGTCTCAAGATGCTTGATGCTGCCCCTCCCTTTTCTCCTGTGGTTTTGTATGCATTGCTTTTTGCCTATAAATACCACAGAGATATCTGAAAAGGGAAATCTGTTTTAAGAGGAGATATTGTCATCTGGCTGCTACCCAGTAAGGCCCTATTGGCTGTAGGTCAATGCTGTATTCTGTTTGCTGTTAAAAGGGAAAGAAACAGAGAATTGTTTATCTTCCTGTATAAGCAGGCATGGACAGACTTTAATGCTACAGCCATAAACACTTCTCAATTCCTTTTACCCACTGTAAAGCTGAGGATGGTCCTTTCTGGCAGGTACCTGAGAGCCAAGCACCAGCAGCCAGAGCAGAGAGAGCAGTGCCAGGCTTTTGTCTGTGCAGGGAGCTCCAGGTGCTGGGACTAAGAACTTCTCATCTGCAGAGCCTAAGCCTGCTTCTTCCTTGGCTCAGTGCTTCAGCTGCACCACCACACTTAGAATGAGGAGCCCAGTAGGCCAGAGAGTTTTGTGATGTTCACCTATGGGATATGTCTGTCATGCCATTGTAACTGTGCTCAAAAATAATACAGCAGAAAACTCGTGTGCCTGTGTGCAAACTACAGAATGTTGACAAGTGTCTGTTGATGTCATGGTTGAAAACATAGCTGGTCAGCTCACTGCCACTACTTATTTTTACTTGCCCATGCCTAGGAACTGAAACTGTGCAAAAGTCTGTTCTGGCCAGCTAGGCATCAAAAAAACAATGCCTACTTCCCACATCTTGTCCTGTTGATTTCTTAGTTGCATTCATGCTATTTTTCTAAAACAGCCTGATCTGGTTAGTATTATTTCATCACATATTCGGATGTGATACTAGGGTCATAAAAATAGTCTTTTTAAAGACTCTTGAGTTCCGAAACTCCAAACTAGACTGAAATGGTCACAATAACTCATGTAAATGGCCCCCTTACACCTTAAAATGTTAAAAGACGAAGTACCAAAGTTAATTACATCTTTGTCATAGATAGTCAAAGCTGGTTTTTCTGTTGTTATTCAAAAAAATGGGCAAGGAACAAATGGCTCAAATCTGTTCTCCAATATAGACAGGATTCCAGCCTGAAAAAAACTTTGTAGTTTGGATATAGCCAAAATTTGCTTGTAAATTTAGATAATTGTTTCTGTGTTTCTGGAAACAAAAGGAAACAAACTTGAAATGCTAAACATTAAGTTGATAGTTAGGCTTTAATCAGATTTGAGCATAGTCAAACAGCAGTCCTTGTTAGAACCTGAACCCCTTGTTCTCTGCCCCATATTAAACTTCAGAAACCTGAAGCACAAATAACATGAAGTATGCACAAGAAAATCAGGTCAGTATATGCATATGATGATTTATGGCTCAGTACTTTCAAATTCTCCATGAGCTCTGTGAAGCTAATTTCCAGATTCCCCTTCTATAGCTATCCAGAGCTGCATGAACTGCCACCTCCTTTCTCCCAGGTGTGTCAACTTTGATCAGCTTTGGACTGTACCACTCATACTTTGCCTATATCTCGAGCAGAGCAGGAAGATGTACCCCAGGTTCTCTTACAATGTATTTTCCCATTTCTGGTTTGCATCAGGAGCAGGGGAGAAGGTTCAGCAGTCAGGTGACCTGGAAGAAGGAAATAATAGACTGTGATGAGAAGTGTGTGGAGAAAGGTAGGCTCATCCTCATACACAGAAAGTAAATCTATTTTAGGAGATGGTTTGGCTGTCACTTGGTGAGACTTCAACATAAAAATACAGAGGTTTTCATTATTTCAAAATTGAATCATTGCTGCTGCTTCCTCTTTTCTGGTTAATATACCAAAATTTCCTAGGAAATGTTTCACAAAGACTGTCTGGTTTCTGTTTCTGCTCATTGCTTTCCTTCAATGAAATAAGCAGTTAATTAGTTGCTCAACCGAAGCATTTGGAACCATGAAAGTAATATCTAATTCATCAGAAGGTGAAATTTGCTTTTCTTAATTGCTGTTGTGCAATAAAATGTGACTGTTAAAGTCTTTGTAAGCAAATCCCATTCCAGGATAAGCAAATAGGGGAAGGCCAGGGAATTGTTGGAGGTTTAGGCTGTCTTTTCCTGGAATGATAAGGAAATAGTTTTCTTGTTAAAGCTGGTATAGCTCGTGGGTTTGTAATGGTTCATGACATGGTAAGGACAGTGCTGAGAGAGAACCAGGGTCAGGTTGGTAGGGAGCACAGTGGCTCCTCTGGTCCCACTTCCCTGCTCGGGCAGGGTCATTCCAGAGCGCACAGCACAGCATTGTGTCCAGATGGTTCTGGAATATCTCCAGAGA
>JAYDZK010000044.1:6208367-6251933 GCA_034509185.1 Euphonia xanthogaster
GATTGGCCAGTGCTGTTCCAACTCCCCCTGGGGACGCGGAGACACGACAAACTCAGGACAAGGCCAGCAGGGCAGTGAGCAGCCTCATCCTCCTTGCTGCAGAGCAGAACACCCCTCCTCCCACACAGTCACTGCTCTGCTGGAGACCAAACTAAAAGTCAGCCTTGATAGGTCTCTGTCAGACAGACCATAAAGAATTCCTTCTAAGTCACTCTCCCCAGTTCTCCCAAAGCTGCTGCAGGCTGACACCACATTCCCAGCAGCAAGAACCTTCGGCATCTCTGGGTGTACAAACCCCAGACCGGAGCTGCAGCTGTGCCAGTGCACAGAGAACACAAGGGAAGGAAGATGCAGGCACAACTTCAGCAAACACACAGCAATTCAACAACCCTAAAGACCCCTACCATGAAATTAAAGAGAAACTTCAAAGAGACAGAGATTAGGTACTCAAGATTCTGATTTCCTGAGTTAACATTTAAAGGAACACATAAGTTTTTTATGGACTTAACTGCTGGACAAGTGAAAAATTTTTTCCTAGGTCAACACAGACAAAGCTACTCAACTTTAAACCTGAACTATGAAAATCCATGTATAGCTACAAGATATCTGGATACCTCAGAGAGCCATGGGAGAAAGGAGGGTAAAAGCTACCCAGAGGTTTTAGCAGGATACCACTGCTTGGGATAGGTATGCAGTTAAGATAGCAGCAATCCAGACAATCCAGCTGTCCCTGTGCCAGCTGGGTCATTCCCAAATGGGAATGACACTCTAAAAGAGCCACAGGGGAATCAAGTCCCTTGAGCTGGTCACTCCCACTTGAGGACTTAAGTATCTAAACACTGCAATTAAATAAAATAAATGCCCTGTGATGTGTATGACACTCTCTGTTAAACGGGTCAGCAACAAACATCATTTCATACTAGTTAGTCTTGACAATGGAGAAACATAAAACCTAGTGTTCTGCATAATCTGCCCATGTCCAGTCCTGGGTGAGGCAAACATTCCACTCAGACACTATCAGTTTAACCAAATTGATACCAAATAAACCAAATAAGATCAAGAACAGCAAAGAGAGGTGGAATTGAACAATTCAGGACAGTGACAGTTGTCACAAAACTGCATCACGGAAATCTAATGACTGAAGAAACAGATTTCTACCAAATTTCAATTCCAGTTCTGCTGAGCAAAACACTTCCTAGAGGTAATTCTGATGGAACAAAGAAGAAGGAATGGCTGAAGCCCTCAAAGATCACTCAGATGTCAGCTCTGTCTTCTACTCTTATTTATGATACCCATAAAATGCTGGAGCAGACCCTCTGAGCAGCATGTCTTAGCTAAAGAAAATGTGCATTCACTGCACATTTATTGAACTCTATGAAAGAAAATATCTTTAACCTTTGTCAAGACTTTGCTCTCCAAAAAATTATCTGGTATAAATAGGTTTGAGTAACAGCCACCTACTTAGTAACTCTACTGAGACAAACCCAAGTAGCTCTTACCTCTACTATGGACAAAAGCACTCAAAGCAGTCTGGCAATCTAAAGCCCAATTCTTACATACCCAAGCAATGCCACAAAGCCCAGTTCCTCTTGACAGCCCAAGTAATTATCAGATTATTGAGCAAGGAGTAAGCAGCGTCACAGCTGCGTGGGGCTGTGCCTGCATACCTCAGTGCACAGTATCAGCAGCACACTCACAGAAATTACAGTGTTATTTAAAAGAGGAGTTGCCAGGTCAGGAGAAAAGTTACTAAGCCTCAGTTTTTATAACTGAGTTTGACACAAAATGTTCATTAGCCAAAGCTGTGTGTTCCTTCAAACAAACAAAAGCACTGTATAATGTATTGATACATTTCCAGCACAAGGTCTCAAGGCTGAAGAATGCACTGAGCAAAAAAGGAGGAAAAGGAGTGTGAGTAAGGAGTGATTTTCCAAATAGTACTCTTGCCCATTTAAAAGAAAATCATGACCAAGCATAATTAACATTCTTGACCTAGGATAGTTTATGTCACATCTCCTCTGTTATTTTTAAGTGAACTGAAAGTGCCTTTGATGTTAATAAGCACGTCCTTCTGCTCAAGGCACTGTGTACACACATACTGATCCTTGCAGCACACTTGTGAAGAAAAAGAATCCAAAAAGGATTTTTTCTGACACAAGCATTATAATAAATCAAATATCTGTGTTTGGACAGAAAACAAAAATAATTCAGGAAAGATAAACTGCAAGACATCTTGCTCTGAAAAGCTTTCAAACAACCCTCTGGAACCAAAAGACAGCTTCCATCACCTTCAAAATCTTGAGTATGCTCAGATCTGGCTCCTGTGTTTTCATATTACACTTTGGAAGAACTAAAAGACTGTAGTAATTGGCATTTTTTGAGATTGTAGGGCTGCAAGGAGAAGAACTTTCCTTAACTGATCCACACAATCCAAGAGAACCCTCTGAAGATTCACAGAGCACAAAGGGGCTGCACCCCTCAGTGCCAGAGATGTCTTTGTGAACACGAGATTATGGTATGGGCCCACTGAGGATGTCATCCATTAAGAGCTCAGTCTGCTTCGTGGTCAACATTACTAAATAGTACTCGTAATTTAAAATTAATTGTTCAACTGCAAATACATGGAAGGACAGTGGACCTGTACTTATTCCACAGACGTGGCTACTGTCCTGTGCCACAGGCACATGTTTTTTGCTGCCCCATTCAAGGAAGACCTGTTACTTTCCTTCCCTGTGGAACATCTTAGCTCAAACTAAGCTGGGATTTTCAAACTAACCAAAGACGATAAATACATAATGAAACTGAAAACTTCCGAGTTTGAGACAAGGTATTAAAGCTTTTTTAAACTTTTTTTTCCTGAAATTTGTCTAAGAAGAGTGCAAATAAAAACCATGTAAGTCTTGTTAAACTGCCTTAGAAAGGATAGGGCTATGACTGGTTTTCCCCTGCTGCCTTCTCCCCTTTATTTTTAACAACTTGGAGACAACATGCAAAATGCCTGAAGAGAAATTAATCAGGAACTCCTCGTTGTCTGGGCTCACTACAAAAGCAGGGAGAGCAAAGCGGAGTAAAGGAAGTTTTAGAAATGCTTTTTTAAACACTAGGAAAGGTGGAAAAAACGCGGAGAGAAAGTCAGAGTCTTTAAGAGGCACACACTGGCTGCACCTTGCTTGCTTTTGCACGCATGAAGCCAGAAGAGACATCTGGCCAGGCTTCCTGCCTTGTGCAGGCAGCACAAGCGCTGGTCACAGGCATTACAAAGCTCCACATCATGCAGGAAGTGGAAGCGATCATGGGTGGGGACTGGAATTTTGCAATAAAACACGGCAACATAAACGTTGCGGAAAACAATTTCATACCAGCGACAGCTAAATTGCAAAGTTCCTCAGGAAAAGGCAAGCATCGAGAAAAACAACACACAAAATTATCGAAGGAACTTCAGTTTGGGAATCAGTCGGAATTCACCCAAACTCAAGAGGGCCCCTAGACTGTTTCAGTCCTAGAACAAGAGCTCAAAACGACCCCGATAATGAACTTTTTTCTTTACAAAAGAACATTTAGCTCGGTGAACAATGTTGGCCTACCTTTGTAGCAACGTCTAATGGTCCAAGTCAAGGAAATTCATATTATAATAAAAAAAGTGAAACAGTACCACAAATACTACTAAATTATCCATGACAGAGATGATGAAGCTCCTATTAGACATTATTTTCCTAAATGTAAACCAAAACAAACCAGCTCTTTGCTTCAGAAAAGTAGCTTTCCCATCCTTTGAAATTCAGATTTGCTTAAAATATTCCCCTTGAAAGGGTCTTCCTGTAACACATCGGCCTGTTTTCTTTTGTTTAAGCCATACAAAAGAAAATCACCACAAAAGAGAAAGAAAAGGGAGAGGTCACGGGAGCACCAGGATTACTACAGAATCCCACAGCCAGCACTGAAAAGAGTTAGCGGCTTCTCCGGGGCTTCTCTACTAAAAGGCTGAATTCAGCAAAACCCTCCTCTCCTCAGTAACCAGTCCAGCTCCCAAACTTCCAACTTTCCAGTGACTCCTGAGGAAACCCCACACCGTTCTCCGCTGGAACGCCTGACCTTGATGGTTCCAGCTGCAAGCCAAGAGGTCAGCGGGGCAGCACTCCCCGATCCCATTCCCGTGCGGAGCACGAAGCCGGGCGGGGGCTAAACCAGCGGGCACGGCTCCCACGCTCCGCTCCCCGCCCCACCTGCGCCCGCACGAGCAACTCCAGACGCAGGAGGAGGTTCAGGTCCGCGCGGGGCCGCAGCCGGCCAGGCTCCCGTGTCCCCCCGGTCCGGTCCGGTCCCGTCCCGGTCCCGCTGCCCCGGGCCGTGCCAGGCTCTCACCGCGCTCCCGCCGCGCCCGCACCGCCGCTCCCGGCCCGGCCGGCGCCGCCGCCCCATTGGCTGCTGGTCATGTGCGCCGGGGCGCTCGGCCAATCAGCGCCGCCGAAACGCGCTTCGGAAACTTTGGTGACTTTCAAAAGGCGCCGAAGGCGGCGGCCACGGCTGGTCCCGATCCCGATCTCGTTCTCATTGCCGTTCCCAGTCCTGTTCCCGTTCCTATTTCTATTCCCGTCTGCCTTGCTCAACAACCCCCCCGTCCATGTTCAAGGACCTACAGTCACACGCACAAGGCTCCGCATCTTCTGAGCTGTTAAGCGTGTTAACCAGCACGCGCCGTAATTTTAAAGGCGTGATTGACCATAAAATTGTCTAAAAGAGGAAAAGCTTTACATTAATCCTTTTTTTTTCCCTCAATTCAAAAGACCTCTGCTGCAAAAGCAAGCAGCGAGACAGCGCGGGTATCTATTTTTAACGTCAGCCCAACATCTTTAGCCCAAAGTGCCCTTTTCCCGACCAAGGACAGGTTTCTGTGTCGCAGTCTATGAAATATTAGACACTTCCAGTCATCCCCATCCCGGCATGATGTCAGCATTGCAGGAAACTGCGGCATGGGGCAGAGCTGCCTGCAGCCCGTGAATTCCCTGCCGTGCCCCCGCCGGCAGGATCGATAGGAAGGGACCCGAGCTAAGCAGGGACTTTCTCAAGCGCCCCAGGTGTGCTCCTACCGCCCCTGCACACAAACACTCGCTCATTAGTGGTGCCTAGCATTTGTTCGCGGAGCCAAAACAAAAACACAAATTATCGCACGTGTATCACTGCGGCCCGCACAGGCAGGGCCATGTGTCACCGAGTGTCACCGGGTGTCACCTCAGCCCCAAACAGCAGCGGGATGCGCTCCCACGTGCGGGAGCCCGGCCCCAGCTTCGTCTACCTCTGATGTAACACCGGGCCTGGAGCACGGCCTGGCTCTGAAAAGACTTGTCTAAACTGGAAATACACCTCTCCCAAAGGCTTTGTAAGGCTGGGACTATAACTAAGAGGATGGATGCTTTTCTGTAAATATTGCACTAGAAGGAATCTGTCCATAATTCAGATAACTTTAACTGAGAAGGGTGACAAGAACTATTCTACTTTCTTGTCAGACATTCAGCAAAAGAACTATATTTCCAGTTCAGATGTTCAGCAGAAGTAAATGGACACAAACTATCATAAAACTATGAAGAGAAAACTAAATAAGGCATTTAAAAAATTGGGTTAATAGCATTTGCAGTTCTGTCATTACCCAAGAATGTTTTTATTATCAGATAAGTTGCAGAAAATAAACCACATGCTATTGTAGTATGTTGCCAGTAATTAAAACAAATTATACATTGTTCACAAGTTTGGGACAAAGGACATTTTACTTCAACACTTTAAGCACATTTTTGAGGATAGTATGACTACACAGATTATGTCAAAGGTACAGCTGAGTATTTTTGATATTTCTCATCTTGAAATACTTGTAAAACACAGGAAAATTTCTCAGATTTCAGAGGAAGCTGAGAGCCTTTCATCGAATTCTGAGACAGTGAAACAGCACCCTAACAAATGCCAGGGGCTCAGAGGCACTACCAGAGGCACTACTGTACAAAACCAATAAATATTCTTTAAAAAAGGTTACTGTAATCATTGTGACTGCCTTGTTTTCAAGAAGAACAAGAACACTTGTCTATTTCAAAATTAGCAGAGGAGGAGAAATTATTTTATGCATTTATTTTTAGTTTGCTGGTTAATAATTAATAACTGGCAGATCTTTGTGGTGCTAGGATTCATGGGCTGGTTGTTTTAATGAGAAGACCACACTGATTCTTCCACAAAAACTAAGTGGACAGAAATGTATCCACTGTAAGCTCTGGTAAGGTTGTAACACCTTATCTTTTGGCAATTAACTTCTGTTGGGAAAAAATATTTGCTTTTCTTAGAGAATTAAATAACTCACCACACCACCCACTCCATGGACGGAACAGGAACTGCTCACCAATTGTCATTACAAACTACTGAACTGCTTTTTTTGTTCAAATGAATTACTGACACCCATAAAATGTGACAAACATTTTAGAATATCATATGGAAATACTGCTATCACTGAAGAGCAAGTATTTAAGAGCAAGAGAACTTTTTTTCTGTCTCTTTAAAGATGTTATATAATTCTTTGCAATCTGTATATGCAGAATCAAATTTTCACATGCTTAAACAAGAAACAGATTCTCACTACTTGAAAAACCTTCTGATATCTCATACCGACACGTTTTGGATGAAACTGTCAAATGCTCATTAATAGCACTGGTTTATTAAGCAGAGCAGAACACAGCAGCTCTCTCAGCCTTGGCACACAGCACTGACACTCCCAGTGACCCTGGGCAAGCCTGGCTGTGGCTCTGAGCCACCAGGGCTTCTCCTTGCTGCTGGCTGCAGTCCCTTAGGCCAAGGTGCAAGTAAATTCCAGCTTAGCCTAATACCATAATTATGATCAAAAGACACTGAGGCATCAAAAAGCAGATGCCACCCTGTGCTGTCACTAACCTCCCTCCTTGAGGGGCTCAGCCACCAGATGAGGAGCAAGCCCAGCCTGGATGCCAGGACTGGCTGCATCACTTTGGCCCAGCCTTCCGAGGGAGCTGTTAAACCGTGAGACAGAGCCACGTATGTAGAAAGACAAGAACAGGAAAATTAGAAATAGAGGTAGGGTTGTTGAGACAAGCACTATTAGCAACACAAGGATTCAAGAGAAAAAATACCACAGTGGAAAGTTATACAATCCTGAAATGAGCAAAGCCCAGTGACCTCTAGTGAGTTGCCAGTGCCACCACATCAACAGAGCAGTGACCCTGAGCGGGTGCCCACAGCTTTCTTGATGCTTCTTTGGCCAGCAGACTTCAGGTGCTTTGTCAAGGGGTGGGGACACACCAATGCCTAATCCAGTGGGTTCTTGGAAGGTTGTTCTTTTTTTTTTTTTTTTTTGTTAGCCAGTTATTACTTTGCATTTTCAAGCTATGTACATCTGACTTGGGGAATAGCTAATGATGCCCAAGGCATCCAGAGAAAGCACAGAGAGGTCAGACATGTCTGTTAAAATAAGCAAACAGCAGATTTCTGAAATATCTGCAGCGAGGGAGACTCCACAGCCTCTCTGGACAGTCTGTCCCAGGGCTCGGTCACTCACAGGGAAGAAGTTCTTCCTCGTGTTCAGGTGGAACTTCCCGGGCATCGGTTCCTGCCCGTTCCTCCTGTGCCATTGCTGGGCCCCGGGAGCAGAGCCCGGTCCCTGCTCTGAACCCTCCCTGCCCACAGTGACAGGCACTGGTGAGGTCTCCTCTCAGCCATCTCCTCTGGAGGCTGAACAGCCCCAGCTCCTTCAGCCTTTCCTCACAAGAGAGGTGCTCCAGTCCCCTCATTCTCTTTGTCGCCCTCTGCTCCCGGAGCGCCGTGTCCCTTTTGTCCTGAGGTGCCCAGAACTGGACCCAGCACTCCAGATGTGCCCCAGCAGGGCTGAGCAGAGGGGCAGGGTCACCTCCCTGACCTGCTGGCAATGCTCTTCCTGATGCACCCCCGGATCCCGAGGCTGAGCTCAGTGTAAGCATTGTGACTAAGGGAGGAGAAGAGTTCCCATTCTTCACAAAACAAATGAAAGTGCTCGGAATATGTTCCAGTTCCCTTCAGGATCCTCCTGGCTCCAATAACCTTCTGTGTTTGCTCTGGGGTGATCTTCCTCCACTGTGTGAGCATTCCTTGGGCTCCCACAGCCCTTTAGTGGCCTCACAAATGCTCATGAGCTGTAATTGCACTTCCAGAGAAAAGAAAGAAGGTATTTTGAGGCATGGACCAGTTTTCTTCTGATTTTTTTTCCTCCCTGCTTATTTGGGATATTGGAAGCAAGCCGGCAGAAATCACAGAGAATAATGCAAAGGATGCTTCTCAAATTGTTTTTAGGGGAGAAGCTGTGCCAGAAAGGCTGCTGGAGGGTAGAGAATGTCACATTGGCCTACATGAATAGGGGATCTGCATATGTGCACATTTCTCTCTTTTCAATGAAGCATTTTAGCAAAAGCAATGATAAGGAGAACCATGTAAAGTTACTGAAAAATTATTTGACTGCCATCAAGGATAGTTTTACTCTCCTTAACCTTCTTTCCTCAGTATATTAATCAGAAAAAAAAATAACCTACTTCTAGCATTCTCTTGAGTAGAAACTGGTGGATATAAACTACTAAGCAAAGTCAGTGGGCAGCTTGTTGCAGGCTGTATCTTGTAAACTTGATATTCTAGATTGTGTTGAATTGTTTATCAGAAAGGAGCCTTGAACTTGGTAGCAATGGTCAAGCTGCTTCTGTTAAAGTTCACAGAAAATTTCCCACCTAGCTTTACTTTCAGTTATGCTGAACACTGTTGAGTGTCTGAAGGAAGTCCTGTGAATTCAGCAGGAGTTACTTCCCATAAGTGGGAGCTCCGGTATCTTGATAAAGAAATCAGTGCAAACTGTGCAATTCACACTAAGCCAAGATAGCTGGGAAGTTATTTGTGCTGGCCATGGAGCTTCCCCACCCAGCTGAGAGCCCGTGCTTGTGTTCAGCACCCTGCTCAGTAAATTCTCTGCCACCCAGCAGCTTGATGATCCTCAGACTGTTATCTCTTATGCTACAACTGTTCTATTAACTTGCCCCAAAACCATTCAGTCTGCAGCCATCCTCCAGCAGTTAGTCCTGTATTAAGTCATTGACTAAGAACCAGGAGAATGTCCAGACAGTTCCAAAAAGCCATTGTGCCATTGTTAATAGAGTGCTGATCGTGCAGCCCTTCAGTCAGAAATTGTTCCAAGGAGACAAGTGGATGCTGCATCCTTAGCCAGCTGCTGCCTCACGCCTTCCTGCTGCCACACAGCAGCAGTAAGGGATCCCTGCATTGCCCCTTCCTGCTGCTACACAGCAGCAGTAAGGGATCCCTGCATTGCCCATGACCTACTTTGGTTGCAGAGGTGTTTCCCTGGTAAAGAAATTAGCAGATGGATGAGATTCCCCTGGAAACTAGTAAAGCCTGTTATCCAAACACTCATGGATATCTATAAGATTCTCTATGTACATATTTTTGGGTCCTCAGCCTTGACAGTACCCAGAAGTATTTCAACTTAAGTTCATTCTAAAGGTAATTGCATTATTTGGCTCTATTAGCTTTTGTTGAGAGTACAGCAGTTTTCTGAGGAGCTTGATAGAATCTTTGGCATCACCATACATAAAATCAGGATACAAAACACTTTGTGGTGTGATATGGGTGTATGTTAACACTCTTGTGCATCTGCTCTGCTGTAATTGTGTCTGTAGGCATTACCATCCTGTTCCAATATTCCTCAGATCAGACTGCTTACAGGTGCTTTCTTTTGGAATTAGCAGGGTTATGTCATATTTATTCTGGTGAGCTGCAGAGCAGGATACACTCCCAGAACAGAATGGAGAAACAGACTGGGTGTGATGCAAATCCTGGGATCCAAAGCTAAAATTCCATGCCAAGCCAAATCGGAGACTAAAAGGCTGTGGGGCAGGTTTAAAAAAAAAGGGTGGTGGAGTGGGGGAAATGTCATAAGACAGACAAACTGTTGCTTAAAATGACTGTGTGGAACCACCCCCAGGGTGCAGGGTGCCAGAAATACCACATTGAAAGTAGCAGATGATTCAGAGTTACCAAAACAAGTCCAAAACTTTATTGACTAATAACTGTATCCTACAAAAATATTTGGAATCTGTCACTGCTGGAAGCAGTTGTTGCATGGCAGTTGTCTGGGAAATCAAAGCAGTCCATGATAAATTGGTTCCTTATACTATCTCTGTCTGTCTCTGATAAGAGAGAACTATCTAGAGCAAGTCTGGAGGTATGCAACACCCTCAGTACTTCCCATTATATCCACTTTTACTGACTTTCTCAGAGGAACTTTTTCTCAGGCAAACTCTTTACAGTTTATCATATCACTGAAAAGAGTCTTCATCCCCTGGGAAGGAGAAATTTCACTGCAATTCAGACATCTTCATGATATAATAGTGTATAGCAGATTGAGAGGTGTCATGTCCTACCACCCCAAGAGACTGTGTATTTTGTGTTACATAGTGCACTAAAAGTGGTGTGAGACCTGACTCACCAGGTTTTTTTATGTTTCCTGAGTGCCTGCTGGATGCTGCTGTCCTGTTAAATCCTGTTGCCTTCAGCTTTTTAATTCTGCCTTCATCCACTTCATGATAGAAGTCACACAACACAGTGCCAAAAAGTGTTGTGGTTTCTAAAGGAAACAAAAGGGATTTTTATGCCTTTATCTTCAAATCTAGGAAACTAATACTCAAATTGTTTAGAAACCTTTGGAAATCACAGAAACCTGGCTGGCTTTCCTGCAGGAGGCAGCACTTTTCTCCTCCCAATGCTGCAACAGGAGACAGATTTTGTGTCCTTGGCTTTTCTGCATTAGTAATCAATGCTGCCCTTTGCCTGCCCCCTGCATGGCCACATTACTCTCCTTCACCTTGGTGTCCTCATGTCCCACTTTCCCCACTCCTTACTCATGGCATCAGAGAGCATCTGCCTCAGTCAAATGTTAGTAAGATGGACACATTTCTGTTAAAATTCTTGTAGGTTTTTGAGAAGAGTTTGAAGGAATCATAGAAAATTCTGATTACTTTTTGAAATTAGACTGAATTACAAAAAAGTTTTTCATTTACTGGTATGGTGCAGCATCAGTGCAGCCACCATAGCCATGCAGGGCTGTAAGGACAGAGCATCTCACAGCCATGGGAACATCTCCTTGTGTTGAGTGGCATCACAGAAAACAAGCATGTTATAAGGCTTCTTGCCATGATTTGCTTTATAGCAGCTCATATGTGAAACCTGAAACATTCCATTTGTAAATGAAACTTTCTGAAGGAGAGGTTTAGAAGTCAATGGAGAACTTTTTTTAACATCTTACATGCAAAACCTGGTAGATTTTCTGCATCTCAGCATAGGTTATACAGGAAAGAGGAGCTTGGGATTACTAGAGAATTGGTACTAAAGAGTTTACTACAATGCTGAAAAGAGGTACATTAGGTCAAAACCCAAAATACTTACTTGGATTTTATTGGTATTTTATGGCATCTTCTCAGTACATTTAGTTATATCTCAGTGACAAGTGGCTTATTGTGGTATGTGTAGGATGAGCCATGATGTCTGTGTGTTGGTGTCAAAAGTTGCTGATGGCCAATGACTGAGCCTTCTGCCTCCAGAAACAAGGGACATGTGACAGCTTAATTGAGAAATTAAACAGGGTGGTAGAAGGGACATCCCAGGCTCTGAACAAAAAGGCTGAACCAAGGACAAATCTGGGGCTTTAATCGTGTTTTCCTACTGATTAGTACAGTAAAGGTTCCTGGGGAATAAAAGTCTGATGATTAATTTAATTACTGACTGGCCTGCAGTGTCTGGTTTGCAATGTACCAGTAAGTGGGGATGGAGTGAGAAGCAGTGCATTAATCCCTCCCTGCTGCCCTCCTTGCAGCAGGAAGAAGCCAGCAATGTCAGTCGTGTTGAGACGCTGCAGAGCACAGGTTAAAGGAAGATTGCACAGCAAGTCCTTTGATTCTTGTGCTGCATCTCTCAAAATGTAGCTGCAGAGCAAGGTCAGAGCAAAAGACAGCTTCATCTGAAGAAAGCAGCTGTGAGAGCTGCAGGCCCCCTCCCGTTGTGTGACAGGGCCAGCACTGACTCAGCCCCTCCCCTGGGAGTCGGGAATGTTTCCAAGGAGAAGTGTGTGGAGCCAGTGCTTAGCTTAGCTGCTCCCATCTGAGAACCTCATCCAAACACAAATGTTGGAGCTGTATTGGTTTTCCAGGCCAGCAAGTTAGATTTATCCCTGCTCTGATCTGCTTCAGTTTACTGGAGTCATTCGAGGACAAGTCTGACAGCAGCATAACCTGGCAGAGCTGAACATCAGGTTTGAGGATGGGGAAATACGGAGGTGTGGGAAGAAGGGAAGGTTGGGATGGAACCTTTTTCCTTCACATGGGGAGACTGAAAGTGACCCCCTCCTCAGAAGCAGTGAATCAAGGGTTTCCAGGATTACTGAGGCTTCCCTTCCTCCACACTTGACAAATTAAAGTTTTCATGTTGAGGGGTGTACAAATAATGCTGTGAATAATTTTTCTTCATCTTACTGTTGTGCTCTTATGGATCTCCCACACTAACAGCATACTCTCTGCTTTTCTCACTGGCTCAAGGCTTTGAGCCCTGTTGACACCTCTTCTGAGCAAGGAAAGCACTGGCCTCGACTGCCACTCACAATTCCTGCCCAAGTGCAGGGCACAGGATGGTCCTGGTTTCCCTGTGCTTTGGCTGCAGTCTGCAAGGAATGGTTCCTTTGTGGCAGATGCATAAAAGACCAAAAACTCCCTTCTCCTATTTCAAATTAAAAATCTGGCGCCATACTTTATTTTTTTAATGGATCCAAGCCCAACAAATGAAGATTCTAACCAAGAGGCTGATAATACTCAGTGACCACAAATAAGAGCAGGAACAATACACTCACTAGTAGTCCTCTGTGATATTCAGTCCCAAAAGACTGTGGCCTTTTCCTTATTTTTAACAAGCATATTTATCTGCTCCAGACCTCATCCACAAGAATGAGAACAGCAACAGCTCAAATTCAGGTGGTGTGAGCATGAATGACTTCACCTAAAAAAAGAACCAAAACTGTTTAGGTTTCAAAGCATGTTTTACCAGCTGGCTAAAGAAATCTCTCTTGGAGGGGAGAGAGACGAGGCTTCATCATTCCCCACCCCCCAAGACAGGCACAGATCTCCTGTCATGTGAATGAAACAGGCTTGATGCCCTGATGATAGAGATCCCGGCTTTTTCAGGATTTTCTCTTGTGTGAGAAGGGACTTTTAAAGCAGCTATGTTTTTGCAAGGATATGTTATGTCACAAGCAGGGAGAAGAATTCTGTGTTTGTCCAGGCATAACAATGACTTGGCATGGGCTCAGTTCTACTCAGCAGCTTCTTGTCTGGGGCAAGCCTATAAACTCAGGAGCAAAATAATCAGCTGATCCAACTGCTCTAGGGTGGTTTCTTTTTTAAAACTGCCTTCATGTTAGAACATGTGATTTGTCTTCTAAAGAAATAACATCCCCACCCTTAATTTGTGATTTAAGGACACAGAGACTGTGATGAGCCTTTTATAAATAGCGTTCATAAAATCATTTACATGTGTCATAACTGTGCTGGAGGTTGCTAAGGCTTTGCCCTCCTCTGGAGAGAAAAGGCATGAGATAGAGTGTGCATGTGTTGTCACACCATAAGAGTGTTGATTTGTGGTACATTTTTTGCATCCCAATCACCTGAACAGCTGTTGGAAGAGCTACAAAGCTTCATCAGATGAGTTCATGCACAGCAGTTTCAAGGGCTGTGTGTGCAGCACTCTTTTCACTTATTTCCTTTCTCAAAAAAAAAAAAAAAGGAGGAAATCGAGGGATAACTGACATTGTAAACACTAAATGAGCAATATTTTGAAAGCAGGAGTGCAAAGGAAACAAGCTTGGAAAGGAGCAGGAGGTTTACAACATCCTCTGTCTTGCTTAAGCCTGCCTGTGCCCATGATCAGTGAAGGTAATGTGTGACTGAGCAGACACCCAGAGCAGTGCTACAGGCCAGGGGTTAAACTGCCTCCAGCTAATTATTGGAGCAGCATCCTTTGGCAGTGCCAGCAGCAGGAGGCCCCTCAGTCACTCCTGCCGTGTTCTGCTGGCACTGTTCCAGCAGCATGCAGGGAAGATTTCCTTGCCGGGCTCGAAGTGCCTCAGTCAGGCATCTTCCCTCTCAGGATGGCGCATTTCCAGCCCTGCTCCTGGTGCCCAGTGCCCTAGTAACTGATATGCCACGGAGACCACGAGTTTCAGGAAAAGGGAAATTCATTTGGCATTCCAGGTATCAGTTTTAGTCCCCGTAGAAACAAAATGTTCTTCCCACCTTCCCAAAATACAAAGATTAGAGGCTGAGGATCAGTCGGGTTATCATTAAGCCAGGAGCTGATCAGGTCGCCTGAAGGGATGTTGGTGTGTGCCAGGTGTACCTGTTAATGGCTTTCCAAGGAACACAAGGGATCATCAGTGTCTGGAGGGGCCACCTGAGGAGTGAATCATTGACACATCTTTGCCAGGAGCTCAGAAAACTTTTTAGAAGTGAGAGCGGTGCTGGCAATAGTAGTTTCCCTGGAAAGGAAATTTAAATTCCTGTTAATCACATGTTCTAACACAAAAACTTAAGTACACCACATGCCTCTCCTACCCATGTTTTTCTTCTCCATCTCAGTGCATTGTTTTCTAGAGGCCAAGTTTTCCTAAGGCTACTTTTTCTTTGCTTTTTTCTTCAATTGGATTGATTCTTTGTTTTCTTCTTGGAAATTGCATCACTTTTTCTAATCCCATATATATTTTTACCCTCTTTCTCTTTTCCTTTTCAAAAAGTGCAGCTTTTTGAGCTATGAAAGTGCAGTATCCCACCCCTGGCACGCAGCATGGATGTGTGTACCCTAAGCTCTCTTTGGAGTCAGTGGAGAGAAATGAGCGTTTTGAGGGCAGAAATGCCCTGAAGAGTGTTAGATTATGCTTTAGGTTGAGATGAAGCACCCCCAGATTCTTTAGTGTCCAAATCAATCAGGGGCATGACGACATATAATTAAATTTATGTTTACCCCACTCTTTGAGTCAGCTAGTGAATGACTTGGGCAGGTCACCAAGCTGCGAATGGAATACTATTGCAGTTTTACTGAAGGCTGTCACTTGGTTAAGTTTTATTTTGGCTACAGAAGGATTTGGCTTTGTGCAGTGCTGTTATCCTATATTACTTTCCCTTCTTTTTTAACCTTTGGACTCTTATGCAATCGGAAGTTGTGTCATTTCTTTAATTGGCAAGGGCTGATCCAACATCTGCAGGCTCAGAGATCAGAGCTGGAGTTTAAGACCCCTCTCTTAAAGGCCAGGGCTCCTTTGTTCAGAGAGCAGCTAACCCCTCTCTCTCCAGAGGGGTGCTGCTGTTTTGGGGAACAGAGCAGCAGAGGATGTTGAACGCTGTCCTCTTGGTTCAGGAGCAGTTTCTTTTCCTGGTTACATGATGGTACTAAAAAGGTTCACTGCATCAAAACAGCCCTCCAGCCTGTGACTGGTGGAGGCACTAAAGGCCAGGGTCTGCCCCTCTGTCCTTGTCTCCTTGAGGGAAGGTGGGGAGAGGACAGCTGGAAGCATCAGCTGGTCACAGAGCACCTGAACTCAGACAAAGCACAAGGCCTGGGTGGAGGGCTGAGCAGAAGGCTCAGCAGAAAACGTGCCTGGTGCAGTGGCTTTGGCAGCACTACCAGCTCTCTCAGTTTCATTATGGATTCATAATATTTAGTGATATCAAATTCTCAGGCTGTTTTCAAAAGCAAACTAACTAAAATTGCCCAAACAAAACCCAGCTTTTGTCAAGGGGAAATAACTGGCAAGTATAAACCATAAAATTCAAACCTCCAGATCAAAAAAAATTGTTGACCAGCAGGATCCAAAGTTAATTCTGAAGTTGCACAATTTTATGCAATCCTATCAATTTTTAGCGTCCAATTCACAGATGATGAGCACCCCCAAGCCTACTCTGTTTTCTGTAATATTGAGACACATCAATATGTCTCCTCATGGTATTTTCTGTCTCACTCCCTGCTTTATCCCTTTTTTGATTGCATCTCAAATCTGAGGTCACCAGATGCAACTGTGCTTGCTTTTGCACAATGATTGAACTGCACGTCCGCATAATTGAAACTCTTCTGCTATTTTCATCTATGTTTTGTACCCAACTACATTAATATTCTTCATTTTTATATCCCACAGCTTTACCAAATTCTTTTGCCATGCAGTTCTCTGCTAGATTTGCTTCTACCATACATTATTTCCTCACAGGAGCATCTTGACTTATAAAGGGAAGGACAATTCATCCTTCGTCCTTTGCAGGTTGGGTTCACAGGCTCTATAGGTTAGAGGTGCTGGTCATGTCCTTGAAAAAAAAACCCTGCATGTTCAGTTCCATGCATGACAGATGAAAGAACAGGATATCCGGTTATTAGTTTTCTTAAGCACTTCTGGCTTTTGGTACAGGATGTACCCAAGGGAACAACCTTGCTCAGTCATCATTATGGTGACAGCTTCCTCCATCTGCCCTCTGTGGAGGCATCTGCAGGTCCTCCCTATTCTTTGACTTCTCCCCAAAAGGCAAGAGAGGTGTTCAGTTTGATGCCCACAGTCAGGTGCTGTGCTGTTTTGGCAAGGTGCTATCTAGCTCTTGTATGATGGGGTACAAGCATGAAAGTGGTCTTCACCTGTCAGAGCATCAGCATTTAAATAAGACACAACGGTTCTGATGTTGTGCAGTACTGTGGGATAGCACTTCTCAGCTTGTCAGTTGGATATGCAGGACTTTTGACCCTTGTTGCCCTCAAGATTTACAACTTTCAAAGTGTGCTGCTGGAAAAATCTAATGGTGTGATGGTGTGAAAAAAAATTGCATGAGAAAGAACAGCTTCTCAATGCAAACCCCTTTGGTTACATCTTCTTTCCTTTCACTTCCTCCTCACCAGCTGAGCAAAAGCAAGCAAGAACAGCAAGGACCACAAAAGCAATTGTTGCACAGAGAAGCCACCCATGGTTCTGTTGTTGGCAGCTGAGCCCCACACAGCCCCTCCTCACTCTCTCACAGTGGGAGGGAGTTAGAAGAGTAAAAGTGAGAAAAACCGTGGGTTGAGATAAAGACAGTTTAATAGGAAATGCAAAAGCCCCACACAGAAACAAAGGGATTATTTCACCACTTGCCATGGGCAGGTGAGGGTTCAGCCAACCCAGGAAAGCAGGGCTCTGTCATGCCAGTCACATGGGAAGAAAATGCTGTCATTCTGAACATGCCCCCTTTTTTCTTCTCTAGATTTATGTGCTGAGCATAACACCCATACAGTCTGGGATATCCTGTGGGTCAGCTGGGATCAGCTGCCCTGGCTGTGCCCCGGCCAAGTTCCTGCACACCCACAGCCTCCTGGCTGCTTGGGTGGGGTGAGGAGCAGAAAAGGCCTTGGCTCTGTATGAGCACTGCTTGGCAATAACAAAAACATCCCTGAATTTTGAACACTATTTTCGGCATAAATTGAAAACACATACCAGCTAACTAGTCAAAACCAACACAATTTCTAGCTCAGTTGACTAGCAGTTCTTTGTATCAGAGCTAAAGGAAAAGCTGATGCAAAAGTTGTTTTCTATATCTTCAGGTTTTT
Source organism: Euphonia xanthogaster (assembly GCA_034509185.1). Classification (NCBI taxonomy): domain Eukaryota; kingdom Metazoa; phylum Chordata; class Aves; order Passeriformes; family Fringillidae; genus Euphonia; species Euphonia xanthogaster. The sequence continues at coordinate 6,226,059 of JAYDZK010000044.1, forward strand.
GACAGTTACAAGAACTAAAAATACATATGAAAGAAGAGGACATAGTCTGAAACCAGAAAGGACTCCCTAAATTTGAGGGAGCAAAGTGACTGAGTTTCCCATGTATCATTTGGGAGTGGGCATCAGGACAGGCTGTGTCTGTTAGTCCTTTCTCCAGTTGTATTTGAGCTTGTGAGTCCAGTTTTAAACATCAGTTAGCCCTGCTTGTGTAATTTACTCTGCTCATACTGATAGATGCCTTTCCTCTTTCCCATTTAATTATGTTGAAACATACTAACTATGAATATAAGTTAAATTATATAACTCAGTACTATTTGAAAAGCTGCAGCTGGCATATGGAGGCAGCCTTGAAATCTTCTGTCCTGAATCAGCAGCTGTTTTTACCAGGAAACATTCCTGGAATAGAATACATCAACATTTTCCTGCAAGACATTTGGCTAAATCGTTTAGCACACACTGCATATGGTATCTTTTACCTTATCTGTTCAGAGTGCTCTAATATCTAGTGAGCTGCTGTTGCCTGCACAGAATGTACTCATTTGGTTGAAATTCTTGTTAACATCAGCTGAGCTCTGTGTAACTTGGGAACAATCTGTGTTTCCTGTAGTCAGACCCTGCTGCATGTGCCTCGAGGGCACTTATGCCCTGCAAGATCTATCCCACTAGGACAGCTGGTGGCAACCCTGTGCTTTTTTTGTTCCTGGATCTCTTTGAAAGAGGATGTATGGAATGCTGTTGTAAATGTGAAAATAGCTTTGAATTGATACCATAAATCATTAACAGAAAGATCCATTCCACACTGATGCAGATACAGAGCCCTGCAGGCAGTGAAGAAAATGTTCTTTGAATGACAGTCCCTGACACCGGTAGGAGGGGAACACAGGAGTAAGAAGCATTAAGAAAAATTTGGGGTTCAGGTAAGCAGTTAAAGCAAAGTATTCTCCCAGAGTGATTGAGTCTGAAGTACATAGAAAGGTCATTAATATCATGCAAAGGATCTTGCAGCTGCCCAGGATGTGGGAAAATAAATGTGGGTTTTTTTCTAAAGATTGTATCTATATTTAATTCTGCAAGTATAAAGCCCTTGCTTTGTAGTTTAAACAAATTGGTACCAAAAGTTAAAAGGAAAAAGCTGCTCTCAGGCAGAAGCATGCTTGCATAAGAGGAGGTATTTACAAGAAGTATGAAGCTATAACTCCTTTTGGTTTCTACCTCTTGTACTAGAATAGAGACCATTATCTCTCTAAAGGCAGAAGTCCTTGTTCATAATTGTAGGATTATAATGGAGTCCAGCAGCATCAGATGATTAGAAATGAACTGAGTTGGAGGCGCCTTAAGGTAGTTAAGGTAATTCCTACTGGAATGGAAGTGAATTTCATATTGGGCCATATTCTGGTACAACTATTTTGACCAAATAATGTTAGCAGTGTAAAGCTAGGCTTGATTAGACCAAAAGTTGGTGTGGAAATTCATTAGTAGTGGCAGACCTTTTAGCAGTTTGTGCTTTGACTCTTGGTTCCTGCACAATTGTCTTTCTGAATTGTCACCTCATAAAGTTCATAAGGCTCAAATTCAAAGACTTAGAAGACAAGAACCTAATGTATTTTTAACTTAGACAGACTTTTGATATACTTTTATCTTTGAGGCAATTCAGATGGCTTCGTGTTTCCTTGCTGTTTTTCCCCCAAAGCACAGGGGGGATTGTGGACTATGGCTGTGTTGGGCCTGGAATAAGCCTAACACAGGTAAGAGATTCAAAGCTGTTAAGAGACAAAGCTGAGAGCAGGAAGATGAAGAGAAAAAAAGTGACCCACATGAATGACAAGTTTGTGCTAAAGTCTTTCTCTTTTCACCCACAACCAAATCTCTGACCTGCCCTTTGCCAGCTGACAGTCTTGTTATTAAAGGAGGGTTTGGCTCGAGGGTAAGACTGAAGATCCTGGGATACGTGAACCCTTTCAAAACAACTTTGATCTTCACTGTGGGAGGTCTAAAGCCTGCTTTCCATACCTATTATCAACAAAAGAGTAGAAGCTTTATAAACAGTGGGTAGTTTGCTGGTGTCATTAGTTTTAGCCTAAAACATTGGTCCTCAGCACCTGGCCTTTGAAGATCTGGCACTACTGTCACACACAGGATTCCCCTCAGCACACAAGCTGCTGCCTGTGTTTATTGCTGCTGGTCCTGGCAGGTGAAGGGCTGCAGGCAGTGTTGCAGTCCCTGCAGCCCGAGCAGGTGGCTCCTTGAAGCAGTGGGCACTGCAGTGAGGCCGGGAGCTGAGCCAGCCCACAGCTGCTGTGGGAGCCATTCACGGTTTGCTCTTGCTCACAAGCTCTGCTGTGTTCTGCTCTCCCTAGCAGCAGTTTAGGAACTGGATTTAGAGCCGTGTGTCACCTCTAGCATGTGATCAAACTTGTGTCATAATGTTTTGCGCTTAGAGCTGGAGCTCAGAACCCCTTCTCCACACACAATTTTGAAGGTTGGTTCTTGAAGAGAGAAATGTCTGAAAGGAGAAGCAAATGCTTTGCAGCTCTAAGATTCTTGGCAGTGTCTTGCTTAATTGGACATGTTCAGCAGATGCCACCGAGCCCACCTCAGCAAGCTGCTGGGTGAAATTGTGCTTTAAAATCCTGCTAACGGGTATACACATTTCTTCTGATAGAGTTCACAGCAACCCAATATAGCATTCCAGAAATTTCATTTAACTACACTCTGATATATTTTCTCCACCAAAATCTTTTATATGTCGCTTACCTAATACCCAGCTGAAGTTTAAGGCAGCTCAAGTGCCTGTGCCCTTTTAAGTTTGGGTCCCAGTGACAGAATTGATTTGTTAATCCTCTTCCAGGATTCTGCAGTGTACATGTTTCTTTTATATTAAAACAAATAAAGCACGTTTTTAGAATAATAAAATATTTATACTAAAATATATGTAGAAAGGGAATCCCTGCATGGTTCATAGATGGGACATTTTGCTAAGTGTTCTTAAATCAATATAGGATTTCATCTCAGATCAAACCATATCTAGTAAAGGTGCCAAAGTAAACTAGAGATAAGAGCTTTACAATGGCTGTATTGCTATAAGACACTTCTTCCTTATCTATGGACTTTAATTTTTTCTGCACCTTCTTTCTTATTTCCTTCATGCCCCTGTTTTGACCAAACAGGGTTGATATTCTCTTTCAGCCCCCTCTAGCCTTTTGCTCTGGGGTTCACTGCAGGCACTCCAATCTCACATCTTCCCTTTTTTCTCTTCAAACTTTTCTTTTTCATTTCTCTCAACGTATGTGTATTTCTCCTGCACTTAAAATATTAAAGTGGTGTCCTTTTAGATATAAGTTCGCTAAAAGTACTGTACATTAGTTTCATTGACTATGCTCTATAAAAAGCTGTTATAAATATAGCTTTTTCCAAAGGAAGTATAAACAATCTAAGAAACTGAGATTTATAAGATAGAAGTTTAAATATCCACCTATATTAAACAGACTCAGGAAACTGAATTGGAGTATTTACCATGTGAGTGTTTTCATTTTGTGATTTACCAAAGCTAGACTTTGTGCAGGTTTTCTATTCAATGTGATCTTGATACTAACTGAAGGTGTGTGGTTTTTGTCAGTAGGAGTGAGTGGCACAGTGCAGCCTAGAGTGAAAACAGAAATTGTGTTCAGCTTCTCATGGTATAGCAGCAGGATTTCCTCTTCTTTCCATCATGCTTCCTGCTGCTTATCCCAATAATTTTAACTACCAAATAAGGGCTATTCTGGGATATTTTCCTGAGCTAGTTAAGCTCAGTGATATTAAATGATATTTTCCTTTGGTGATGTTGAATTCTTTGCCAACTCTTCTATTGCTGTTTAATATCCCCTCCATGCCATTCATCCTGATTGTTGGCTCATGTTTGCTACAGCAGGAGTATTTGTTCAGGAGAGGAAGGGCTCTGTAGTCAATGGGAGTTTCAAGCCCCAGCTGGGGGATGCCCATCTGAATGAGCAGCCAGCCAGAACTGGCACCACCACCAGGCATCTCAGCAGAGTGGTGGGGCTGGATGGCTGCTGGGTGCTGTGAGTGCCCACCTGGCTGAAGGACTTGCATGTGGACAGGATGAGTGTGCATGAGGTAAAATCTGAGGTCATTCACTTCCTGTTCCAGAACAGGTGAATGACATGAGTTCTGGGGGGGACATTGCAGCAATACGTTTCTGAATATTCCTGGTAACAGAGCTTGTATAAAATGCTCCGTTCTCTAATAATGAATCAATTTCCTTCTTCCCATAATCAACAAATGTGTAATCCACCTTTGAACCTTGTTATTGCTGCTAAGATGTGGATTGTGGGTCTGGCTGTGGCCAATTCCTGTAATTTGTACTGCAGCCCTGAGGAAGCCTGTCAGGGGATGACCTGAGAAGAACAATACTATCAATAGTATGTCTGCCACTTTCCATCACACTGAGTCAGTTCCACAGAGGATACATTTTTTCCAGTCTAGCTTTTTTCGGTCATAAAGCAAACTCTTGTTTCATTACTGAGAAATTCTGGTGCTTAAGTCCAGTGTTTCTTCTCTCCAACTAGTGAAAGTATAGATCTCCAGAAATGGATAAGGGTTAACTGGAAATGGTGATTAGAACAGGGAATTTGAATATAGGAAGAAAGTAAAATGTGAGTCAAAAATAAAGTACTTTTTTAACATTGGTGAAGGTGGCACTTACTCAAAATGCTTATCTTTGAAACACTGGATGGCATTCAGTGAGGCATGAATTTTGGATGTGGGCTGAAAATAGCAGGAATTAAGTCCTGATTCATCTTAGAATCTATATCTTAAAAACTTTCAACAAGAAGCCTTTCAGCTCTGCCCCAGTCACACTGGGCTGCAGAATACTGGGATGCATTTTGTTACTTTCCATGTTGCAGTTACCTCCAGAAGCAGGGGGAATTCTCAGTATATAAAAACTTTGCAATGAGATTATTTCTTAAAGAAATGTTTCACATGTCTGGATATGCTTCAGAATTCCCCTGTATTTTGAGGAAGAACAGTGTAAATATGAATCATTACTCTCAGTGAACATCAGTTCTGGAAGGCTGCCAGATGAGGTGGCTTTGGAGTCCTGCATTTGGCAGAAATCATCAGAGAGATTCTTCCTTAGTTTACTGAGCTTTAATTTGGGGCTATTTTGGAACCTGGAACTCCTGCTCATTATCCACACACATCTGGGCTAAATAATTCTCTCACCAGATTATTTTCAATTAAAGCACTCTGTGTCTAATGGATTGTGGGCACTGTAGAGTAATTCTGATTTGAATGAACAGACACCCAACAAGTCACTTACTGCTACATCTGTCTCTAGCTTTAGGTGTATTTCTGATCTTAGATCACACAACCAGCCTGTGTGCAGGCTAAAGAAAACTTTGCTCTTTCTTTCTCTTGTTTTTAACCCTGAGCCTTCTCCCATCTGCTTGACAAAGATGAAGTGTCTGTACTCTCCCTGGACACCCCATCTGGAATTCAGCCTCATTTCTCTGGACTTAGGGAAACATTACTACAATAGCCAAGGCACTTGTGAGTCAGCTTTAGCCTGCAGGACACTTGCTTCTGTTCTGTCATTTCTTCCCATAGAAGACACTGCAAACCCAGTAAAATACCAGGTATTTCCTGGGCAGCCAGGCAGCACCATAACAGGGGAGAGAGAGAGAGAGATCCAGGGTTCTTGTGCCTGCCACAGGGAGGGAGGGAAGGAAGGAAGGAAGCAAATGCAGTCCATGTAGTCATAGCTGCTGCTGTTTGATAGTGCCATCATGGTGAGCGCGTCTGCTTGCACAGGAAGGGGCTGTGAGGAGGAGGGAGTTGGGACAAAACCAGCTGCAGTTCTCTGGAGTGGGGGAAAACCTATCTGGGGTTATGTAAAGACAGAAATCATAAAATCCAAGCTGAGTGACACAGCTGCTGACTGGGCCTTCATGCAGGCAGAAGAAAGGTTATAAAGAGGTCACTATGCAGCTGCAGCAAAGTTTTCACACACCCTCAGCTGCAGTGCTCCTGTAGGATGCAACTGTCTCTAGAAGGAAAAGGATGCCCGTTCTCTGACCAAGACTGATATGTATTTTTCCCTTATTTTTCAACCCTAGAGAGAGAGACCCATGTCTAAATCTGCAATCAAGTTCTCACCAGGCCTTGGTTTTGTTGAAATTATGTGACATCCTGAAATGCCCCAGTATGGAGTGGGGCATTTTCACTGGGGTTTCACTAGGATTTGGAATCCTCCTTGTAAAGAAAGTAGTGTTCAGGACTCTTTACAGTGCAGGTTCTTCAATGAGAACTTTTTTTTTAGCCTGGGAATGATGGTGAAGATTTTGTGGTGACTGTCACAAGGCAGCCTCTTAGCCAAACAGCACACTTGTAAATTTTGATTGGTTTTGCTCTTTGTTTTTCTAGCTCTCTGCTTTTAAACCCAAGTTTCCTCTACACAACAGCAGAAGACTCTGAGGGAAAAGGGAAATTATAAAATTGTCTTCTTAGAAATCTTTAACCAAAAATAGCTTAATCATAAATTATGTTGTGTCAGTGTTGCATTCAGTTATTCTTACTAAAAGAGATGAGTCCCTTAAAGGAAAGTTTTTGATATTTTTTAAGACTAAAACATCTGTCTTTAGCTGCTATTTCTGCTCTTGAGAGTTCACTCTGATTACAACAGACAAGGCAAATGAAACATAAGGCAACAGCCCACATTAGCTGTACTATGGTACCACAATTCACCACAAATTCATCACCATTTGTAGTATGTGTATATATATATATATATATATATATAATATTCCCAACTTTCTTTTAACAAAAGACCCAAGATAAAACAAATGCAAAAATGTGCCTTGCTGCAGTCCTTTGCCCACAACCCTGTCATCGTGTTTCTCAGAAATGCCACTTTCAGCTTTTCCATGTGTCACTTATATTGTGAACTCCTTTAGAGTTTATAGAAGTCAGCTTCTCCGCAGTGCTGACAGAAACCTGGCTTGTCTCTGAAGTGATCTGGTATTTCAGATAACTTGGATTATGAGAACTGTCAGCTGTAGCACATTCACTTTCAGTGCTCAGGTCTTTCAGTCTGTGCTGTTCCCTTCCAGGGAGGGACCAGGCCACCCACCTGCACAGCAGCACCAGGAAGACCGCCCTGGATGCTCAGGGTGTGAGGGTCTGGCCCTGTCTGCTGGGAAAATGTGTCACATTATGTCCAGACTTTTACAATACCATCTCTTCCTCACAAACCTGACACTTCTAGAGGAAGAGGGAGGGGGGTTTCCTGAGGCCTTTCATGTATCTGTCATAAGGACAACTTTCTTAAAAAGGAGTAGGATTACTATAATCCATTTACAATCCTGTTAAAAGCAAAACAGAAACTTAAATTACACATGCAGTTCTTCTGTTAATGAGAGGTTTGAGGTAATTTTGTTTTAATTCAATGACCATTTGACAGGAATGTAATCCACTGACTCAGCTCTTTGTTTATTTAGTGTCTCTTAGATGAAATACTTTTTAAAAGCTTTCTGAGTTTTCTTAGCCATGCCACTAACATGTCACTCGAATCCCTCGATAAAAACCCAATGTTGATCTAAGCCAATGTAAAAGGCTAAGAGTGAAATGCTAGAGAAAGGCAGCTTCTTTACTGGAAACCCTTCATCCAAAGGCTATTTCTGCACACAGGCTCCAAGCAGCTGCTGCACACTATGACGTGATGATCTGAAAGGCTGTACTTTGGAGTAAAAGGAGCACTATTGATTTTCATTTTGAAGAGTTACTGAAACCGAGGAGGAAAAGGAGTGAGGGGTTGTTAAGTTCAGGTAAAGTAAAACAGAGATAATGGCAGCTGCAAGGAAAGCAAGTGGATGGGCAGCCAAAATGTCTGGCTGCCTTTAAAGCTGCATAATTCTGTACCAGCAAACTTCGGGGAAACAGACAGGTTTGTTTTCCAGGAAGAGATAATAATGTAGAAACCTCTTTCTTGTGGCTTTCTTTAATCACATGGAGGGATGGTGTTAAAAGCGAACGTGTAGAGAGACGCTCCCTTTGAAGTACAAAAGCACAACGAATCCCAGACTCGGTTCACTAAACGGGCACTTTACTGAAAGTTACAGTCACTTCTGCTGCTGAGCTGACCTCCTGTACCTGTTTTCAAATCAACTGGTTTAGCAGCCTTTGCTGCTGCAGTACTGTCAGGACAATTCAAGTGTGCAGGGAGCATGTCACTGGAGCTGACATCAACGTGCATGTGCCACACTGAATGCTCCTCTGCAAACATGTTTGAGCATATATGACAAGAGCTGTGCAAATCTAGTTAAAAGACTTTTACTAGCTGAGTAATCATTTCTCCAGAACTATGCCTGGGAACATTTTGTTAATGTACACCATAATATCCTCTTTCATTTCAGATTTGCTTCTAGTGCAGATTGAGCTGGTGTTTTTTGTGAATGTCTGGGGAAAAAATAAATCTCTGTTGTGTATTCCCTCAGTGTTTCCCAGGACAGCTGAGTTCTTTGGTGCTGTGCCTGCTGCATCTGAAGCACCTCCAGAAAGCACAGGTGTGCCAAGTTCTGCTACAGGCAGAGACACGTGATCGTGGCAGGGATCTCTGTGGCACAGAAGCACTTAGCTAGTCAGTGAACAGTGAAAAAGTTAATTTGTCCTGCCTCAGCCCTGCCAAGGGTTGATTCTGTTGCACTGAGTTGAGGTGGCACCGTGTTGTAGCAGAGCAGTTGGTTTATGGCTCCTTTTGTTCTCCCTCCAGCCTTCATTAAATCCACGCCCTGGATTTAATGAGGAGTAACCAAAGCACAGCAGGCTCAGCACCCAGCCTTAGCCCATAGCCCCTGCTGCTTCCCTGAGTGGGAAGAACATCCTCCAGGGAGAAACTAACTACTGTCCTGAGGGGTTCCTCTCACAGAGCTATCTCTTACCACATGTATGATTCAAACACTGAGAAAGTTAAAGTTTTAAATAAGTATTCTGCAGCAAGATGAAAGGACCTAACAGTTCCTGTGCCAGAAAAGAAGCCGACTGGCCTGAAGCTGCTCTTTCATTTCAAGGAATCACCAACAGGCAGACTGCAAAAATTTTCCAAATTATAGTAACCAACCACATTTTCTGTGGAAATAATTTTGGATTCCAGTAAGTTAAAAAGGACTGTTGTTTTTCCCCTCCTTTTTTCCTTCCTCTTCCCATTTTTCCAAGAACTCAGTATTGTCTTGTATGCCTTCTTTGAAGCAGTGATGATGTGTATGTACCAGTCATCCGAAGGAATCCTTGTGGCAGCCCCTGCCTGTGCCTGCTGTTGGCCAAGAGGCTTTTGGGCCTTTGTGCACTCAGAAAAGACTCTGCTATTTCTTCCTCTTCTGAGATCTAGACCTCCACAGATCATTGGAAATGTTCTCTCCCTTGCCAACAGCTTTTGGATCAGACACTCGGGCTCTTACTCAGCTGCAGCTCTCCCCTGAGAAGAGCATGGTTTGTGTAAAGTTAACATCTGGTGACCCTACCCATGAAATCACAAATTAAATCCAATATTTGGGTAGTTACTCAGATAAAACTGGCTGCTTTTCCTCCAGACCCTCAAATACTTCTTGCACAAAAGAAATTTCTTATGTTTTAGGAAGAACTCTTTTCTTTTTTTTTTTTTGAGATTTCTTTGAAAATCAGTTTTGTGGTCACTGTCAACTTTCTGCAGCAAATTCAGTGAGATTTTTGCCTAATTTGAAATATTCTTTGATTAGTCAGTGACATGTTTTTTTCTCTTGGGCAGTCTTTCATTTTACTCCATAAGTATTCAGCCCTAATTACAGCTGTTTTGTTTTAGTTTGGGATTGTTGGTTGGGGTTTGGATTGTTTGTTTTTTTTGCTATGAAATCTAAATTTTGTATTTAAAGTTTTAACTTATCCCTCCTGGAGAATTAAGAGATAGTACATTTGTACTCAACTTTTCTTCAGGATTTTCATATCAGAAAGGCATTTTCTGTGACAGAATTAGCAAAGTCAATCACTTTACATGTTTTTTGTATCCTACGTGTCACATTATTAATAGACTCTAAATTATTTCTCTCAGCTATGGGGTATGTGCTTTCAGTTCAGCATTTTATTTCCAGTCTGATTCTGCCAAACTTAACAGCAGGTTCCTGCAATAGCTGTCCAGTGACTCTGGTCTGGAATGAGAAGTTTGTCTTTTATTGATGTTCTGCATGATGGGTTTGCAAATTTTGTAAAAAAACCAGACCTAGCACATCCCAGCCATGTGTTCCTGCTCTGCCTTGCACCAGTTCCCACAGTTCTTGGGCTTTTTTTTAGTCATTTTTTCCCTTACTGTGATATGACTGATAAGTTGTCTTGCCACAAGAGCCACCACAAAGGATCCCCATGGGATTCCATGGCCCTGGAGTGGGGATGGAGAAAGGCCAGGTTGAGGGGGAAGCTGCTGGATTGTTGCAGCTGTCTGGGACACCACACTCTTGAGCTCTTTAAAAATGCTCTGTCTCCATTGTTTCTATCATTCAACACAGCCAGCAGCCTTCTAGTTTCTGGCTCACAAAGAAAAGATAAAATTATGGACCAAAAAAAAATCACTTTCAGAAATGCAAAATATGGATTGTAACTGGTTTTACTTACCAGACTTGAGCAGTTTTCATTTAGAGCAACTCAAAGAAAGGTTATACTGGCTGTTAAGGGTCCCAGCTGCTTGGTCTGTCCTTCAGGTTACCTTTAACAAAGGGTGGGGACAACATAAACAGCATGGATGAGTCTGGTTTTTCAGAGCTTTTTTTAACCTGCTTACCAGTTTCAGCTTGGAGGATCAACCACTCAGTGACAGGAACATACTGAGGGCACTGCAGGGTTTATGTGGGAAGTGGAAAGAATTATTTGCTACAGCTAGAAAGAGGAGTAGGATCTGCCATGTGTGAATGGTTAAAGGAATTACCATACAGCTCCTTGGATAAAATGAGATCCTTTTTCACTTTCCATGAGTAAATGCATTTGCTCTACCAAGTAAGGACTTCAAAGTGTAACAAATCACCATTTTAAGAAAAATAATGGAAATTTCACATAGCAACATCATAACGAGTGAACAGGCACCACTTTCCCAATGGTAACTGTTTCCATCATTACTTTCAAACAGTCCAGCAGTGTCTGCCTTGCTTCTCACTTACCTGAGTATATTCATTGGGCCAACACGTGTCTTTGTGTGCTCACTCCACACCCACCTCCTCTGTTTCGCAGCCTATCTTTCAGCTGACACGGGCGCATGGCACTCCTATCAGCGTGCACATGGCAGAGATTCAAGCTTGCCAAGCAGTAACTGGGTGGCTGCATTTAGACCATTATCAAAATGACTAATGCCTGCTGAGAGCCTGAGTAGGTTGGCTCAGAACCAGCTCCTCCTGTACTACAGAACTTCTGCCAGTAACAACACAGGGTGATAAAGTCTGCCTGCCTCTGTCCTTTGCTGTCATCCAGCTGCAGCAAGTCTCTGCTTGCTCCTTCTCACTGGAAGGGACAGGGCAGATTCCAAAACTTGTTTAACAGCAATTTTGGAAATCACACAGGAGGAGACACACAGGGAAATGCCATAATAGTTTCCTTATAGATTTTACCTTGGAAAAAGGAGGGAAATCCTCCACTTTTACTTACGGGTAAGGGCGTGATCGCCTTCCCCTACCACTGTATTTTCCAGCTTTTTGAGGGTGAAGGAGTCAGGACAGCCACACTTGTCACTTTTTCCTATCTCTTCCTTGCTTACTTGCAGCTTGGTTGCCATGTTGGAGTTTTACAAGGCTTCCGAAGCCATCAGAAGTTTTTTTAAGAGGGCTCCCATCCCCCAGATTGTCTGTGAGTGCCAATATTCCTTAAGTGTCATGGGTTTGAAGAGAAGGCAAATGGTGGAGAAGAGAGAATGAGGCTGTGACATGATTCCCCTGTGTTGCCTCTGACACCCTGTTTCTGTTACTGTCAGAGCTACACAGGCATTTCACAGGTAGAACTGACTGTAATGTGATGGGCCACACAGCGAGTAAATCTTTGTACTGAAATCAAGACTCTTGCCTAGTTGTAGGAGGGAGAGCACCTGTTGTGTATGTGTGTGACCCAGTTCTGCTTTTGCTGCCTCTATGATCCATAGCAAAACATCCCCTTCTTAAGCAGAGATTTATGGAAGTAGTTAGTTCTTGAGAAGTTCTCATTTTCATCCTTTTGGTCTTGGGAAATGGTTGTCTTAAGTGTATGGATGGGCTTGGCCTTTCACAGCCTTTCACAATCCAGCATGACAGTCCTGATGTAGTAGTTGTATTTGCCAAGATTTTCCTTCCCTCAGCAGCCAAACAGATCCAGTGCCAGGAGTGGATTTGGCTTCAGTCCTTGCTGCCTCTCTCAGAGGTGAAGGTCCTGCACTCCACAGGTTTCTGTGGCAGGGGGCAATGCCCTGTGGCCTGTGAAGGCTGTGCAACAGTGGGGCGTCCCTAGGGCATCTCTGGCTGAGCAGAAGAGAGCAGGGGAGGGCTGCAAGCTGCTGCTTCTGTTGCTCCCTGTGCCTGAGAAATCCGCTGATTTAGTCATTGCTCCAGGAATATTTCTGGATTTTATTTTTTCACTGTTAAATTCTTATTCCTTCTCCTGAGCACACTCCTATGCAGTTTCCAGATGCTTAATTTATTTTCCTGGACTTACTCCTGTGTTATCAGCTCCATTTCCTAAAGTGGCTGAGCCAAAGGTCACAAACTGGAGTATTTCCAAAGCAGGACTAGTGTTTGCTAGCCTGAGCTCCAAGTTGATCACATGAGTATATTAATTTCAGTAAAATTAGTAAAACTGAACCAGATTTTGAACATTGACTAGTTAGTTCATCCTCCTCAGACCTCTTTGTATTGAACTATATAGAGTAGAAAACATGAATTGATTCATAAAGCAGAAACTGAGTTCAGTGGAAAGATGGTTTATCCCCTCCCCCCCAACCCAGTAACATTAGAAAGAATTGTTTGATTATGCTCTTTCCCTCCTCACCCTTAATTTCCTGGAGAATCATATCTGACCAGCAAATTTAGGTGGCTGTGACTGTGAGATATGTTCTTTAACTGTGGTGGTGCTGATATAGTTGGTTTACAGTAAATGTGCCATTTATTGTACATCCTGCATGGAATAGGGCATGCCACAGTTTGTTCTGTTTCGATTTTTAACATTATGTCTGTTTAAAATGACATTAATAGCAAAAAGGATTACCACATGCAATTCAGCTGTTAGTAGTTACCAGGAGGAGATAATATTTATGCCAGCTTTTTCATGGCAGGTCAATTATTTTGTTAGCACAGGCAACAGTATATTTGTATTGTGCAAGTCTTCCTAGGAACTGTACTGTGCTGGAGACAGGAAATCATGGGAAGCCGGATGGATTTGAATTAAAAGGAAGGGATTTGTTTTCCCTGTGTTTGAATGCTAGTGCCTCTTGCACTAGTGATTTACTGTACAATCTTTACTTCTCATTATGCAACTTAACTGAAAGAAAAACCTGCAGAAAATTAAAGTGAGTGGACTGTACCTACTATTACTTTTAATTTAGTTTCTTTTCTCTTAATTAGTGATGTGGCACCACATGGTCTCCACAGGGCAGGGCTCTATATTCTCAACAAATTTTCAGGTGCTAATTTGAAGAACTTTCCAAGCTACTTTTGGCCAGAGCCATCCTAGTACAAATGTACAAATGATCTCACATAACCCAACAGAGAGTAGTTAAAATCCAGCCACTTCTGTATGTTTTAGAACTACTGAGACCAAGCTACTTTCATAATCTGCCTGCTACATAAACACTTTATGACTCAGATTGGGGGAGTTTCATAAATACTTTGCTAATGGTTATTTAAAAAGATGCTTCCTTATGAAGGTGCTTAAAAGGTGTCTCTTCCTTTTTTCCTCTTCAATCAGCACATTATCTTAATTGTACCTTTAATGTGGATTAAGCTTCAGTAATAGGAACTGCATTCATTTCACCTCTAGCACTAGAGCTGTTAAAACTGACTTGCAGTCAGGTCAAGTTTTAAAAATTTGGACTAACGGTAGCATAAATTGCATGGAAAACAATTGTCTTCTCAGCAATAAAAGTCTCAATAAAGGCTCAGGCTTTCCCTGTTGTCAGTGGAAGATAAGCAGTTTTGGACTATGCTGGATTGCCTAAAGGCCTGAATCTTAGAGTGAGAGGCTTTAAATTAGGTGTAGAACTGTTCTGCACCTGGGACTCCATTTTTGTAATGGAGATTAGAGCTGGTGAGAGAATTTGTGAGGACCACCTGGATGGATCCCCTTGCAGTTGTTTGTCCCTGTGCAATTCTTTCAAAACCCAGCTCATAGTTTATCTGGCTCTCTCAAATACAGGGCCTCATTCCAAAATTTCACAGCCTTCCCGAAGGCTTTTCTCTGGCATGCTACAGTCTTCCCATATTTCACACAGAATTTTTCTTTAGAAAGAAAATATTTTCTTCCAAAGTTACTTTTCAGCTCAGTTCTGTTGATTTCACTAGAGATTGAATTAAGCCCCTTTAATTAGACCCTGAAGTCCACTGGACCTAAGTTAAACCTGGCACTTGCTTCAAGCTGGCCCTGCAGTTTTTTGGGGTTTTTTTTTCTTTTTTTTTTTGTTCCACCAATGACCAACACTCAAGCTACAACATTCATGGAATTACACATGCACTCATAAATTCACTCAAAGCCTATTTATACCAGCTTGGAATGTGTATGTGGGTTGTGTTTAGCCTTTATATACAATTGCCCTTGGGCTTCAGCTGGGCTTACATTCAACATTAACAGATAATAATTGGTGTGCAGCAGTCAGCTCTTCCCCACCATGATTCAGAAGTTCATATCTGGCAGATAAACTGTAATATTTTAAACTCCAGGGTGTCAGAAGAGATTGCTCTTCCACGCTAGAAATGTCACTGGCAAAACCATCTATCTGAGCTTCCAGGCCCAATGTATATTTTGGAATGATGTGAAATGTGCTGCATTTTAAAATCACCTTCTTCTTAAACCTATATTGAAATTACAAAGGAAATGAAATATGTAGGAGAGCAAGGAGAAAATAAGATGGCTGAGAAAGGCAGCCCTGGACTGTGTAGTCCTCCCTTGATACTTAGTATACAGAAATAGCTTTACCTGTACTCTTCACTTGTGTCTTTTAATGCAGATTTGGAAGTCCTAAGCTAGTTCAGGATCAGTGATTGAAATTGTCACTGTGTTTACCTTGGCAGTAAGGTTGAGTATGGTCTTGCACACAGTGCATAAATTACACTTATTAGGAAGAAAGATTACCTAGGTGTAATTAGTTCCAAAGCATAATAAAAATATACACAGCGCAGACTGTGCAGTTCACAAGGATAATGTCTTCCTTGTTAGACACATTTGCTCTAAAGGCAGGTATAAAATAATACTTGGATAGATGAGAGAATAATCAGCAAGTATTTCTTGATACCTGGCTAGGCCTTCTAGGCCCTAGAGATAAAGACTTTTCCTAAGTTCATTTGTGTATTACAGTAAGAATTCCTGAACTAGAGCATGTACTGATAAGGAGGTGAATGCATGGGGAGGTTTGTATCAAGATACTTTTATTCTGCTGTCAAAAAGATGTGAAGTTTGCTGTTGTTTCAGCAGGGCAGCTGTAAAAGGACTAGAAAGAGAATAGGCCTTAATGAACTGAAAAAAGCGCCAAAGCTCTCTTTACTGAGCACTCTATTACTGAGGCACTTGTAGTGCTAAGGGTCCAAAAGAAAGATAGTACACATTCTGTTATGTGCTGTGAAAATCAGACTAAATTATCCCTTTAAAACCTGAGGGGAGATTGCAAGTAAAGTAGCATCATGTATAGAATAATTTGCTGGCAGAGTTCAAAATGAAACTCAAACTATATAATGCAAGATTCCAAAATCAGAAGGCAAGAGAAAATTTCCTTGTTTGGAGTTCAGAGTCCTAAGCCTCATTTCAGTATCACTTCAGCCAAGGGCTGGATTTTTCCTATTTTCTTTTCCTGTCCCAAGTACTTGTGTGCCTAACTGGATCATCCTTTGTGCTTTACAGCTTCAGTAGGCCCTGCTGATTCACATTCTCACTGCTCCTAAAAGAAAAGCTGACCTCCTTTATTTGCATTTAGACTCCACAAAAAATCCCTCTGACCAGTATGTACATGGCTCTCAGTCCTAAAATTCAAAGCCAGAGTAGGCTACTCTTTCAATTTTGCATATTAGAACTTACCATGTGTTCCAGGTGTGTTCTGTACTAAGCTGGAGTACTCAGAACTGTGTTGTCTCTGGCACAAAGTTGAAGACATTTAGTTTCACCAGTGCTTGAGACCTTTACAACTGCAACACACTAATTAGGTGAGATGCTCTTATTTAATTCCCAAGGACAAATGACATTGCAGCCTATTGAGAAATCCCTTAACAACATCCCTAAATGGCAATGTGACCTGGACCATGAGAGCCATGGCCCTAAAGACAAACAGGGTAGCTGAGAAGGTCACCCACACCACCCTGTGAGGTGCTCACTGTGTCTGGCTTCTCAGGCTTTAGAGGAAGACGGAGGAATCACTGTCCCTGTGTGCAACCACTCATCTCTGAGCATCCTTCTAGACTCTTGTTGCCTCAGTTATCCACTCCAGAAAGGAGTGAAGTGCTTTGTCCAGTGAGGTGAGGAGTTACAGCAGCACATGCACATTGCAGCTGTTGGGAGTGCACCACAGCACTGAGTGCTCCAACACTCTGCATGAGTTTTGGCGTGCTTTGGATAGCTCTGCCCCCTGGGCCAGTAGGGATTTCCCTGCCAGGTCAAACATTTCTCTCAGTGCAGCCTTTTCTCCTTTTCTTTACAGACCAGAAACTCAGAGGAATCATTGTCAGCACAGCTGACAAATCAGAAGAACAATATTGGTTGTAAATGCCATTGTACACCTAAACCTTTGTAATCAGCATCTCTAGAGAGGAAAACTGTAGCAAACTCAGGTTGAACAGCAGATTGATGGTATGGTTATCACAGCTCAGCCTGACACAGCCTCAGCTTATTCTGTGCAGCAACAGTAATGAGAAAATTTACAGTAGCCAGAAACTTGTATGAAAATCAAAATTACATTGTCATATGTACTGGCCTGAGAATACTGGAACTGAAATTTTTTATTTAAGAAAGGCAGCATCTACTTTGCATATAATTACGCAAGTATGGTGCATGCTGAACACATGCAAGAGGTAACAAGCACATGATACATTGCAGAGCTTGGGCCACAGGAGTGTACTTGTGCTCAGGACTACTATGCTGTTGTAATGTGAAAAACTTCTGTTGGCTGCCAGTTCTACAGATATTGACAAGAATTTTCTCCTTTTCCTACAAAATCATTGTATTTTCTGCTTCTTCAAAACAAAAAGACCTGTATTTGCATAAGAGAGTGAATTATACATAACACATTTAGTCTTAGGCCAGGGTGGATTTACTGTTAATCACATAATTGTTGACTGACTGTGAGAGATTAGATAAAGAATATTCTGTACTTGTAAAGGGAAGATCCTATCTCAGCCTGAAAAAGGCTTGAGGTACTGAAATGTAGTTTCAGTTTATTTTAAACAGAAAGCAGTTGTATATAACACTCGTAAAGCTTTCATGGCTCACTTAATTGTATTTTGTATAGCTGGCCTTGCTGGGAACTAGGGAGAAATGTGAGGAAGGGTTCACACTGTGTCCTTTAGGCACCTAGTTGGCAGGTCCTGGCAGTTATGTAACTTTCTGAAAGGTTCTGATTTTAATCAGTTTCAGCTGTTTAAATTAGCTGATGTGAACAGCTGACCTGGTGAGAGCAACTGAGAATGTAAGTGTGACAGAAAACAAAATAATTTCTGAAATATTGTCAAAGCTATTTTTGAGCAGATTGTGTATGTAGAATAGAGGCTGGAAAAGTCTAGCAAAAAGGTTTATTGTTTTTTTATCTGGGCAGAGCTAAAAAAATAGCTACTAACCTTACTTGTTGGGTAGCAGATTTATCTCCCAGATTTATCCTAATGATAAGGTTAGAAATAATACCTATCCTACTTCAGTTTCATGAGTCTCTAGGATATACTAGCTCCACCTTCAGAGCTGTCTAGACTGTCTTAACAGAGATGGTACACAGGCAGGCCAAGAAATAGCCAGAAGAGACTATTACACTGAGAATTACAAAATCTGTAAGCCTCAGTCAAGTCTCTGTTGTAACATTTTGTGGACAATGTTTTATCTTCTGTTTTCAGTGCTCAGACTGGGAACCAGAAGTTGTTCAAATCCCAGAGAGGAGACCTAAAATCTCAGCCTGAAAGTTCAATCTGACTCAAATTCCAGTAATAAATAGTTTCTGCTGTAGGGAAGTTGATTTGGGGAAAGTTTGGTTTGAAGGGCAGTTTCAGTTTGAAGGGCACAGGGTTGATTTGCAAATACTCTGCAGAGCTGCAAGGAACAGAGGTAGGAAATTGCACACAACCTTGTGTACACACAGCATCAAAACAGAGCATTCTCAGCCTGTGAATTTGTTGAGGCTCTATCAAGTAAGAAATCTTTGTGATGCAGTCATAACTCTTGCATTTAATTTTTAAAAGATACTTACTGTTATTTAATAAAACTATCTGCAGAGAAGTCGGTCATTCCCTGGTAATTGATTTCAGCGGACCTAAAATTTTGCTACAGATGTTTGGATGGTATCCTCTGTATCTCTTTAGGAGTGATGACCAGATTTACCATTCTTTTACTTGGCTGGGAGCTACAAAGAATAACTGAAATTAAGAGTAACTGATATTAAAATGACAACACAAAGGTGATCCTACTTTGCCTTGCTAAAAAGAAGAACAGAATGAAAGAAACTGGGCAAATGGGGCTTATGGTGCAGCTAGTTATTTGTTTTATTCTGTTTGGCTGATATTCCATCTTCACAGTGTACCTGCTCCTCTCATAGATGAAGACTATAGAGAATTGTTTTGCTATGCACAATCTTCTATCATTCTTGCCTTCAATAGCTAAATCCAAAGCATGTCACTGAGCTGCAGACAGAGGGCAAATACTTCTGGCATGTGGGTAACTCAGCCATTTGTCAGTCAGGAGTTTATATTCTGACTCTGGCTTTTACTGCTTTGCCCTACTTGAGCAGTGGTTTGTGTGGGAGAAGTTGGGCTTCTCTTTACACTTCCTGCTGGCCCATGTTTCTGTTATTCCATGATGACACAAGGAGCAAATTAGACTAGGGTGTTGCAAATTTGGCTGCTGTACTGGGAAACAGCTGTGGATGAAAACTACAGAAACAGTGACAGGATCTGAGTTACCCAGAAGTATGACAAGTCAGAGGCAATGAAAAGTCTTGAATGGCACTTTGTGGCAATTGGGAAAAACTTCCTGGAAACTTAGGGCATGGGCTTACACTTTGCACAGAAAGCCATGTAGAGTCCAAAATAAGTCCCTGTTACACTGCCTGTGTCTCAAATCAGTGGAATCAATGAATGAATACATTGCTCTCACAGCTGTTGGCACTGTGAATGGAGGGTGGCTGGAGAGCCAGGGCCTGAATGCCAGCCCAGCACAACAGAAAGGGCTGACCTGGATGTGAGGAGAAGGCTCAGGAGGCGGATGTGCTGCTCCACAGAGGGTTCAGTACCAGCAGGATGAAGAGTATTGATGGCTAGATATGGGTAACGTGTTGCCCTAGGGGACACTTTTTTTCTTGTCTGTTGAAAATAGCATCAGTGCTGACTGCAGCTGAAGCCTCATTTCTTGTAAATGACTTCAATCATAACAGAATTAGTGTGACCACACGGGCCCGGCTTGGTGTTCAAGCTCCTCCTCCTGAGCACTCAGTAACTCTCCACGGCTTAAATAAACAGCTTTCTGAATTTCTAGAGGTCTATTAATTTGCTCTGCTCGTTAGTGTTTTACAGCTGTTGCATTGTATGTAATTTAACTACTCAGAAAGTAAAACATGTTTCAGCCTAAAGGTGAGGAGGGCTCAGTGCTGCAGCCTGTGCAGTCCCAGGAGCAGGGCTGGGTCCAGCAGGGTCCTGCTCAGAGCCCACCCTGCTGCTCTGGGGACACAGCCACGCTGCAAATGGCATTACCTTAAAGCTGTCCCTTCCCCACTAACTGTAAATATTGCAGCCTCTTCTAAAGCATGGCTTTGCTGGGCTCCTGAGCATGGCAAAAATTCTCCCATAGGCCTTTAACAGATTGACTGTTTACTTTTCAGCCACAGTCAGAAGGTCAGAGGAAAGAACTGGGTGAGGGGAAGGGACTGGAATCACCACTCTTCATGCACTATTTAGCAGGAGGGAGTAAAATCTGTTGCATGTTTCTGTTATTTCAGGTGCAGAGTACTGCAAATTCCCCGTTTGACCTTGCTACTGCTTTATTAAAACTGAGGATGAGAGATTTGACAGATGAAGTTACTACAGAAATCTTCAGGAGATTCCTGCTGTCCCCCTTACATGTGACACCACCCTTAAAACCACCCTTAAATCAGTGTACACAGGTAAGCAGGCATTTTAGAGAGCCCTTCATTTGCTCTTATAGAAGGAAAGTCAGAGTGATATTGTGAACACACATCCTGTTGTTAGGATTTCCTTACTGCATTGGAGCAACCCATATATACCCATTAGAAGGAGGATCTGCCTGGCCACTGTATTGTATACTAGGGAGAAAGAGAGAAGGAAAGGAAGGGGAAGAAAAATAAGGCAGGTAAAGATAATGTAATTTAAAAATACAAGTCAGCTTTGTCTCCTCTTAAGAGACATTTTAAACAACTCTGACTTTCTTGTCCTTATTTATAGTTTTGGTTATATATCTTTTTTCTCAGTTATCCCATATTTGCATTTCATACTAAAGACAAAATGAAGATATTTAGGCACCTCATGTGGGAGGATATGGCTTATTTCTGCTAAACTTACTCTAAAGCAATAGAAGAGAGAAAGAAAATAGGTTTGTTTCTGCCAAGAAGAAAATGAAATTGACTCAATTCTTATGCTTTTCATTCCACACCTCTCAGTGGGAAGCCCCTTATTCTCTATCTAGGTCTAGTTTTGGTTGGTTTTCTCAGAGGGAGCAGAGAACCATCTCAGTTACATGGTGCCTGTTCTACCAGTAATGCTGTCATGTGGGCACTCTTCTGTATAGCAGGGCAAGAGCCATTAGTTCAGAGCCTGAAGGGTTAAAAGATACTAGTGTGGAGCTGGGAAAAGGAGTATGGGGAAGGGATAAGAATCTCTGCTGACAGCAAACCAGTCTGGCAGCCTTCACCCTACAAAGACTTTTTTTCCAATTTAACAATGCTATTCACATTCAGGTAGTAGTTTTGCTCCAGTCTCCTATCTGCTGCATAGCACAGCATTCACTACTTCCCAAACTTATATCCTTGCAGCTGCTGTGGGAAAATCATTTGACAGCTAATTCCAGCTTTAGAATTAAGCAGAAATGCTTTCTGCTGTTTTAGGACTGATCCAAAGAACATTTTTAGGGAAGCAACACATCAGAAACTCATGTGATACTGCCTCTGTGTTCTTTTTCCCTTTTTTCATAATGTTCAATCCACTGAGTGATCCTTAGTCATGTCTGAGGAGGAAACCTATTTATTGCAAAGAAATATCAATGAAGTAAGAGTTGATTTGGTAAATATTAAACAAATGATTCAGTAAGGATCACTATAGAACATACACTCAGTGTCTCCTAAAAGTGGCTTTATCTTGAAAAGGAATGTGAATTACAGTAGGGGGAGAGACCTTTATCTCCCAAACTCTGAAGATTACTTCTTTTACTGCTTGCAGTTCCTGTAAGCCCTGTAGATCTGGCTGATAGAGTACATTTCTGTGAAAGACTCTGTGCCTTCTTTGAAGTGATTTGGTTCAGCTGTTTTTCTAAGTCAGCTTTTCATGGATTTCAGGAAATGCTTGGGGGAGAGGATCCCTTTCTCATAATGCAGGTGACACTATGCCAAATCAGGCATTTCAAGTCATTCACAGCTGCAGTTTCTGGGGGGACTGTTTTTGTGTTTCATGAGCAGATGGAAACAGAACAGTTAATGTAGTTTAACTTTCTCTGACTGCAGTTTAGCCACTAGAAATTACAGCTGCAAATGTAGAGGCTTATGTTCTCTGGATCCTGTCATGGGGCTAAGTCATAGATTCTTTTAACATGTCAAATCTCTGCTCTGTAGATCAGGAGGAATTTAAGATGAGAAACATCTTTTTTATGTGTAAGGATGTCTGCACCTTTGCCATTTGTGTATGCAAATTTTCAAAGGGAACTAAGCCATCCTTTCCCCAATGCACCACAAGGATACAGGATTCACAGACTTTTAAAGTATGTGAAAAGCATTTCTGGACAGTTTTATTTTTCCCCACCGAGTTTCATGGGGTTTGGTTAAGTCAGACAGCAACATCTTCTAGCTCAGGGTTTTGCACCATTCCACAGAAATAAGGCAAACCAGTGTTGGTGCAGCTTGCTCAGCCAAGGGTTTGATTTACTCTGTCAAAAACTATGTACCACTGCAGTCTTAAGACATTGTCCCTGCTCTCATGGATTTAGGAGAGAGGTGGATTCCTGGGCACATTCACCCTGAGTATATTTTCTACTTGCTTGCCCTTTTTTGTTGTAGGCTTTTGCAGGCAGGAATCCTCTGCCTGCTGGACCAGCACTGACAGACTAATTTGCTAGGGCAAAGAAGCAGGACCATGTGGAGACCTGTCTGCACTTACACACTCAATTAACCAGTTAATTTGCCAGCAGGATAGGTGCCGGAGCCTTTAAAACTAAAACCAGAGATGCTATTTTTTTAAAAATTGTGACAATAAAGTTTATTATGTTAATATCATTAAAAATATTATAAAATAGTAAAATATTCTGCTTGGCAGAAAAATTATGCCAGGGTTTTAAAACCCCAGGTTTGTGCAAACAGTTTTTGTAAACATAAGAAGTCAAGTGTTCAGGTTCCATCACAAAATACAGTAAACTGCTACAAAAATAAGTTTGCTCACTGTCAAACATAATTAAAAACCCAGGAAGATGGATTTTGTTACACATGTCTAATGTGTCCCTATACAGTTAATGCTGCACTTATATCTGAAATGGGAAGGATTTCAGGTAGTCCTTTAAAACAGGATTCAGTGGGATCTGATTTAAGTTCTCTCTTCCAAAAGTCTTCACGATGCTTTTCCGGCAGAGCTCCTGCAGTGGCTGCACCCGGACCTTGCGAAGGGGGGTAACCAGTACCTTCCTCGGGGAGCTTAGGTAATGTTCCAGCAGCTTAAAAAGACAGTCAAAAGTCTCTTTGCTGCCATCCAGGCTGAAACGCCCAGTCTGAAAATTAATCCGGATACTGGTGGGCCCAGTTGCAGTCTTAACACTGATGGCAAAGAAGCAATTCTTTTGTGTGCTGTCCCTGATGAGGAAGGTGCCCTCGGGCTCAGATTTCAGCTTCTCGTGGGCAGCACTGACAGTCAGAGGCCCCCAGTAGAAGCCACAGGCATCCAGCAGGCTGCTGGCCCGAGTGATGCTACTGAAATCCGCCTGGGAGCGAAAGGTTCGGAAGTGCGTGTTGCCCTGTGCCTGCACAGCGCCGGGCCGGCCGGGGCCCTGGAAGCCTCGTGCCTGTGAGCGATCCCGTGCCGGAGGGTCAAGAAGCCTTCGTGGGTCTGCTCCAAGTGCATTATCTGCTGACACCTTGCTGTGCGCTACCATCCTACAGCCGAGAGCAGCGGATGCGGTCTTCCATAGCGTCAGCGGCTACGGCAGGGCGGCTTCCAGCAGCTACTCTGAAATGCCAAGGAGAGACACCACGTGAGATCGATCCCCAGGGACAGGCGGGATTGCCGCCGAATGACCGACTCTTCCATTGATACACCTCCCACCCATTATAAAATAATTAAATATTCATTTTCCAGTTTACACCAGGCAAACAACTGCTCTCTTTTGGACAAGATTAGCAGCCTATCACTATGGCAAACTCAAAAGCTCCAAAAATATTTAGCAAGGATCATTAACAGCTACAGAAGATAGTAAGTTTCCCTGCTATGAGCCCTTTCAAGGCCTAGCAACTCAAATGACTTCTCAATGAGAAGTCATCTAATGGACACCTTCTCCCATTCTCAAGTTTTTAAAGAACAAATTAACAAGGTTTTAGAACTGAATTACCATTTTTTCTGCCTTCCCAACTACAATGTCAGAACTCAGCACTCAATGTTGTTATTTGGTCTATGCATTGTGAGAAAAAGAGAAAGTGGATGAAGGCTGTGTTGCCAGATAACTGGGGAGGAGAATGAGGTGAGGTGAGGTTCCACAGTATGACTGAAGTGCAACTAGAAGGGGCAGCCTGTAACACGGTCAATTTACACAGTAATCCTAAAACTTCTTTCCTCTCTCCTGTTAACCTGAGGCTCAGCCATAAAAGGCCATTTCCATCCTCCCAAGTTTCCCTTGGGACGGCAATGCTACAACCTACTAGCTTATACAAATCAACCTCTGTGAACCCTTAAAGCATTACTCCGCAGTCTCTCTCTCTTTTTTGTATCACATGCACTTTAAGTGGCCCAATCTAAATTGCTTCCTATTGATATATCTTTCAACATGAGGGACTAAATTCATCCCTCGTGTTACTTCAAAGAAATTAGCAGTGCTGCACCAGGAATGAGTTTGGCCTGAAATGTCTGCCTCTGACAGTGTGGTTCAATACATCTCCGCTGGCTGCCTTGACCTTACTGGCAAGCATAGATTTTAGGATTTATCCCTATAGTCAGATATAGATCTGCAGCAGCAGCTTGTTGAGAAACCTTGAAGGATTCTCAGAAATGAATCCCTTAGCCGTCTCATAGTTCAAGGTAACATGCTAATGAGAATTTCTAAGAAAGTATGCCGCTGGATTCCTGTCTGTGCTAATTTAACAACTTGATGTTTAGTTTCATTTAAGTCATATTACTTCCTCAAGCACATACGAGGGCTATAAAATACTTAAGCTGGTAAGTTACAGGCTGAAAGTAGCATTCGGCTTGCTTTGCACAGCAGACGGAAACTGATGCCAGTTTTTCCAATTACTGAGCCAGGATTATCGCTCAGTATTTAAAGTTAAAAAATCAGTTTCAGGACACCCTGGGGAGAAATAAGCACTAAGCCCGCGATCTAAATATCAAAGGGCTCCCTAGCAGAAGCCGTAGGGAGCCAAGCGAGAGTTCGCAGTGCCTTTCCAAAGCGCAGAGAGCAAACAGGGGACGCGCCAGTCTTCGGAGCCCGAAAGCCAGGACAGGGATCTGGGACAAGGGTGCCACGACTGCGGCGGAGCGGAGACTTGCGCGGTGTCCGGGGCCCGAGCGGGCACTGCGGGCCCGGGGCTGCCCCGGCTCCCGCCGCCGGCGCGGAGCCCTGCAACCCCCGCTGCGTGTTCCCTTTAGTGCTTGTCCCACTGTTTTACACCGGGCACAACAGGTCTGTGCGAGCACGGACACTGAGCCAAAAAGAGAGTGAAAAAATGTATTAAAAAAAAAAAAAAATTGAAGGGCAAAGACTCCCGAAGCCACCACGCTCTTGGCACATCTGGCAGGACTCCTCCGAAAATCTGAGCTCACCGGGCCGCGGCGCCCGAGCCCTCTCGGTGCGCGTCGCTGTTGGCGCGGACCCCCCGGGGCAGACACCCTCCCTTACCTCGGGGTGCCGCGGGTGGGGGCCGTCCCCGGAGCGCAGCACACGCTGCCAGTCCCAGTCCTGCTGCTAGTCCTGGTCCTGGCCCCGGGGGCCGGCCGAGCATCCTCCGGCGGGGGCCCTGCCTGGCGCCGCGGCGAGCCGGGGCTGCCGCGGGGCGGGCGGGCGAGCGGCACCTCCAGCGCTCCCGGCCTCTCCAGC